>JAUIMM010001311.1:6167500-6497500 GCA_031769625.1 Taudactylus pleione | reverse complement strand
CCAGCTAGAGTCTGCGTAAGTACAGTACATTGTTCTCTCTCTCTTTTTCTTTCTCTGTCTCTTTCTCTCTTTTTTTCTCTCTTTCATGTGTTTTCATTAATTTTTTGACTTGTCAACATTTGTTTTTCTTTAACACACAGATGACTGCTTTATAGTGGAGGCAGGCAGCAGCCCTGCCCCGATCTGTAATTACAGTAGTGTACATTACATTGTTCTACCACTGTATACTTACTGTCTCTCTCTCTCTCTCTCTCTCCATACACCTCCAACCTCTTCTCAATACACGCTAATTCTTTCTCTCCTTGTGTTTTTCTTATTTTACAGTACAGTATGTTTCGGTGACCTGTCTTTAGGTGCATACACACTAGATGATATGGATGAACGCCAACAATATTGTTCAATGATACAGTACAGTACATTATACAGTGTTGTTCATATTGTCTAGTGTGTACTGTATGCAGTAAATAACCAAGGATGCATGTGCGTGCTTCCCCAAGGCATCAACAATATCTGCAGTGGGCTGTACATGCAGGTAAATCTATGGATATTGTTAACCCTCCCACCCCTTTGTCTTTCTTCGCTGCTGGCATCAGCATGTGTGAATAGGGTACACTTGACAACGCCGGCACTGTGATGAACAATATCACCTCATATACTGTATACAGTACCTGGTATAATGCCCATGTCCCACACTGTACAGTAAGTGGATACTGTCATTAAAGTGTAATAATACAGTAGTAATAGTACTGTCATGCTGAATTAAGGACATTTTTCCATATTGTTTTCATGCAAAATCACATTTTTTTTAACCCACAGTGCAAGGCACAGAAGGGGACCAGCCTACAACAGAGGCCTGGAAAAGGAGGCAATCCATTTTGTGTAAGTACTGTACTGTACACTACTGTACATTGGGCCTGATTCAGACCCACTCGCGAGCGGCTGTCCGCTCGGAAGTGGGTCGATGTTATGGACTGAGCATGCGCACGACGGAGGGAGCTCCGTCGTGCGCATGCGCCAGACGCGACGAGCGAAGGAAAGTCCTTCACTCGTTGTGTCCGATCATAGGGGGCGTGCTGTCAATGTTGATTGACAGCACGCCCCCTTTGGTGGGCGTGCCGGGGGCGTGCCTCCCTGACGGGGGCGTTCCCACGGGAACGCCTCCCGTCAGAAGCCAGCCCACTGACATCACTAGTGATGTCAGTGGGAGTGATTTTGGCTCTGATAGAGCCAAAATCACTCCAGAGCTTGCGGTTGAAAACCTCAACCGCAGGCTCTGACTCGCAATTTCGATGGTCGCGATGGTCTCGACCATCGCGGCCATCACAATGCACGCTCGTATAGCCTGTGGGTGGTGACCCACAGCTATATGAGCGTCCAGGAGGACACTCCATGAAAATGGAGCCCGGCCCTCATTCAGAGCGTGCGCTCTGCTCAGAGCATACGGCTCTGAATGAGGGCCATTGTCTTCTGTATTGCACTGCTTTTTTTTACTTTCACAGTGTCTCTCTCTTCCTCCCATACTTCAAATCCCCTTCTCACTTGCTCCGGGGCTCGCGTGCGCACTGCTGGACAATCTACCCGGTTGCGCGCGGATCTGAATCAGGCCCTACTGTAATTCTTTCTCTACTGTACTTGTGTAACAGGAACATTCTGTTTTTTTCCCCCCACAGTTCTGCAACAAGGAAAGCCCCGTTGCCAGCCCCCCACTGACCCAAATTTGGGTTTTTGCCCGCATAGGTACTGTACCTTACACTACTACAGTATACAGTACTGTAAATTGTCTTCTACTGTATTACTCTCGTTTTTTGTTGGTTTGTATTGGTGTTATGTATGGAGGTGTTATTTTTTCTACCATATAATCATTTTTTTCTTAAACACACAGTAAAAAAAATTCAAACAGGAGCAAATGGAGACACAGCAACCCTGGCCTCTGTATGCGTAATTACAGTACTGTATCTTTTTCTGTCTCTCTCTTTTTCTCTCTCTTCCTTTCTGTCTTTCTCTCCCTCCCTCTCTCTTTTTCTCTCTCTCTCTCTCTCTGTCTTTCTCTCCCTCCCTCTCTCTTTTTCTCTCTCTCTCTTTTTCTCTCTATCTTTCTCTCTCCCTCTCCCCCCTCCCCCACTCCCTCTCCCCTCCTCCCTCTTTCTTTTTCTCCCTCTGTCTGTGTTTGTATTTGTTGTTATGTAGGCTCTGTTCAAGATATATACAGTTTATTTGTTTCCAAATGGTTTTGATGGAAACTGTTCTTTTTCCACAGTCCTACCACCACCACCACCACTGGCAACAACACCACCACCACCACCACCCAGTGGCTTATCCATGCTGCGTAATTACAGTACACCACATTGTTTTCTAAAGCACTGTATCTCTCTCCTTTTTTTCCCTTGTCAGTCTCTCTCTCTCTCTCTCTCTCTCTCCCTCTGTCTTTGTCTCCCTCTCTCTCTCTCTTTCTCTCTCTCTCTCTCCCTCTGTCTTTGTCTCCCTCTCTCTCTCTCTTTCTCTCTCTCTCTCTCTCTCTCTCTCTGTCTTTCTCTCTCCCTCTCCCCCTCCCTCCCTCTCCCCCCCTCTCCCCTCCCTCTTTTTCTCTCTCTCTTTTTCTCTTTTCCCCTCATTCTCTCTACCTCTCCCCCTCCCTCCCTCTCTCTTTTTCTCTCCCTCTCCCCCTCCCTCCCTCTCCCCCTCCCTCCCTCTCCCCCTCCCTCCCTCTCCCCCCTCCCTCTCCCCCCTGCCTCTCCCCCCCTCCCTCTTTCTTTTTCTCCCTCTGTCTGTGTTGTTTTTGTTGTTATGGAGGCTCTGTTCAAGATTAATACAGTTTATTTGTTTCCAAATGGTTTTGATGGAAACTGTTCTTTTTCCACAGTCCTACCACCACCACCATGAACACCACCACCACCCAGTGGCATCTCCATGCTGCGTAAGTACAGTACACCACATTGTTTTCTACAGCACTGTATCTCTCTCCTTTTTTTCCCTTATCAGTGTCTCTCTCTCTTTCTCTCTCCCTCTCTGTCCTTCTCTCCCTCCCTCTCTCTTTTTCTCTCTCTCTCTCTTTCTCTCTCTGTATTTCTCTCTCTCTCTCCCCCTTCCTCTCACCCCTCCCTCTCTTTCTCTCTTTTTTTCCCTCTCTCTTTCTCTCTCCCTCTCTGTCTTTCTCTCCCTCCCTCTCTCTCCCACACAGAGGTCCCAGAAGGAGAGAGAATATGCTATGCAAGGCCGTTTCCTTCTCTAATAGTGTGTCTCACTAATCTACTGTAACATTAATATCAGCACTACTGTATCTCACCAGCCTAACAAACTACAATATTAATGTACAGTACAGTTGCCCTCTCAGAGGGCCTACCGGTACCTGTTATGGTGGAAGAGGCTTTGAGGGGTGGAACTTCTTTAGCTCTTTTGCTTTCCACCCCTGTAGTCCTTTCATGTCCTCCGCTTCTCTCTTCACACGGGTCTTCCTCTCTTCAGACCTGTTGGTCTACTGTAGGTTGGGTTAATGTTCCGTTGGCCTCACATAGGGCCTATCTGTTATGGTGGAAGAGGCTTTCAGGGGGGTACTTCTTTGGCTCTTTTGCTTTCCCCCCTTTTGTTCTCTCATGTCCTCAGCTTCTTTCTTCTGCCGCTGCCATGTCCTGGCCAGCGGCGGCGCTGGGTCTTCCTGTCTTCTGACAAGTCCCTTCAAGTCATGTTTGTTGATTGAAGATCTGTACTTGTATGTGTGACTGTCCTCCATGCATGTTTCCTTGGCATGTGCAGCTCCCCATTCAATGTGTCCTTTATCCGGGTAAGTCTTCTTTTCCAATCCTGAATCTTGGCCGGCATCTTGAGAGGATATCTTCTCTTAAATTGTTGGGGATTGGCACTTTCTTCCGACTTCCATCACAGTTCACCCGCTTGGTCCATTTGCAATACAGGTCGTAGGGCACGTGTTCTTGAAATATTGCTTGTGCATATCGATGCATCTCACAATTGACAGCTCTGTAAATTTCATTGTCCTTGTCAACGTTGATTACAGCCAGTGGTATACCTGGTAAGGGTGTTCCAAATACAGTCAGTGGTGCTGGGGTGCTAGACATGACAGGCATTCCTGGTGAAAGTACAGGCATGCTTGCATTGTTGATCCTCGATTCTTCAACTGACCACTCAGGCAGGCGATATGATGCCACTGGTGTACTCTCCCACTGAGGCAGGCTGCATGATGGCACTGGTGTCATGTCCAAGTGCTCTGATGCCACTGCATTGTCCATATCTAGCAAGTGGAAGGATGGGTCAGTCTCCAAGTTGAAATCATCATCGTTATCCTCAGGTTCAAATTCATCAGGTGTGTCCATTTCATACTGGATTACCTGGTCATGTCTCTTCCTGGTACTCTGGGCAGCGGCCTCTTGCCATTCTTCTTTACTTTGCCGGATTGCTTCTTTCATTGCTTCTGCAATGGTGTCCTTCAGCCCTTCCTTCAGCTCTTCTTTCAATTTGTCAATTTTTGCTTCCAGATGACCAACTTTTCCCACAAGGTCTCTCCCCATCCTAGCACAGCTACATGAGCATGCATTATCTTCTTGGAATGACAGTTTTTGGTGAGTTGGTGAGCGGGATACATCTTCAACAAGAGGCTCAAAGGTGTCCAATTCTTCAGGTCCATAAATCACTGGTGTTTGCACATGGTTCTGGATGTTCATGAGTTGATCCACATTCCCTGGTCCATTTTCTCTAATGTCCACTTGCAAAGAGTTGTTCTTGGGCTTTGCATTCTTCCTTGCCTTTACTAGAAGAGGTATCTGTAAATTTTCCTTACCTGTTTTGTTCTTGGAAGGTTTGCTTGTAGGCAGTTGTGGGACTAGTGCACTCAGCCTTTTGGTCATTGGAAGTGGGCAAGATTTGTTTCCGGTGTTGTAAAAACCTTTGTTCTTCACCATTTTGACAGTTTGGTGCACTCTGAAATACACAAGTATAAAGACACTAAATACAATGTGAAGTAAAATAGTGGAAATACATGTACTGTATACAGTAAATGTTTCACATTACAACACTGTAAACAATAACAGTACTTATTCTGCACTTTCAAGAATGTGCTGCTACTGTACTCTATAAAAGTCCAGTAATAACCCTATCACACAGAAAAGCAAATTACAGTACTGTAGCATTTACAGTAAAGCACTTTACTGTACTTAGTGCAGTAATTTGCTGATCTGATTTTTACTGTGTGAAAGGGTCACTTTGACCTTACATTGAACCTGGTCATTTTGAACATTTTTTTCAACAGTAAATATACCGTAGATTCAATCAAATATACCATAGTACATACTGTATGGTACAGTACTGTACACAGTACTAAGCAGTGTTAAGAGACAGTGAAAATAGATACGGTACTGTAAGGTACCGTACAGTACTGCACCAACCAATCAGTTCCCAACTTTAATTTTTCAACATTGCATTTGAATAATTACATTTGGGAGCTGATTGGTTGGTAAAGTACCTTTACAGTTTCACTGTCTCCTAACACTGTGCGTGTGTTATACAGTATATACAGGTAAATATAGGCGATTACAGCGCCAACTGTTAAAGCACTAACTACTATTGTGAGATTGTATAAAGGCACAAGATAATAAATATGATAAATAATACAGGTGTCTAAAAAACACTCCCTAATTATATACTGTACGGTAGGTGTCAGCTCATCAGTAATAAAATGTGTGAATATCTGAACTGATATACAGTAGAGTACTGTAAAGTAGAGCGCCAATGTGCTATTTTTATAACATAAATCAAAACTTAGTGTGTACAGTACCATTAGAACCATTAGTGTAAAAGTTAAATGTGGAAAGTGGTGCAATAATGCAATGATACAGTACTGTAGGTATATGTGCAAATAAGCAACTACGGGGATGGGGCATACCGAGGCAGCGGGCTATTAAACACAGCAATATTGTGACTGAAACTAAAATGGCCTCTGAGCAAAACAAGATGGCGGCGGGGACATGACGGTCACTCACGGGAGACTGAGGGTCAGTGGGAGGCTAGGAAACCATTGCTGTGTGTAATAGTTACTCGATACACAAATAAGCATCTATGGGGATGCGTGAAGGACGGGGTATACCGAGGCAGCGGGACGTTAAACACAGCAATATTGCGACTGAAACTAAGATGGCCGCCGAGCAAAACAAAACGGTACTGTATGCATTGAAACCTCACTCCGCAAATCAGCGTCTAACACAGCAAACTGCAAAATGACCGTGAACCATAACATAGCAAGCTACCGTACTTACAGTACCAGAGGGTTGATACTGTAGGAAACAGTTGTAGTAGGTGACTCGGAAGACAGGCAGAGTTGCAGAGGTACATCACTGTAATGAGCAGCAACAACAGCAACTTAGAAGTCAGGCAGCATTGCAGATAGTAGTAGTATCTCAAGGGTTCGTACTGTTGATACGTGCCGATGAGACAATCTGAGCAGCAAGTCCGTACAGTTAAGTTGCAGTTTCACAGTGTGGATAGCTATTCCAGTCTGAGATGCTCTTTTATGCTACCAGAGACAAAGAAAACCTTGCCGCCGAAACTCTGCCATCCCATTGGACCACAAGGAAGTGCATTTTTCAAATACACCAATCAGCGGCCAGATTTTCAGTGGGAAGGAATTCTTTTGTCTCTGGTAGTATAATATAGCGTCTCAGACCGGCCTACCGATCCACACCGTGAATCTGTTACTTAACTGTACGGACTTGCTGCTTGTATCATCAGTATGAACATTTGAGATACTACTGTCTGCAACGTGGCTTGACTTCCGTGTCGCTGTAGTTGCTGCTCATTACCGTGATCTACTGTAACTCTGCCTGACTACCGAGTCACCTTTGTTGCTGTACCCTGAACTTCTACAGCTGTTTCATACAGTGCATCAACCCACTGGTACTGTAAGTACGGTAGCTTACTACTGTACGGTACTGTATGTATGGTTCACAGTCATTTTGCTGTGTTTTGTCTCCCGTGAGTGACTGTCCTGTTCCCGCTCGATCTTGTTTTGCTCAGTGGCCATTTTAGTTTCAGTCGCAAAATTGCTGTGTTTAATATCCCACTGCCTCGGCATGCCCCGTCCCCGTAGTCGCTTTTTTGCATATCGAGCTTCAATTAAACACACCGTATTCCATTGATCGATTCCTAGTCACCCATTGTCCCATATAGTCTCCCGTGAATGACCGTCCTGTCCCCGCCGCCACCTTGTTTTGCTCAGTGGCCATCTTAGTTTCAGTCGCAATATTGCTGTGTTTATTGTCCTGTTTGTCTCCTTCATACGGTAGATGCATATTAAGGGGCATACTGTATGTACTGTATGAAAGCTTGATGTGAGATTAAATTGTTAAATATATTTCACTAATTAGCTCAAAACTATCATTTATTAAACACAGTCTGCAAAATTAAAAGTTACTAGCTGGTTATACTGTATATACCAGTGTACATATGTTACGGCTGATGTACAGTAAGAATGTAATACCCCCCTGTGTTCTAAAAGACTGTACAGTACTGTTATACAGTATATTTTTTTAAGATACTGAACATTAAATTATGTACTATACACTGTACTCAGTCTGTATACTCAGCAACAGTACTGTACCATATTTCTCTTGTTCTCTCCACAGATTTTGTAGTCAAACATGGCAAAAATCAGCAAAGCCATCAGCAAGATAATTGCCAGCATGAAAATAGAACACAAAACAACATGACAGATCCAGGCCTGGCTGAAAGAGTGTGGTGTTCTTGTTAGTTTACAGACTGTGTGCTATCATGCATTTGAGAGAACTTGGACCAGATATAGATTTCCTTCTAAATGCACATGGTAGGTACTTTACAGCAACCTTTTTTATTATACTGTATGTTGCTAGATTGCTACTGTATTGTGTTCCAATTTCAACACTAACTGTCCAATAATTGCTATAGTATATGCTCTGTATGTGTTCTACCATAGGAGCGTCAAAAAGATTGTGCACAAATTGACTTGTGAGGATGATGAGCGTACAGCTTTACAAATAAAATGTATTCTAAAAGCAGAATGTGACCTGGGCATCTCCTGTTCCAGCATCAAACGGATGCGTAAGGAACTGGGATGGACTTTTGGCCCTACAAGGTACTGTACATAATATATATATATATATATATATATATATATTAATAATGCACTGATTTTACATGACAGTAAACTAAAACTTGTTTTTATTCCACAGGATAATCCCATGATAAGGGATGTTAATAAAGTAAAGAGAGATGAACAAGCACGACTGTGGATAGAGAGTGGAGAGAATTTTAATGACGTAATTTTCACAGATGAAACTTCGGTTTCTCTCGAGAGGTTTTCAAGACTGTCCTTCTGACACCGTGCACATCTCTCACTTAAACCACGTACGAAACATCCGTTAAAGGTCCATGTATGGGGAGGTTTATCTCGTTGGGGTGCAGGACCGATCTATATTTTTGAAGGTGCAGTACAGTAAAGTTTGTTGTAAAAATTATTTACAGTCCTGTACAGTGTACGCTTATTACTGACAATAATTTCCTATCTCTTTAGGCATCATTGATAAGACTTTCTTCCAAGAAAAAATAGTAGATTGCCGTATGGTGCCATTTGTGAGAAAATGCTTTCCATCAGGACATCGATTATTCCAGGATAATGATCCAAAACATTCAGCTTCAGCGAAATTCATGGAAGAGAGAGGGATAAATTGGGAATGCACACCACCAGAGTGAGTATTGTCCTATAGTACTGTATTAACTGTTTATTGTACAAAAAAGTATGTGCAGTAATTATTCTAGTACACTTTTTACTAAAGTACAGTACTGTGACTGAATATTTGATTTTTTTTACTTTCCTGTAGGTCACCGGACATGAATCCCATTGAATTGGTCTGGGCCCAGTTGAAGAGGTTCATCAGGTCTGATGTGAAACCAACAACTAAACAGGAACTTTTGGATGGGATAATGAAGTTTTGGAGAACAGTATTGACACGTGCCCAGTGTAACAATTATATTGATCATCTCCATAGAGTCTTACCAGTTGTCATTGAAAGAAACAGTCAAGCAACTGCTATGTAGCTTATACTGTACTGTATATAATTAGTAATGTGGAGGAGGGGTTTAACTTCCTCTTTTCAGTTTGTGATCTGGACTGCTAAGCACTGTACACTGTGTCCATACTGTATGTACAGTATTGTGGTTGTGCTTTCTGTCCCGACCGTATGCAGTATTCTCCTAATTTCTTTTATAAGCTCTTTATTTACAATACCTTTCCCTTACTGTA
Source organism: Taudactylus pleione (assembly GCA_031769625.1). Classification (NCBI taxonomy): domain Eukaryota; kingdom Metazoa; phylum Chordata; class Amphibia; order Anura; family Myobatrachidae; genus Taudactylus; species Taudactylus pleione. The sequence continues at coordinate 6,488,223 of JAUIMM010001311.1, read as the reverse complement.
CCTTATGTACTGTACTTTTCCTATTTTCCTTTCATTCCTTAATTTCATTAATTTCTCTCTTCCCCTCCCCTGTCCTTGCATTTCTGCTGTCACACACCTCTGTTCATACAGTATTTAACCCTATTCCCCAGCCATGCCCCGTCACCACCACACTGCTCCCCCTCCCGGCCACCTGGTCAAAGCAGCGAGACCTCTAATGGTCATTGCAACCACAATTAGTGGGGATTAATCAGCAGTTTTGAACCCCCTCCTTACCTCATGGCCCAGTACAAATCTCACAGCATTATGTCACTGCCCCTACGCTGTTTAACCCTTATGCACAGCAGGTTCAATGCTGTACAGTACAGTAAGTGCCTAGTCAGTGTGCAAGCCCGCAGCTAATGGTTCAACCACCCCTTCCACTGGCTCCTACAGTACACCTACTTTTACAGTACATTGCCCCCTGTTCCAAAGCACACATTGGCATCATCACAGATTGTGCTGCAGCTGCCAGTTTCTGCTACTGCGCTTGATGTTGCTGTTTGTAATGCAGAGGTTTCAAGTTTTCAGGTTCCTTTAGTTCATATACAGTACAGTAGTAGTGGCTGCTTCAACATCCACATCCATAGTTGCAGACATACATTACTGTACAGTACTGGGTGCACCGTGCATTGAGAGACAAGCTTCTACTGTACATCTACTGTATGGTTGGAGCGGCGGTCCCTTCGACATCAGGATCAGGTGAGAAAAGTATTTTTGCTAATGTTAGTGCTCTGTTACCACATTCAGATGAATCTTCTGATACTTCTAGCTCCCTGCCAGTTTGTTCTTTGGGAAACCCAGGGCCACCTGTTGCTACAGTAAGGGGGGGTTGGAGTTATTTTCACTTTTGACCTCAAAATGACAGCTGGTGTTCACCTCTATCTGGTGCACCCAAATACTGTCTTGTTTCATGGATTTTTTTTATCGTTATATGGGCTGTGGGCCTAGGGGCACTGCTAACAGTATTTCACCACCAGGCTTAATTATAATACAAATTCGTTATTAATAAATTTGTTAGGCTGGTTAGTTAGGGCATACAGTTTATTAATGTGGAGAAATGGATTAGTGTGACACTGTTTGAGCAGGAAAGGGCCCTGCACAGCATATTCTCTCTCCTACAGTACAGGGTGTGTGGGATCGAGCAGGATGAAGAACAAGTGCAACTCCGGTGAGAACCTGTGTGTCTGTCTTTTACGGTCTGTTCATCTCTACCTATCCTCCTTTCTTCAAGGCGTACAGTGGACCTTGCACTCCGATGCAAGGTAGAGTCTGCACCTCGTATAGGTGAAACTCTGGATCTGAGGCCATTAGTGCCAGTGATGATTTTAACTTAAAAGCCTAATCTTTTTGTGTAGTCCTCGGTCCAGTAGGGCGTATCGGTCAGCATTGAGGAAGGACAGTTCTCACGTCATCTCCTTCCTCCTAGGTACTGTACAGTAGTCATGTCCGTGTCCAGCTTGGAATTCCAGGACATGCCAGTGGCAGAAGAAAGAAGTGGGGGACAGTAGATGACTACGGGGGTGGAAAGCTAAGGATGTTCCCCCCCTCTGTACAGCATGTTACTGTAGGTTAAATAAAAATTGTCATTAATTTATAAAATTGGTGTATGTACAGTATTTTATTCAGTCTTTAAGTGCGCCTGAGACCCAACACGTGCATCTGTCATTAAAAAGGTACAAAAAGTCAATAACACACAGATGCAGGGGTGTATCGTCCTATTGGCCAGGATTTCACTCACCAGGGGCGCGCCGGCTGATGGGGGTTGCCACCCACAGTCATATACTGTACAGTATCCCTGTTGCCCATCCCAGTGATTTCACAGCTGCCCGGCACTTACAGTAGAAAACAGTACAGTAGACATACAGTACTGTATATACTGAGGGCCATTTTCAATTTAGGGGTCTATTTACTTTTTTCAGCTTGTCTCGTCTTTTCACTCCAAGGGGTCTATTTACTGTACTAAGCAGTGTTAGGAGACAGAGTGAAAAGTGATTAAAAAAGTGATAAGGTGTCAGCTCCAACTGTCATTTTTCAAACACAGCCTGTGAGATGACAGCTGGGAGCAGATTGTTTGGCACTTTTTCACCCATTGGAGTGAAAAAACGTGATCGGCTAAAAAAAGTTTAGCAGATTACGTAATTTCGCCAGGCATAAAATTATTGCTGTATTCAATTTGAAAGCTTTTCTGCCTACCGTAGGTGGGAAGTCAATGCAATGTACAGTAAGACAGTGTGTGAAAAAGTTTTGCCTACTGTATGAATAGCAGGTGGAAAAAATTGGTGAATTGGGGTGCAACGTTGCGGGAAGCCTTCAACGTGCAGCCTTAAGACAGTCCCCTAAAGGTACTGTAAACTGCATAACTTTTAAAGAAAAAAAACAGTCAGAACACACCAAAAATTCACTTTCATTTTGGGGGAGGAAGAAGTTAAACATGTAGGGGTAAATTTACAAAGATGGGAGTAAAATTTAAGAAGTTACTGTACTGTATTTTGCCCATAGCAACCAATCAGATTCTACTTCTCATTTATCTACAGTAGCACCTTCTAGAAGATAATACCAGGAATCTGATTGGTTGCTATGGGCAACATCACTTCTTAATAGAACTCCCATCTTAGTAAATTTACCCCCTAATATATAAAATGTACTGAGTTTAGTAAGGGTTGGATAACAATACTGAACAAAAGTAGCGAAGACTTAAAAAAAAAAAAAGCGCTACATCGGTATACCGTAGATCTGGGCTTGCGCCTGAGATACTATGACGTACAGTATTGTAGGACACACTCAAGCCAGGTGCAACCATGGTATTGCAGGCAGCTGTAGTGTAATGGTAAATAATCAAACCAATACATTACGTCGCTTGTACAACCCTTTTGTGGGTTCGAAACTTTAAAGGTTACACATGTATTTTTTATTATTATTACACAGTCAAGGTTACACTTTTTTGTCATAAAGTACTGTGGCATAGAAATACCAGAATTTCTGGATAATGTATTAGTGAAGATTTAAAACAAAATAAAATTACCATATACAGTATATATTTATATATTTTAAAGGTCTCGAACCAGCGGCACAAGAAAATGGTAGATGCAGTAGGGCGAGGCATTAGCCCCCTAGACTACTGCATCTACTGTACTGTAGTTCCTAGAGTCATGGAATCACTACAATGTGTACTGTAAGTCCAGGACAGGGTCGACAGTATTGTACTTACTGTGATACAGACAACTTGGCATGCGCAGTGCTATGAGACTCAATACGCCACAGTGTAGCGCGCAAATAGCAATGCAGTATATGGCATACCATATGGAGCAACAAACTACAGTACTGTAGCTGGGCAAATCTACAGTACATACAGCATAATATATTGAGTTTTCTAAGGGTTGGATAACAATACTGAACTACAGTACTATAGTGAACATTAAAAAAATCAATAAATTATCAAGGTCTCAAACATAAGGAGAGAAGTGTAAGCAATACGGATCACCTAACCCCTTGCTCACAAGTCTCTCCTAGTAAGAATTGCAACTGTCCTCTACAGTACTTTATGTGACATCTACAGTACCATACGATGAAGTACTCAGGCATCTGCAGCGTAGAGGTAAGAAATCGAACTTCTACATTGCAGACGTCCGTACAACCCGAAACCTGGAAGGTTAAACATTTTTTTAATTTTTTTTTATTATTATTAGACAGTCAAGGTTACACTTTTTATTTTTAATATTATTATTACACAGTCAGTGTGTAATACGGAGATCACACTTTCACTGTGTGTGAATCATGGCCTGCTACTGTATGATCTTCCATACTGTATGCCGTGGCATAGAGTGCTACAAGGGTATGGCTATGGCGCAGCACCACTGGCAGTGCATTGCAACCCCGCCACTGGGCATGCGCCAGAGATCCTATTTGTACTGTAACCCCTCAGAACTGGCTATAAGTCACCACAGCACCAACTGTGCAGACATTGATGCAATTTTGCGGTTTAAACGCAGAGTCAGTTTGTAGTGCAGGGACCTCTCTCTTTAACAGAGCCCATTACCACTTGATGGTCATAAAAAATCACTATAATGTCCACATCAGGGTCAGCGCCGGCATTGACGCAAGTTTGCGTTCTAAGGTACAGTACTGTATGTACAATAATAAAAATCCTATTTTCGCTGTTTGACTCCCAAAGCACTGGGCATGTGCTCCTCATGTACTGTATTGAACACTGAATATTTTAAGTGAAGATTTTAAAAATAATTTAAAAAATATATATTTTCAAGGTCTCGAACCCACGGAACAAGAAGAGGGGAGAAGCAGTGAGACTAGGCATTAGAACACTAGGCCACATGCTTCACCCATTACTAGAGTTCTGTAGTTTGTACAGTAATGAAACCTCTACAATTTCTAAGTCTGGGACAGTAATATTTACATTTGCGCAAACACAGTATGATTTCAACCGCACAGTCAGTGGGTAATACAGAGCTTAATGATTTCAAACTTTATTAGACATTCTTCTACCACTTTATTATACCATACATTTCTGATTCCATGTGGAAAACGCTGTAATACTGTATAGTGTACCGAATCACCGCTTCTGTCAACCAATCATTGGGCGGTGATACAGAACATACCATACAGTACATTGGAAATCACACACATGCACTATGTAGTTTAGGAAAAGTGACACCTGGTGGATAAAATGTTGTATTACATGTAATTACTTTTTTCATTACTAAACTTTCTTTGTGGCGTGACTCATGGTGTGGTGTGTGGTGCGCCATGAGTGGCATGAGAGATAACACAGTGATGCCTAGTTATAGCTGGGCACATAGGTACATCAGCTGTCAGTAAATGTGTGACAAAGGCCTTCAGTACATATAATGTCACAAAAACCAGAGCAAATGAGATTTTAAAACTAGAACCATGCAAGGACTCCTGTGTTTTGGTAATGATTTTAAATCTGAAACCATTTTCATGTTTTAGATTTGGTTTTGGCTTTACAAAAAATTCTTTGTGTGTTTTTGGTTTTGGATTTTATTAAAATGGTCAAACACAGGCCGAATCATGCAATTTTGTATATTTTTATTAGTTCCTACATTACTAATAATATTAGTGTAATATTAAATTATAGTAATTTATAGTCAATTATATAAATTAACACCTAAAAACTTTAAATATTTTCATTTTTCATTGATATTAATTAAATGATGCAGAAAGCTGTCTAACTAAAGTTTCAGATAGGGCAGCAACAACACTATCACACAGCAACTTAATATCTGATAAGACAGCTAAAGTATACAAGAGTAATAAATTGTAGCAAGGTATTTTAGTGAGACACACATATGGTGGCAGATTTAGAGACCAGTTCCTTTTAATAGTGGATACAGATGATGCTGAAAATATTTAATGAAAAATACAGGCCTCAGCAGTGTGTGAGGACACTGTGACAGTGTGAAAAACAGAACATGATGGCAATGTGCATCCCATAGGTCAAGCTAATAACTTTCGGGTAGCATTTATCTAGTAAATTCTATAAAAAAAATAATAGGTAGAAGTTGATTGGATGCTATAGGCAACTTCTGCACTGGTCCACTTCTTCACTGTTGTTACTGCTTGCTACATCAACCCCCAAATCTATTTACTAATATCACTAATGGTGCATACACATGTAACAATTTTTTGAACAAATTGTCATTAACAACGTCATTATTGTTAAGTCTTTCAAAAAATCAATCAGTTTCTGAGTTATAACGATGAAAAAAAATCACAAATGCGTGCTCTTGTTTGTGGTTTGTAGTTTTTGTTCATCGTCCCTTCTGACTGTCCAACATAATGATCTTCGTTCAGAAAATCGTTCGTTTGACAGAACGATGAATGATGGCCACTCCCTGAACTGATTTTCTATTTCAACTTCATTTCATCTAATTTTGTTCATCGTTCAGGAAATCGTTGAAAAAAATCGTTCATTACATATTAAAAAATCATTCACTTTTTAAAGGGAAAATGTGAACGAAAATTGTTACATGTGTATGCACCTTAAGAGTTAGAAGAATTTATTATTGATGAAGTAGAATAAAAAGTTAGAATTAAGAAAATAATTATATAATGTAGGGTCATATATTAAATGGATTTTTAAACATGAAATGGAAGTAGAGCATCTGTCCAAATTTTTAAATTGATGAGAAAACAAACTAAAAAAATAGATTTGTTTAAAAATAATATAATTGATTTCATTTTGAAGGAGACCCTGACTGCAGAGCTCACTGGTCTTTGCAAATGACGGTGGTTGTGGTGAGAAAAAGATGTACTATACAGTGAGCTGCTGGCCACTATATTTTTAGACTGAAAAAAAAGTGATTAAAAAATACAAATGAAACATTAATGCTGTAGTAATTGATCAGTGTAGAATAATTCATTAAAATCATTAGAACCTGAAATCTGTGGCTTATTTGGTCTGACAGTGGGCAGTGAGGCAGAATAACACCTGTCCCTCTCCCAGACTCTGGGTACCTCCCAGCCACAATGGCCAATAATCAAATTAAAACATTTTAAATGCTCTAAACTACACAGAGGTTGCCCAGGCTGAGGCCAGCAGAGCTTTCTTTCTTTTATTGACTGTATGATGTATGTTAAATATTTACTTATCCTCAAAGGCTGGGACTGGTATAATGGACAAAACACAAACAGTCAAGCAACAAAAACACACAAGGTGTGAAGACAGTTCATGGGCATAACCATTATCTGCTAATTATTTTTTATTTGTAAATACTGTATAAACTTAATATGTGAATGGCTTGATGATTTTGTGTTTTAAAGTCTATTTTTACTTATTGAAATACATTTTATTATTATAACTTTTATTTAATAGTACTATTTGTACTTGGGAGTGATCAACCAGATCATTATATTGTGGACACTGTCTGCAGACAGTAACAGTATATGACTTTGACCAAATTGTCGTACCCTCAAAGTCCTCTTTGTACCTTTTAGCTTAATTTTTAATTGGAGGACCAGTTTCTCATTATGCGCATTCTCATCTGATAGGATTAAGAATGTTTGGCTTTGGTTCTGAAATGAAAATTCTGCAGACTTTTTGGAAACAATCTATCATTCCCACCCCTTTCCCAATTAGCTATGTCAACACCTAAAGCACCCCCTCTCCTCAGACCCCTTGAGCAGGGGAGTATGGTGCTGACAGCCAGGGCTATGGAGAGCATTACATGCACCTGCAGCCTTTAGTTTATATTATTTATTAAAAATGTTAATCTTAGTTAAAAGAAGATGAAGACATATGAATCAATAACTGTACAGACGGTGGTGATTTTGAAAACTGAATACCTCAAAATTCCAACAAGCAAACTTATTTAATAACTAATAGCTTGGATTGGAATTCTCACTTCTGCTGTGACAAAAGGGATGGAAATTTTTTGAATACAACAAGTGTTTGATTTCTTATTGGGCCCCAATATAAATAAGTTTAACGTGACATTAATTTTTTTGTTCTTTGTTGCAAGACTTACTAATATTAAGTTGACCAACATCCTATAATAGTTTTAAAATGAAAATAAAAGAATATAATTTAAAAATATATATATATTTTGGCCTAGGGCTCAGAAGCCATCTTTGTGACTGATGACATTAACAATTTCATCATCATTGTCATCAGCAAAAGTGATGCCATGAAGATAACATTTTCCCCAATATTAATTTATCTTTACTGGAATATAGACTTGCATGCCCATTTTTTTAAGGATAACTATTATGGTGTTCCTCAAACATGTATATGTCCTTTTGATAAACACAAATTTCTCTACATTTTGGGTAGGAGCCACCTATGTTGTTCACTTACAATATTCCCTGCTGTGGTAAACACTTTCATTATTTCACTCCATAGCGGCTCCAAATATCCTTCTTTCATCCCAAAAATTCCAATGGATAATAAGTTCACACTGGTATCTGTCTTTATGAAGTTGATGTGTACTAGCACTACTGTACTGACAGATTGAGGATGATTATGAAGACGATGATGCTGTTACTGCTGGCACTTCTGAGGCTGATTCACCTATCTAGTGGGCTGTCACGGTTACTACTAATATACTAATCGACTGAAACATACTTTGTTTAATGCAGATATTGGGGGCAAATCAATTGCCAACATGGCTGTCATGGCTTTGTTTATCCACTCTGCAACAGGCTGAAGGCTGTCATACTTCCTTTTTCAAATAATTATTTGACAGACAATTGATGGAAACTATGCTAACTCTGGTCCCCTTTTTAGATAAAAATCTACCCCAAACAGCAGCTGCCCTCATTCACAGAGATTCTTATTGGGTATTATATATTGCATACTTGAGTCAGATTGCATTTGATCCAATGATACAGGGCTACTTAATACTGTTCCGGAGGTGGCCAATGTTGAGGGTGTTGGCAGTAAAGATTTCATGAGGAATTTAACCATGCTGTTAGCTATTTATGGACGGCTTAGTGCACATGATTTAAATTTTAGGGATAAAACACTTGCATGATTATGCAACAGATGATGTTTCAGTGAATAGGTGCCTAGGTGGTTAATATTTTTGCCTTTGAGAAAGTTCAGATGTGAAACGCACATTAGTTGTTAGGCAGGGGATTCTTAACAAATGTCTATTTATGCTGTATTAATTATGTAATACCCATCATTCAAAGAACAAAATAAAGGGAGACAAAGATTGTACGTAATAACCGTTTGTGGGTTAGAAGAGGTACTGTTTGGTAGAGCAGTGTGTTACACTCTCACACAGGCAGAAATAACCTCTGTCTTCCTGCATCACTGATTATATAAGCTGCAATGCAATGGGCTAACTGTTACATGCCCCAAAAAACTACATGTATACAAAATTGTTACAATGTTACAAATATGAAATGTTTTATTAAACTGTGGAGACTGAATTATACATTTGTGGCTAATAAAGCCTTCACTATAGGAATTTTTGTGCATGTTTAAAATTCAGGTGTCAGCATTAACACACCTCAAATTCTAAGGATGAATCTCACACTATGAATTCTGTGATTATTTTAGGGAGGAGTGGATGTAATAACAACACACAGTGTGATAATACACTGTTCACAGTGGAAGTCTGTAGGAGTAATGGAGCGCAGATACACCATTGAAAGATATTTTCCTATGTGCAGATCTGGCCTGTGAATTGATCTTGTGGAGGGTGAACTGCATAGCATCACTCTATAGGGCATATTCAATTTGATGTAAGTAAAGCAAAAAACCCGCACCTGCAAAGTTTTTCCTGCAGGTGCAGGTTTTTTGCTTTTCAAATAGGTGCGGATTTTTTCTTTTTTAATGTGCTGGGAGATTTTTATTCACGCACCTCCAGAGCAAGTGTGATTTTTCCTAAATTTGTTAATTTTTGGAAAAATCAGCAGGACTTGCTCTGGCCCCCCGGCGGTACCCCCCTGAGGACTAATTAAGCAATTGGAAGTTTCCAATTAGCTTAATTAGTCCTTAATTACTTACCTTCTGCCGAACTGTCTTCTTCATCCAGCGTCGGAAGCCGGGTCTTCTGCAGCAGGGTGAGTATGTCAGTGTGTGTGTGAGTATTTGTTACTGTTTATAAGTGTGTATGAGTGAATGTGTGTGTGCATGAGTGTGTGTGTAAGCCCTGGTTTGTGTGGCCCCCCCAGTGTCTGTGTGCCCCCCCCGGAATGGGCACTGGGAGAACTACATCTCCCAGCTACCCTTGCCCCTCCCATCAGTCCCTGGAACCTCTCAGCAGCCCCCGGGACTCCCAGCAGCCCCCTCTTCAGTGGGAAGATAAATGGAAGGCCACCGGGATCTGCTCTGCATAGACCACCACAGACCCCAAGGGAGGTAAGTGCAGAATTATTATTATTTTATGCGGCGCAGAGTTTTCAGAGCTAGAAACCCCGTAACCACTTTTTTTATTGGATACTGTGGATATCGGGAGTGTGCATACCCGTGGTAATCCAAAATTGAGCTCAAGGCACGTGAGTTTTTTTCCTCGCTAAAAATCGCTCCCAATTAAATATGCCCCTATGTATGGGAGACTAACTATGCAGAATTAACATGTTTTAAATATAGATTCACAAGGATAACCAGATATTAAATGGTGAGAGTATCTCATTATAGCTCCAAACCCAGATATAAATGAGCAGGAGGCAACATTGTGGCATTTATAATAACAGAGCCATGGCAGGAACTTCTACTTAAAGACATCCATTATAAATAAGCCATATAGAGGGCTGTGGACTGTTCACTGTGGGAGTCTGTAGGAATGACAGAGCACAGATACACTAGTGAAATATATTTTTCTATGTGCAGACCTGCCCTGTAAATTGACCCTGACTTTTGTCAGTCAGTGTGTATGTGCACAAATACAGACTTCTTTTGTCCAACTTCTTTGGAAATGGTGTGCTTGACATGTATTTCCATGGTGGCATCCCTTTATGAAATATAATGATAAAGATATTTGAATTATTATCATAGAGTATATTAGATACTAGGAGGGGCTATACTGACTTTTTTGGATTATAGATACATGAAATTCCAGTGCAGTGAGATACTTTTCTTTCTCTGGTAAAAATTCTTGCCTTGACTTATTTTGGTATCACATATGCTACAGATGGCTTGAAGAACATTGTCTGGGTTGGGTTAAATATAGTTCAACACTTTAGAGGTGGATTTCATGGTCTTTTGGCCAGGCATAACAACAATGTACTTATAATGGTCATAAGGTGTGACTATGATGGCTGTCTTACTTGGAGATGTTCATAACCATCGTCATCGTTATCAAGTACAACACATTAATCATAATCACCATCATCCAATTGCAGATTAACATTTAAACTTAAAACCTATATTTCAAAATTTTCTTCAATAATACTCATCCTTACATTTTTAGATTATAAATTATGGGACGATGCAGCTCAGAATTTATCACAGTTTCAAAATGTGATCTGTCTGAAATACAATTACTACCCATGATCTTGAATTCTCCTCTGGATTTTTCTGTGAACACTCATTTTGTTCTTTGGCCTCAGTGTTATTATTTGCAGTTATGGATATGACAGTTTTGGAGGTGACACCAATAACACTACTAGTAATACACTTAGAGCGGTATTCAATTTGAGCGGACCCGCAATACTTTTCCGCCTCCCGGACTTTTCGCCTACTTCGCCTGTTTTGCAGGCACAAAAGTATTGCATGCGTGCCCGCGTATCCCCGTATTCAATTTGAAAGTGTGTGAAAATGGGACCTGTCGAAACTTAAACAAGCGAAAAGGGAAATCAGCCTGACACCCCCCAAAGGATACTCTGACATGGGGGTTCCCTATGATACCTCCAGATTTGGCTTGCTGAAGGCATTTGGTGTTTTTAAATGGGATCTATAGCTGCTAAATAGCGTTTTTGGAGAAGTGGTGAAGAATAGTATTCAGGAGGTTTTTTTGCTGAAAATAACTTATCCCAGCAAATTTGGGGTACTTGAAAATGGGAACCAGCATATTTAAAAGTTGGTAAAATTAAGTTTTAAAAATTGTGAAAAATCCACCTGCTGCAAACACCTGCAATGATAAAAACACCTGGGGCATACTTGGGGACCCCCCTGGAGTCTAATTCGCTAGTTTTGAACTTTGTCCCCCAACATTTCTTTTCTTGCCCCCAAATTTAAAGTGATTTTTTAGGGTGTTTTTAAGGTTTTTTTTTTTTTTAAATTATGCAATTTACCTTTGGGGGACTGTCTGAAGGCTGCATGGGGGTTCCCGCAATGTTGCACCCCAAAACCCCAATTCTGCAATTTTTTACACCTGCTATTCATAGGTGAAACTTTTCCGGTAATTTCTTAAATTCTTTGATCCTCTGATGAAATTACCGGGAGTAAAGAAATGCATTAGAAGACTGCCTGTTCCTCCATCGTTTCTGTTGATCTTGCCAAAGGTTGCACGGACCTGCTCGGGGAAGTCTGTAGTATTCAATTCCAGCTTATTTATCTTCACGGACAACACCCGGCAGTTGCAGTGTTACATAAGTGGTGGATTTGCTATTTACCAGCGTGTTATCCATTTGCATACAATTCAGCTCTTTGAGAACACTGCAGGAGTCACGGACCATTCAGCTGACTTGTTCGGCTGTTGTGCACTGGCCTGAGCTGGGTAGAGACTTCGTTCTCATTGAGCTCTGTGGACGGAGCCTCAGCATACAGGATGGACCGGAGTTCCTATGCTGAACATTTCAGCATAGCCTGATTGTCTAATCAACACCATCTAACAAAATAAGATTGAATAACATGAGCAGGATATCTTTGACCTTAAACAACAAATTGCTTCCCTACAAATGTCTAATTATCAACTTCTTAATAAAGTCAATGACTTAGAGAATTGGTCACGCATGAATAATTTTTAAATTGTTGGACTTCCTGAAAGTCTGAGTGGCCCAGACTTGCTCAAATTCCTTAATTCAGATTTACCACAACTTTTAGGGGCAGTGGATACTGGGGCTGATTCAGACTCAATCGCAAGCGCTCGCAACTGGGTCGATGGTGGCCCAGAGCGCAATGTGTCACTCCGGGTCTCACACCAAAGGGAGCATGCTGTCGATGTTGAGTGACAGCATGCCCCCTTTGGTTGGCTGCCCAAATGGAGGCATTCCCATGTGAATGCCTACCATTTGGGGCCGGCTCCACTGACCTCACAAGTGATGTCAGTGGAGAGATTCCAGCTCTGTTAGAGCCGAAATCTCTCTGGGGCTTGTGGCAACGAGGCCCTACCACAAGGGTCTCGTTGCAAGCCCGATGGTCGCGATGGTCTTGACCATCACGACCATCTTCCTGGCCGCTTGCTATAGCTGTCGGTGGTCACCCTCAGCTATGCGAGTGTCCTGGAGGCAGTTCTCAAAAAAAAAATGGTCCTGTTTCAGAGCGAGCGCTCTGTCAGAGCGACCAGCTCTGAATCAGGGCCTCTGTTCCTGATTTTGCTATTGAGAGAGCTCATAGGATGGAGCCATTTACCGATTCTCCCACCAACGCACAGTGATTTACCAATTTCTCAATTTTGCTCACAAGGTTACTCTGTTGTTGTCTGCTTACAAGCTTGACCAGATAATATGGATAAACCACAGTCTGCTAATCTTCCAGGACTACTCAGCCAGGCAGGGTTAATAGTGGCTGAAAATAAATGAGCCCTATATGATCCAAACTTGTCCAGGCACAGACAATGTTTCCCTAATATATATTCTGCCAAGCTCAGAGTTTTCCAAGGCAAATATATTAAACAATTTACTAATGCTGATGATGTTCTTGCATTTCTAGAAGAAAAAGAGGAGGAGCGCAAGGTTACTGCTAACTAATTCTCTTCACAACCCTTCTTGTATGTTTTACTCTATGCTAGACTTTTTCTTATTAATGCAAATTGTTTTCCCAGATGAATCATTTATTGTAGTAGTGTCATCATGTCATATTATTTTATATGGTTATGCCTGTCTCATTTATACCGTGTGATACGTTTGGGCTTTTTGTGGTATTCTGAAGTTAATGTAATACTATAAATTGTTTTCCTTCATGTTTTAAGAAAATTACTATAGTTATGTCATTGGTAATGTTTCTGCAGGATATATTCTACATTTTCATCCTTCTATTTTATAGTAATGTATATACAGAGAGTAAAATAAGTATTGAACTCATCAACATTTTTCTCAGTAAATATATTTGTAATGGGGCTATTGAAATGAAATTTTCACCAAATGTCAGCAACAACTAACCAATGCAATCCACACATGCAAAGAAATCAAACCATAGATGTCCATTAATTAAGTTATGTGTAATAATGTCAAATGACACAGGGAAAATGTATTGAACACGCTTACTGAAATGTATTTAATACTTCGTACAAAAGCCTTTGTTGGCAATGACAGCTCCAAGATGCCTCCAATATGGAGAAACTAGTCACATGCATTGCTCAGGTGTGATTTTGGCCCATTCTTCCACACAAACAATCTTCAAATCTTGAAGGTTCTATGGGCCTCTTTTATGAACTCTGATCTTTAGTTTTTTACAATAGATTTTCAATTGGATTAAGTCAGGTGATTGGCTGGGCAATTCTAGCAGCTATATTTTATTTCTCTGAAACCAATTGAGAATGTTCTTGGCTTTGTGTTTGGGATCTTTTTCTTGCTGACATGCATCAAATTTTTATCAAGAATGTCTCGGTACATTTTTCCATTCGTCCTTCCTTCAATTATATGAAGTATGACAGTAGTGTATGCTGAAAAACAGCCCCACACCATGATGTTCCCATCTCCAGATTTCACTGTTGGTATGGTGTTTTTGGAGTGATATGCTTTGCCATTTAACCTCCAAACATTGTGTGTATTATGGCATCCAAAGAGTTCAATTTTGGTCTCATCTGAACAGACTATATTCTCCCAGTATTTCACAGGCTTGTAAAAAATGTGCAGCAAACTTTAGAATAGATTTAACTTTTTCTTCAGCAATAGAGTCTTGCATGGTGAGCGTGCCTACAGGCCATGGCGTTTGAGTGCATTACTTATTATTTTATTTGAAACAATTGTACCTGCTAATTCCAGGTCTTCCTGAAGCTCTCCACAAGTGTTCCTTGCCTCTTGGACAACTCTTCTGATAATTATTTTCACTCCTCTTGAAATCTTGTGAGGAGCACCAGGTCGTGGCCAGTTTATGATGAAATGATGTTCTTTCCTCTTCCGGATTATGGAGCTGATTCAGGGTCGCTCGCAAGCTCTGTGTGCTCACAAGCTGCCCAATGTTTGCGCACTGAACATGCACCAGGTCTGCATTGCACAAGCCCCACTGAGTGACTGATGTTCAGTCGCTATGGGGCTCACAACAATATGGGGTGGCTATTGATATTGATAGCTCGCCCTGTTTTGTGGGAGGGTAGAGGGGGTGGCTGCACAAATGCGGATGTTCCTTTAGGAACGCCTGGCATTTGTTGGGTGGTCCAACTGACATTACTATTGATGTCAGTAGTGGACTCCCTACTCTATTAGAGCAGTAAGTCCTATTGGCCTTGCGGAGGCTAGACTTTACCCCAGGGTCCCATCGCAAGGACGATGGTCATGATTATCGCAACAGTCTCCAGCCCACTCGCACAAGCTGTGGGTGATCTCTCACAGCTTCATGAGTGGACAGAGGCCTAAAAAAAGAAAAACACGCCCTCATTCAGATCGAGTGGCAGTCAGCAGTGAGCACCTCTGAATGAGCTCCTATGGCCCCAACCGTGCTCACTGGAACATTCAGAAGTTTAGAAATCCTTCTGTAACCAATGTCATCAGTATGTTTTGCAGCAATAAGGTTGTAAAGGTCTTGAGAGAGCTCTTTGCTTTTACCCATCATGAGATGTTTCTTGTGTGACACCTTTGTAATGAGACTCCTTTTTATAGTCCATCAGTTGGGGCTGAACCAGCTTATATTAATTTGCACTGACAAGGGGCAGGATTACTTTCAAATTACTGATAAATTTTAGCTGGTTTCTTGGCTTTCCATGCCTTTTGCACCTCCCTTTCTTGTTGTATTCAATGCTTTTTCCCTGTGTTTTTTCACATTATTACACATAACTTAATTTATGGACATCTAAGGTTTGAGTTCTTTGCATGTGTGGATTGCATGGGTTGTTGCTGACATTGCGTGAAAATTTCATTACAATAGCCCTATTACAAATATATTTACTGAGAGAACTGTTGATGTGTTCAATACTTATTTTACCCGCTGTGCAGTATATTTATATGAGTGGTTCCCTATCCTTCACAATATTATGATTGTACTCATGGTTTGTTTTAGTCTTATGCTTCTTCTATTTTTCTTTTTCCTTTTCCCTTTTTACTCTCTGCCTCCACCTCTCCTCCTTCCCTATTGAGGTCAAGGTTGTGTTGCATTCTGTTTTTATTTGCTGTGTCTCTATATACTATTTAATAGTGTTGCCCTTTGGGTCAGATGTCTGTGATAAATCTTATGCACCCCTCTGCCTTATTAATATTAGAATATGCTCTTGGAATGTCTTAAGTATTAATTCCCCAGCTATATGTCACAAAATTATTTCATACCAGAATCTAAAAATTGTCGCCATCTCTTTTTTTTATTTACAAGAAACTCACTTGACGGACTTAGAACATGTCAAATTGTCTATGCTGCAACAACAGGTTGTGGTGTTTTCCTCTTATACATCTGAAGCATGTGGAGTTGCCATTTTAATGAATTGAGCACTCCCATTTACTGTAGAAAAACAGATATCTGATCCAAATGGTTACTTCATTGTTCTCCAGATTATTCTCTATTGCATCCTTTATACTCTATGTAATGTTTATGCCCATACAGTTTGACTGTTGATTTTTAGTTCACTGACCAACATGCTTTACCCATTTATGGACACACATTTGATGCTTGGTGTTGACTTTATTATAGTAATTTCCCATTTTATGGCCTCTGTTATTCTCAATCTATACCTCCTCTCTTGGCAAACTAATCAGCTCTTTTGGATTTCAGTACCATCTGTATGCGGATGATACTCAAATCTACCTATCTTCCCCAGATTTATCACCAACTGTTCTAGTCCGTGTCACTGAATGTCTTTCTGCAATTTCATCTTGGATGTCATCTCGCCACCTGAAACTTAATATTTGTAAAACAGAATTAATTATATTTCCACCAGCCAACAACAGTTACCAACATGATCTCTCCATCACAGTTGATAATTCGACAATCCACCCTGCCCCACAAGCTCGCTGCCTTGGTGTCATCCTTGACTCTGAACTGTCCTTTGTTCCCCACATTCAATCTGTCTCTAAATCATGTTACATACATCTAAAAAACATATCCAAAATTCGACCATATCTCACACAAGACACTGCAAAAACTCTAATCCATGCACTTATTATTTCCCGCCTTGACTATTGCAATAGTCTCCTTACTGGTCTTCCCAAAAACAGGCTATCGCCATTACAATCAATTGTGAATGCAGCTGCAAGGCTTATCTTCCTTGCCAAACGTTCATCGTCTGCTGCCCCGCTCTGTCAGTCCCTCCATTGGTTGCCGGTTTTCTACCGTATTCAATACAAAATACTCTTACTTACACATAAGGCTATTAACCAAACCACACCAACATACATCTCTTCACTCATCTCAAAATATCGTCCTACCCAACCTCTCCGCTCAGCACAAGATCTGCGTCTCTCATCCCCATGCATTACTTGCTCCCACTCACGGTTACAGGACTTTCTTAGGGCTGCACCCACTCTATGGAATGCCTTACCATGCAAAATACGACTTTCCTCTAGTCTCCAATCCTTCAAGCGATCCCTGAAAACTCACCTCTTCAGGCAAGCTTATCAGATCCCAGAACCGCCCTCACAACCTTCATAGTTACCATATCTAATTACATCCCCTTTTACAGTCCACACATAACCTCACACATTGTCTTTCTCTCACATCCTCATGACATTTGGCCAACATTCCTGTGTGACTGGATCATGCAGCCAACGAAGAAACTGTGCATTGTGGCTGGACCGAGATGCAATATATAGCACCTATCCTTGTGTATCAATGCCTATTTCCATATAGATTGTAAGCTTGCGAGCAGGGCCTTCCTACCTATATATCTGTCTGTTATTACCCAGTTTTGTTCTATCAATGTTGACAATTGTAAAGGGCAACGGAATATGCTGCGCTATATAAGAAACTGTTAATAAATAAATTAATAAATAAATAATTTTATAGATTGACAGTCCTCCTATTGCACTGTAGATATGCAACATAAAATAGGTACAGTATGTCCTTTATATTGGAGCATCTACACCTAATAGATCTCCGCCGACTCCACCTACCAGTAGAAAGAGACTACACTTTTAATTCATCACCATATAAAACACATTCCAGCATTGGTTATATCTTTCTTTCCACTAATTTGGTTACTGCTGTCTTGTTTTCCAATATTGAACCTTTAAACCTTACAGACCACAGACTCCCTGTTGCTACCATCAATGCATTGATATGGGGCTTCCCTTCTTCTTTGGCTTCATGTAATACATTCAAAGATATGCTACAATCTTCATGGAATTATTATGCTTTCACTAATACTCAGCACTTAGCAGAGGTCAAATTATGTCCTATACCAAACATTATTGTAAACTAAACTCTTAACACCCCCAGGAGGCCCAGTCTGCCCTTACCCTGGCTTATCAAAATTTTCATAGACCCCTCCTCTATCAAAAAAGCTAAGTTTTGTGCAGCAGATCAGAGATCACCAAATTAATAGTAATAATAATAAATTCACCTTTCATATTCATAGGGACAATGTTGGTAAACTTCTTTGTAATCTTTTAAAAGATTATAAATTTGATATGTACTTTGAACTCCTCTGATTCATCCAGGGTGGTAGCTAAAAAGTTTATATCTTCCCAAATTCTATCCAAAGGGGTACTCTGCGAGGATGCCTGCTTTCCCTTCTGCTGTTTACTTAAATATTAGAACCTTTGACAATATCTTTGATAATCTTTTGTATACAGGTATATATATTGGAGATGTTCAGAAGAAATGATCTCTATTTGCTGATGATATGTTCTTATTCATTTCCCACCCTACTGTTTTGGTGCCAGCTTTTCTGTAATAGGTCTAGCACATTAGTTTATCTGATTACAAAATTAATCTCCAAAAATCTGAAGCACTCCTTCCACCAGTCCCGGCCCATTGCACCAATATCTTATAGTATCCTTTCATTTTCATATAGCCCATACCTGTTTAAATAATTAGGAATCCATATTACACCTTCTATTAATAATATTTATGCAAAAAAAATTCATTTGGTTACTGGTAAATTTACTTGCCTGTCTAAACAATCGATGTTTTTGCCGCTATCCATCCTAGGCTGTATAGCTGTAAGTAAAAGTGTGCTCTTCCCAAAGCTGGCCGATTCACCTCAAAATCTCCCTATTTGTCTCTCTCCCTCTGATGCCAAATTGTGTATTAAACTTTGTAAATCTTTTATTTGGAAAGGCAGAAACAAGAATTGCTTACTAGATTTATTTTACCTAAATATAAAGGAGGATTGGGGTTGCCTGATTTAACTACTTTTTGGCACACAGTGTCATTCCATTATATCTATGACTGGTGTTTGGGTCTTGTACATTTTACCAATTCACATGTGGCAAATGCTTTGTTCCACCCACATTCTACAGAAATGGTTATCCATATGTCTTGTTCGAAAATACCTAAAAGCATTACAACATACATAGTTTACCATTTAGGGACACCTATAAGGCATGGTTGGTCATACATAAGAAATTGGGATCTTATTCTACATTTAATAACCTTCTTCCATTAGGGTTAACTCCACCTTCCCTCCATCTTTGACTGTCTCAATACAAAACCTGGAGGCAAAAAGTTATAGCATCGATTAAGGATGTATTTGATCTTGGAGGACTGCTTTGCTTCTTTCAGGAACTTCAATCCACATATAACATACCTCAGTCACATTTTTTTTATATCTTAAAACTAGACCTTTTATATTTAGTAGGTTACCCCCTGGCACCAACTGTCTACCTATGTTGCAATGTACACTTCTCTCCATGCTTACACTTTGTTCCTTTATTAACTTAAAACTCTGTTTTATCCACACTTAACCATTGCCATCTAATATTAACTGTTTGTGGACTGGTGCATGAAAAGCTTGGTCAGATGACTTTCTCGATTTTAAATCCTCTGATATCCTCTTATCCCCCTATTCCCAGTATTTGCCCCAAATATCACTTTTACTCGGCAATCTTTATTCATAATGTGTGGCAATGTTTTAAGGCTAAAAATGTTGGTATAAAGCTTCATAATTTCATATAAGATTTGATGGGAGTCACTTTGCCATTCTCTTAGGCACCAATGTTGCTAGTTGATTTTATGATCTGGATCCAAGCATCTCTGTCTAAAGGTGCATACACACATAACAATTTTGTAACCAAGAATTTTCTGTCAGATTTTCTGTCAGATTTACCCTTGAAAAAGTGAGAAGTATTCTACTTCTATCCATACTGATCACACTGGCTAGAAAAACTATTTTACAGAGTTGGCTCTTCTCCAATCTACCACCACTATCATCAAGCACTGTAGGATTTGTAAAAAATGGGAAAAGGTGTGTGCACTGATGTTAATACATATAACACATATCTGAATAAATGTAACATAAAATGTATTGTAAATAAATGAACTGCAGTTCAATAAATGATACAAATGGATACACAAACATAGAATGACATAAAATAAGTATGTGTTTCAATCTGTGACTAAATAGTAACAAACAACAGTAATTGAAACCAGTGAATCTGGTAACTGGATGAGATGTTGTATCCAAATACAAGTCCCAATGTCACAATGAAAAAATACGCAATCTGAATAGATGTAGCTAAAAAATTGCAGTCATCTGTGATTAGTTGAAAAAATGACCTGGTAACTAGGATTGATGGTGCATTCAAATCAGATCCAAATGGCACACTTCATAGAGATAATCAAAATAAATGAAGCCACCATAAAATTAAAAAATTTAATAAAACAATCCTTCAACAGGTATAGGAGTGGAGGTTATAATAACGGGATGTGGAGCCAAGGTATCTCCTGTTAATCACAAAATTGGCTCCCTTGTCTCACAGTTGTAAGTAACATGACGGACTCCCCAAAGTCTTACCCAGTCAGGGTTCCCAAGGGTGGTAATCAGCAAAGATGTATAGCTGGGTCACGCCGTTCCAGTGGCTACAGACCAGACTGTGGGAGGCAGAGACACTGGATCTGTGTGTGGAGAGCTCACCACGACATGTGGGCTCCAAAGGGATAGTGCAAATTGGAGGTGCAGGCTCCACATGTGCACCTCCAATTTGCATAGAGAATTATGGGAACATTACATTTAACCTGCATTAACTCAGGATTGGATTATGTGATCGATAACACGTTACATACGAGATTTCCATACAAGTGCCATTTTGCCTTATGACAAGGTCTGATTTTGACACACAGATTCAATTTATGACTGAACTACTTTGTCATCCTAAATTTGGTTCTGCTAGATTTCTCCAAGTCCGAATCAACCCTCTATATTTAAAACAAAATATCTTGGGTGCTCAGTTATACAAGTCAAAGAGTAGCAGCATTCTATTATAAACAGAAATAAACCAGCACAACATCTTGCAATAAAGTCAAAATAATGTATAAACATCAAAAGGTGCAATCAGTTAGTTTCAATAAATGTGCAAAAATGTGGGCTTGATGCTCATCAAACATTGTGTCAGATCAATAGAAGCAATATGGGATGTGTGCCGGACCATTTTTGCTGGATTTGGATTTGGCTCTGATTCGTTGTCTGGATTTGGAGTTGGATATTTTTTTACAAAAATTGCCAAAAAAAAACCTAAAATCACATTTGTTTTTTTTGTTCCTAGAGTATTATGAACCTCAGTAACATTAATTTACAGTCAATTTAGACCAACTCACAGCTTTTAATATTTTTTTCACCATTATTGGCCAAAGGCAGCAGTGAGGTGGATGGTTACTAAGTGACAGAGCAGCAGCAGAGACACCGCAGTTTAAAGCACATCTATGAAACATTGCCACATAGCAGTGGAAGAAATGAAAGGTAGTACAAGATTGAATTGTCCTTGGGCCATCCCACCCACCCAGTGGAGTATGGCCAGCAGTGTCACAGTACTTGTATACACAGTGGGTAAAGGCCCAAGGAGTCACAGTTCTTGTTTACAAAGAGGGATAAGGCCTAAGGAGTCACAGTACTTTTATACACAGAGGGCTTTTACCCAAGGAGTCACATGATTATACACACAGATGGCTATTGCCCAAGGAGTCATGGTGCTTATACACACAGAGGGCTATTGCACAAGAAGTCACAGTGCTTTTAACTTATATACAGAGGGCAACTGCCCAAGGAGTCACAGTGCTTTTATCACACAGTGGGCTAAGGCCCAAGGAGTTATGGTGCTATTATACACAGAAAGCTAAGGCCCAAGGAGTCACGGTGCCAGTATACACAGTACATTCTACAAAAATTTAAAAAATTAAAAATATTTTTTTTAAAATTTTTTATGTGTGTGCTAGCTACAATAATTTTGTTAGGTGACACTGCTGGCCAGACCAAAGTTTATCATCCACATATTGTGACATTATAAGTTGTAGCACAGTGTGTTTATTCTTAGTCATAAAAAATATTGTGACACTGACAATATTAGTCTGTCTACATCATCTTCTAAAGCTGATGCCCAAGGGCTTAAGACAGGGCATCTAAAATCAAAGAACCAATCTTTTACAGTGGTAAAGAAAAAAAACATCAAAGGGAAAGCTCTCTGCAGAAAGACAAAATATGGCAATATGCTTTTAACCACATGAAGTGGCACGGAAAGGCTAAGTCCTTGGCCTTTATTTATGACTGATGGTTCTGCCTCTTATGATGATGTAACCCCGTCTCACTTCAGATATTTAAAAAAAAAAAATCGTTAAGGCACAGGAACCAAATCTCTGAGGAGACTTTGTGTGTTGGCAGGTGCTAAGTGTGAGACTGACCTTTCCAATACTGTACTCAAAGAGGAGCCTCCCTCCACAACTTGTGAGTCCAAATGTAGGGATGAGCAGCATATGTCAAAATGCTGACATAGAAATTGAGGATGTCGATGATGAGTATGCTGATGATGAGGATGTTGTTGATGAGGATGTTTGTTTAAATCAGGCCCCAGTGGAAACAGTTATTGCCCATGATAAGGTAAAGCCCATTGTCATGCCTGGGAATTAAACAAAAAAATCAACTTCTTAAGTGTGAAATAATTTGTACCCAAATCTGGACAACAATTGTCAAGCCATCTGTACCCGCTGTCATGCCAGAGTAAGTAGAGGTAGGGACCCTAACCATCTAGAAACCTCCTTCCTGTTATGTTATCTACAGCAAATCCATCAAATTCAGAAACTTTGGCTAAAACAGTAACAAGCAGCAGTCCAGCATCAGCTAGCTCCCTTCTCTCTGCTAGATCCAAGCACTTGGCATCTTAACCACCAACACCTTCATCAACAATATCCTCAGTCATGATCAGTAGTAGTTCTGCATTTAATTTGATAAGGCTAACTCAGTCTTCCGCTATCCTGGATTCCTAAGAAGAATCCTTGAGCACTACGCCTGCTGATGGTAGTGGATCTTCATCCCAGAAAGGGACCAGGAAGACTAAAAAACAATTGACTGTTAAACAATCCTTTGCAAGGGGGAGCAAGTATGACAGCAGTCAACCAGTTGCACAGCGGATGACTGGTATTATATGTGCATCCAATATCCTCCATTAGTGCACTTTATTTTGGACAGTTTAATTGAGGTCCTCTATTCCCGCTACCAAATCCCATCTAGGTTCCACTTTACTAGAAAAGCAATTCCCAGCCTGTACAGGGACATTAAAATTTTTTAATTAGTATCCTCTAAATTTCAGTTGTACCCACTATCCACTTAACCACAGATAAGTGGACAAGTGGAATAGGGCAAATGCAAGATTACATGACTGAAACAGCCCACGTGGAGGGTGTATTGCCTTCAGCAGAAGCAACAGCAGCATCTAAGAAAAAACAGCATATTCAGAGGCAGGCTGCTCTGTGTATAACCAGTTTCACTAAGTGACTTACTGCTCACAACATCTTGGTTTACCCCGCTTGGACAGTCCTCTGGATTTGTGATTTCTGACAACACCACCAATATTGAGAGCCTTACAGCTGGGTGAATTCGAATACAACCCATGTCTTGCTCACACTTTAAACTTGGTGGTGTAATTTTTTTTTTAAAATGACAGGTCCGTGCAGGGGATGCTCTCCGTGGTAGGCAAAATTTTGGGGCATTTTCGCCATTCATCAGGTGCATGTAGAAGATTGCAGCACCTACAAAAAATATTGAATTTGCCCTGTCACCAGCTGAAGCAAAAGGTAGTTATGAGGTGGAACTCCACCCTTTCTATGCGTGAGCTGTTGAAGGAACAGCAAAAGCCATCCAAAGCTACACAACAAAGTATGACATAGGAAGAGGAAAGAAATCCCTCTCCCTCCTTCCTGTTCAGAGCTACCACTTTGTGTGCTGCCAGAGGCCGCATCTCCTGCATACCCTTTTCAGTTAAAAAAAAAATGCTGTACCACCACAAGAGCTCAACTGGGGTGACATTTGCCAAAACCAATTCCAGATCCCATATATGAAGGAGATACAGATCCAAAACACAGGGGTTTATGCACATCCCTAATTTTATATATATATATATATATATATATATATATATTGTGATAGGATCATTGGTAAAGTGGTCTGTGGCAGGTACATTTGTCCCAGATTCCTGTCTTATGTGTTTTAAACCCCCAGGAGAAAGTCAGCAGTGTAGCAGGCTTGAGTTTCGGCTTTTTGAAAAGCCGGTTTGGGACCTGGGGGTTGTGGGTGAGAGGAGAGGGAGGGCTCCACCCACGGCCACTCCAGGTTTTGGTTCTCACAGCCTGGTAACAGGCTTGTTAGGGTTTCCAACTGAGAGTGGCCAATATAAGCCTAGTGTGTTTAGGGCTGAGTGTCTCACCTGGGAGAGCAGACAGGGAGTTTGCTCAGAGACACTTGAAAACCTATCCGTGAGTGTTGTGCTGTGCTTTTGTTGCTGGTGAGGGCATTAGGCCCTGCCAGGTTCTGGTAGTGAGGGAACCACCTGTGAAGTTAGTGCCCTGACAGGGCTAGGATTTATGTTTATGTTTTCTTTATATTATTTCTGACATTGTACAATAAAGACTGGCGCCGACCAGCTTGTACTTGCATCCAGACTGGTGTGCTGCTTCCCTGCTGCTGTGTGTGTGTGTAAGGAAGGAGTCCTCTACCCAGGAGAGGGACCCCCTAACCTAACTGTGTCACAATATATATATATATATATATATATATATATATTTTTTTTTTTACACTCAAATTTAAACCTACTGAACAGTGTTCACAAGCTGGAGATATGAACATTTTATTAGATAGTGGACCATTTGGTGGCTCATTCTTCCGACATCTGTTTGATATGAACATACAAAAGACCACAACTAGGCACCTCTGAAAAGAAAATAAATCTAGATGCTGATAACCTCACCTATACGTACCAGAAACACAAAACAAAATATAGAATATACTGGGAGCGCAAACAGATATAATAAACAATAATAAACAATTTACTATTAAATGACAATAGGATAAATAGCAGTGTTGATGGTTAAAAAAGATATAATGGAAGGACATAAAGACTCAATTTTGATGAATCCACTAATAGTATCAGATCGATTAATTGTTTATTATATTTGTTTGCGCTCCCATTATATTCTGTATGATATGAGGCTCAATTAATATAATTATACTGTATTATAGGACATTGCTTCTATTATTTACCATCATCATAGATTTCTGTTTACTTCATCCTCATCAAGACACTATCCCAATCATGCACAGCTCTTCCCTCAATAACTTTTATTAGATGAATGTGAAGGTCACTATGATAATCATATGTGGCTAATAGAGATGAGCGGTATCTTTTTCCTGCAAACCAAACCCACCCGCATAAGCCCTGATTTGGATCTCCCTAAAAAAAACGAGGTAAAATGTCATCTGCTCATCACTGGATCTCACTGATTTTTAAATGGGCATCATTTATTACAGTAGACCGGAGGAGGAGGGTTTGGACTGTGGGCTGCAGCGCTGTGAGGCAGTGTGTTGTGTATTCAGGGCCAGGAACTGTGTTGAAAAACAATGTGTTGTGTGTTCACACTTAGGCACTTAAAATGCCATTAGAAGCACTGTGTTAAAGGGGCACTGTTTTGTTAAAAAATAGGGTGCCATAGGAGCACTGTGAGGCATTGTGTGTTCTACAGTCACTATGTAAAAACAAACAAACACTGTATTGTGTGTTCAGGTACCGTGTTAAAAAATAAAACAGGGCACCATTAAAGTGAACCTGCACCTTTTTTTGTATACTCTGTTTTTGAGGCCACTGCACCCCAAGAAGACCTTTCTGATTAATTCTTATATTCTTTTAAACTGCCATGTGTTTGTGCTTCTGCTCTGTCGCTAAGAGGGAAATTCAATAAACTGCGATACTTTACCACAGGGTAATAGGATCCCCGGGCTAATTCAATTAGCCCTGAAAACTAGTAAGTTATTGGGGGGGGCGAGGACTAATCGTGGAAGGTGTTGCCATGCCCCCTTAGGGAATAAAATGCTGCACTGATGAGAAGGACTCTGTGAGCCCCTCATACAGGGGCAGATCCAGGAGGGGCCATGATAAGTGTGATCACACCTACTTGCCATACAGAGGAGAGGGACTGCTGCTGGCTCACAGTGGCAGCAGTCTCCCATGTCCCACTGCAGCCCAGCACACAGCAGTGTTTGCTGGACTGCTGGCAGGAAACCGGCACCATCGGGGATTTTTTTTCATCTGCCCATAGGGGCATAACACCCAATAAGTGCTGTTTTTTCATGATCATGAAAACACATGGATCCAATAACTTATCACAGATCCTATGTGTTTTCGTCACAAAATGAGAATTTTTTTGTGGGGTAAAAATGGAAGGTAATTGAATTGCCCAGACAAAAAATTGTCACGTTTTTACCACATGAAAAATTATCGTGGGCAATTGAATTGCCCTTTAGTTTATCCATGCTGCAGGTACAAAATTAGGCCCAAATTACATGGTTTTAGCTATTTTTATCAATTTTTAAAAAAAAAAACCAAAACACCTGAGGGTATTTTTGGCAAAGCTAAAACATGATGATGACTAAGGACCAAAACTAAAACACAGGAGTCCATGCACATCACTAAACTAGGGTATATATATTGTTGAACATACTATTATGTACTTAGACATCAGACAATGCCCCTTAAAAATAAAATGCAAGTGTTATGCCAGGTAGCAGGATAATTTTATAACAAACTAAACTTTGGGGATGTATCATTATTTGCTGACATTTCACTGATTCATTAAATAATTGTTATTCATTATTTAAGTTTATCACTTATTTTGTTTGTATTATAGTGTTGTTTTTAAATAGATTTATTCCCCCTTTGTTACCTTTCTATTGTGTTTTATTACTCTGAGTTTGATTTGCTTTCTGGACTGAAAACTGACAGGTAAAATTGCCTGATTCTGAGGACATGTCAGACTCATTTGGCTCCTTCTACAAACAAATGGCAGCTGGTCAGTATTACTTGGCAAATGGTATAATTTGTGCCATGTTGAAAATCGACAGACAGTGTTATTTACCATACAATGTTAAGGTTCCAAAATAAGTTTTACTGTCACTTCCAATTTAGATTTAATAATAAAGTATTTGAAGTGGGTTTGGAGGGTCTAAAGCTTGTGGTATTATTTTTCTCTAGCCAAAATCTAATTAAGTTCTATCATTTTTGTGCACTGCTGGTGAGATCCTTATTTGCAGTTTTTGAGGGATAAAAAAATCAGGATATGCAGTACACTTAGTATTATATTTTTTACTACAATATGATTGCATCCATGTGAAGTTGGATGGGAACTATATCATTATTTTAACCTCTACAAAAGTAGTTTTCATTAGTAACTATGGTTTATTATTATGGCCTACATGCCAGGAAGATAATATGTTAATGGATTTATTTGTGGCAATAGATTCTACCATATAAGAATCCACATTGCTGTCCACCAGCCCAGACTCCACATGCATTTGATTTGGTCCGACTGGCCCCTGTCACGATCCGGGCTGTCAGGGTCGCGGCTCTTACCTTGCTAGGTGCTCTGGCGTGGTCCCTCCGGTGGTGGAGCTGGGTCCTGCAGAGTGGCATTGGGCACAGGGGGTCTCCACAGACTGAGAGGCCCATCTGGAGAGAGGTGTGAGCAGGTGTGACTGACAGCACTTCTGTGCTGGAGACTGCTGGGTGTGGCCATCTTGGATTCTGGTCAGGTGTCTGGTTGGAGCCAATCAGGTCACAGCTGTCCAGGGAATGCTAGCAACCAATCCTGCACTACCTGAGGGTACTAAAGGGCTTTCAAGAGGTCCTCTAGTTGCCAGTGCAATGTCTTTCACAGTGTATGCTGTGAGCTAGTTCCTGTGCTTCATTTATCCGTATGTGCTGCAGTTCCAGAGTGTCTCAGTGTACACCTCATAGCTCTGTACCACTTCAGCCCTGCTTACTAGCTTGCCACCTGTACCCGCTACCAACTGCGGACCGGTCGACCACGGTCACTGAGTACAGTCCACGTCCCTTCAGCTGAACCACAGGTGAAGGTTTAGGCCACCAGAGATGCTTAAGCACAAATCCCAGTCTGGTGGCACCCCTAATTAGAATTTAAATATTACATATATAAAGTGTGTATTTTAGTAGCAGGCCACATACCTATTAAAATTTCTAGCTATATTACTGGAGGTAACACGAAATTATATATTTTTTTGGTGGGGGAGCAATAGTTTTGTGCCTATGGTAGCCTGACCCCTAAATCAGCCTCTGGATTGATTGAAATCGACAGCTGCACTTCCTTAGAAAGTATTTCCAAGAAACACCACCCATCAATAAAGACAATGCATAAGCAGTACATTCCATAATTAGCTTTAAAAATGCGGTCAAACTTCAACCGCAGATGAAATGCAGATCATTTACTGTACATATGTTGGCGATACAAAAAATGTAAACATAATATAAGTGATAGATATACCACTCTTAGGTGTACTGTTGCACTCTGATATACGCAATTCTTGATGTGCATTGTGACACATGAAGCCAAAGGCCAAGTGTGTTCAACTACCCAAGGTATGGTCATATCAGAGCGCAACCACACACCCAAGAGTGGTATATCTGCTTTTTACCAGTCCTTGTGGTAGGACCCATAAGCAAAGAAGATCCTTCACAGATTATCGGTTTCTATATTCCTCAGCTGTAGAATCTGCATATATGTCCCAATTAGCTGGTGGTGGAAACAAATCCATAATGACCAAATATCTGAGCAAGTGTCACCTCAGGAGACCTAATGAGGACCCACAGCTTCATCGGAAACTGAAAAAAAGGGTATTAGACATACGTACCCACTGTTAGAGAGAACTCCTGTACCTCAATTGGGACATTATAGGAGCCTGCACCCTTACAATTGACTCGCTGCTCAAAAAGTTTTGCAGGTAAGAAGATGGAAACAGTGTTGCGGGACATCATACCTAAGTACACCAACTGAGCTTAACATATACAGTATGTATACATCGATTTTAGACTTTATTCTCCATCCCTTGTATTAATCCCTACCATCACCCTATTAATATAATTTCCTGCTTGTTTGTCATTGACACATATCTTAGATTATGCATTATTTTGTATGTGCATTGGTGACAATTAGTAAACTGCTTGCTGCAATATATATTTATGTCTCTGATACATCACTACATTGCATTATACATGGTTGAGCGCTGCTTATGTATCAGAAGGTTGGGTACATTATACTAAAACAGGTAAATTACTCTCTCAGTACTTAGGTCCTGTACCAATTACAATTTACTGTTAAAGAGGGCTTCTTTCATGGATATTTTCCAAAAAGCTTCTGGTCATTAAGGTTTTACCTGACAGTGGATTTTAACATTTTGAAAGCCTAAGATTCAACTAATGTAAAACTATATGCTTTCACATTTGTTTATCTTACCATCCTCCTCCAATTGCATTTATGCAATATGCTTATGTATCCTCTTCCTGTCAAATGTTCAACTGTTCCTTGCTGTTCTTGCTTTTTCATTATCACCCTGATTGTGCATAATGATCATTTTAACTGACTACTATTTTGTTTAAAAACTGTCCTAACTTGTACAGATTCACAACTTTCTATCTTGTTTTTGAGTTAGCAGCTCTTTGGTGTTAGCAATGTTGATAGATGACAAAGGGACTTTTCATATTTGTAACCTATTATTTATACTCCAGGGGTACAGGATATGGTCATATACAACAATGGTGTTCATGAGTTCTAGGGGCAATAAAAATACTAACACTAAGGGGTGTATTTATTTACTAAAGTGCAGGTATTTTAGAAGTGGAGATGTTGCCCATAACAACCAATCAGATTCTAGCTATTATCTTCTACAAGGTACTAGATAAATGTTAAGTAGAATCTGATTAGTTGCTATGGGCAACACATCCTCATCTAAAAACCTGCACTTTAGTAAATATACCCCTTAGATGCAAATGACTTTGGTTTTATTTAAAATATTCTTTAGAGGGCTCTCATTTGTCCCATATGTTTTTAAACTATTTTTAAAATAAAGTAACACTATTATGGGAGTGATGTAATATCTATCTATCTATCTATCTATCTATCTATCTATCTATCTATCTATCTATCTATCTATCTATCTATCTATCTATCTATCTATCAATCCTTAAAGCAAGATGGTACAAATATGATCAATTCAAATGGAATTTGGGGAAGCTTCTCAATTTATACAGTGTACATGGGGGATCAGTGTCCAATCACCAGGTCCACAAAGGATGAGCAAGCGTTCTGGGGCACAAACATTTTCTATTTTATTGAATTGCTTTTTTTTCTAATATGCCTAATGGGAGGTGAGAGAGAGATCCTGAAGCTTTAAAACTTGGTGGTGATGGAGAGGCAACAATGAAGGCTATGGATAGGCAATCTGGAATTATTTTAACTTATACAGTAGCAACTGCTTGGCTTTATTTCAATTTTCTAGAATGTTAATACAATACAGTACATTACAATATTGACTTTGAAGAGCTTCCTGGTTAACACACTATAATTTCAATCCAGTTTTAAAATATTGCTTACTTCCTTGGACTTCTCTGTTTATTTAGTTCACAATTTGTGATTTAACAATTTAAACAGAAGGCCAGCATATTCAGCATGTATTTTTTAAAGCAAATATAATTTGCATGGAATGATTCTTCATACTCTTTGCTCCTGATTACTAGCTTAATCATTTTCAGAGGAGGATTATATTATAAATCAAAGTGGTACATTTCAATATTACTTCTTGATTTCCATGCATTGCTTTTTTTTTCTGTTGGAATAATTATTGATATTTATTTATATGACACTGCAAACAGTACATCATTTTAGGGAGAATTACCCTAGGTGCACAATAGACGATCCCTCGCACAATATATAATTTTGAAGCAAATAGAAAAGATATATCTTTGTGGCAATATGTATGCCCAATTGCATATGTCGTTCTTTACATATTCCCATCTGATGTACCGCATTTCAGATGTGATGATGTAATGTATGACACCATGCTGCTAAATTCAGCATGGAAGAGCACATTGCGCCATTCTACAAAGCATTGTGCAGTGTGTGCTGAAGGCTCAATGTATCATTTCATTGTGTCATCGCATCATTTGGTACACACATTCTGTAGTGATTTAAAGTCTAAAGGTGGGTTCAAATTAGATGATATGTCAGGCGGTCCAGCAGATCGGGCCGACATATCGACCACATTGGCAAATGTGTGCCCACAATGTTGTACCTTGCGTGTTTCGCCAGGGTGGTTCATAACATCTTCAAATTAACCAGCATGTATGCTCAATCTGTCAATTTGATGAACGACACCATGCTATTAGATGTGGCTGGTGAATGACATAATGTGCAGTCATTGGCCACATTATGCAGTGTCAAACGGACATTGTGATATATCATCCATTGCCATGTGGGTTGGCTGGGTACCGAGCTTTAGGACCCTTTTCAGGCTTTTGCATGTAATATTTAATGTTAATTGCTCATATACAAAAGCAGTACTTGATGCAGCGGTCATAGCTTTTTTATTTTTATCTTGCTGTATTCAAAACAGAATGCAACAAGGAAAGTGATAATTTTTCCTGTGTTGGAATTAGGCTTTATACTAGAGATGTGTGGTTCGGTTCTTCGGAAATTTGAATCCACCCGAATTTCATGAATCCGGGTAAATCCAAGTCGCAGTTCTGATCTCCTGAGGCTATCCGGGTAAATCCGGGTCGCAGTTCTGATCTTTTTGTGGTTCGGAATTCAGATTTTAAATCTGAATTTTGGGTTTTGGATTGCATAAATTGCATGATTTTAGCTGTTTTTAAAACGTATCTATTTTTTATTAAAAAAATTCTGAACCAAAACACTTGAGGGTGGTTTGCAAAACCAAATCCAGATCCAAAATCTTGAAGGTGATACAGTTCCAAAACCAAAAAACAGGGGTCGGCGCACATCCCTACTTTATACCTAGTAGATATTGTTTCTTAACATAACATGCATAGAATTGTTCCAAGGTTTTTGTGGTTAATGGGTGACACTTTAGGATTTGTCCATTGCAATTAATGTGCATTGTATTGAAAATAGATAGAACCCCAAATACATAGAACTCATCACTAATGGTTACAGTTGTGTGATGCTGAATTTGAGTTTACATTTAAATTTAGCGCAAATTGAATTTGAAGGATGCAAAATCCATTTGCAGATATGTAAGTTTCTGGTGATAGTCTTCTACGTCTGATTTTGTTTTGTTACTGTATTTTAAAGAAAGGCCATTTCTTATTATATTTTTAATCATGGATTATAAATAGAGCTTGGATAACAACTGTAATTTCCTTCTGTTGTGCTGCACTTCTCACTACCTGGCACACATTTGCACGCATGTTAAGTGCAGCACTGCACAGGAAAGCACATGCACAATTTTTTTGTCACTTTGTCACGTTCAGTTTAGAATACATTGTGAGAAAATAATCTGGGAGTGCTCGTCTTAATGAGCCTAAATAGTACAATGTTAATTTGGCCTCCAAAAAAAGGCCCAGTATTTGAAACGATACTAATTAAATTGATGTAAATGTAAACATTATTTAATTTTTAAATGACAATAGATTTTAAACTATTGTTACTTTACATATTGTTTCTTAGTTTTGGAACAGACACGGACAGCTTAAAGCTTTTGGGTATTAATAAAATGCTTGCTTCTAGAGGCATAGGTTCACAAAGTATAACCCTCTTTGTATTGAAAGCTAAAAAGTGTTATTTACTTTGTTTTTCATGCTCACATATTTTGTATTTGGGAATATAGATGTATTTTTTCTATATATTTTTTTTCAAAAGCATTTATGATAAAAAGTTTGCAGAAATCACAGAAAAGAAAATCGAGAACCAAGTAGTATAAAATAATACTGGTCAACATTTATGAAAATGGATCATATCTAGAAAACACTATTTAGTGTACAAACATTATAAAAAAAATATTTAGTATCAAATAGAGCAAATGGTTAAAAAATAATTTCTCAGATATTATTAAAAGAAGAAAAAAAAGAAAAAGAAAGGAAAATAGAGGAAAAGAAAGAGATTTGAACTCTAGAGACAAGCGACTGTCTAAACCAAACCCAAAAATGAGGTTCAAAAGGACTCATTGCTTGGGTGGAAGTTCAAGAGATCATCCTCAATGAAATAGAGCCTTATATAAGGGAGTAGTTTTGAAATCAATCCAGAGAGCCCACAATGCTATAAATTCTGACTGCTTCTCGGGAGCTGCATAAAAAATATCATCCATGGACATATAAAAATCAAGGGGATGGTTGAACACCAATGGACAGGGAGGACTGCCCTAGCAGCATTGTTAATATGCTTTAGAAGGGATTTTTTTATATCATGACACCAGGATCTTAGAATAGGAGAGCAACCAAAATTTATGACCCTGGGCTACTGAGTAACCTACTATTTCCAAGGCCAAGGATATAATTTTTTGCCAAAATGGGGCAATGAGAGAGCAATCCCACCATATGTGAATCAACATACCTGGCTTCTTGTGGCAACACCAGCAGAGAAGGGACCCAGAGGGGAAAAATTTGAGAAGGACTATCGGGCAGCGATACCATCTATTTGAAACTTTGTATTGAGTCTCCAATACCTCTAAGCTAGAGGGAAAAACACTTGAATCCTGAAACACCTTTTCCCAGTCAACTTGTTTTCCTTTCAGTGAAAAATCTTGATCCCAAGCATCTGCAAAACTAGGGTTTGTAGGGAACTGAGAATGTAATAAAATCTTACAAATTCCAGAGATTATAGGGGTAATGTAGTGGTCTTTTTATGGGAGCACATAGACTCAAAGGGGGTCAGGTCTCTAGGTAGAGCCATGGGTCCTCCAAGGGACACAATAAAATGGCAAAGCTGGAGGTAAAACCAAGAACATTGATCTTCTAAGAAGTAGCAGAACAGAGTTCCTGAAAGGAAAGAAACTGACCCTCAGAGAGTACGTGGCATGCCCTAGAGAGCCCAAACTCTGACCACAAGGAAATAACCTTTCTCGAAATATCAGGGGGAAATTGAGAATTGTATAGAAGTGGTGTGAGAGAGAGAATACTTTTACCTCACAACTTCCTCCATGTCTCCAGCATAGGTCCCACAGTTGGGTGAGAGGAGCGCAGTATTTTAGAGCACCATGAGATCGTTTCCAGGCAGAGATTGGTGGATGCGGATTCTAATTTTATCCATTGCTGTCCTCCAGAGTCACGAGTCCAGCTCAAAACCCCTACGACTTTTTTGCCAGCAGATAATTATATATTTAAATCTAGGTTTCCTTCCCCCCCTTATATATCTACTGAGGAGAGTTTGTACTTAGGACTTCTCCCTCACTTTCTCTCTTATCAGAGTTGTTTGCATTAGATATAAAAGCCTAGGAAGGACATTCATTTTTATAATATTCATTCTTCCTAGCCAAGAAAAATGTTGTGAGAGCCATTGATCTAATTCATTCTGGAGTGAGCAAAGCAGAGGAATGTGATTAAGTGAAAAGAGGTCACTCAGATGTCTAGGAAGAAGTTTTCCTAGGTATTTGATATGAGACAGATGCCATTGAAAAGGAAAGAAGGTGTGTAGGGCAGAAACCGTATCTTCCAAAGCAGAGGCATTAAGGGAGACATATTTGCTCTAATTAATTCTAAAGTTTGAGAGCTTGATCAAGTGATTAATCTCCTGAAGCAGATTAGGAAATTAGGCAACAGGGTTCATAATCACTGCTAGCAGATCATCTGTAAAGAGGGCAAGACGGTAATCATGTGAGTCTACTTACAGGCCCATGATATTGGAGCTGGCTCGAATCGCCCTCACCATGGCCTCCATGAGAAGAACAAAATCCAGCTGAGATAAGGGGCAACCCTGGCAAGTGCCATTCGCAATAACCACAGGGTCCGATAAAAAACCATTAATTTTAATCTGCGCAGACGGAGCTCTATACAGAGCCATTGCTTTGTTATTGAAAGCTTAACCCAAACCCAAACATTCCAATATAATTGCCATAAAACACCAATCTATCTGATCAAAAGCTTTTTCAGCGTCCGTGGAGAGTAAAACCATAGGCGTATGGGAGGAAGCAGCATGATGTATTAAGTCAATAATTTAAGTAGCATTATATTTGGCTTCCTGGTCTGGGACAAATCCCACTTGATCAGAGTGGATAATGTGTGGGAGGAGCAACTTAAGGTGATTAGTGAGAAGCTTTGCAAACAGTTTTAAATCAACATTTAATAATGAAATGGGGAGATAACTTGCAGGAAGCGTAGGGTCCTTTCCATCCTTGGGTACAACCGTAATGTGGGTACTCAGCGATTGGCTTGCAAAGGGATGTTGGGAAAAGATTGCATTACATGCAGGGACAAAGAGAGGAAGAAGCTTATCCTGAAATGCTCTAGACACGGTAAACCATCCGCTAGATATCTCCTAATCTCCGATTCATGTTCCAACCTCTCTGAATCTGAGCACGTAGGGTCTAGATTATAAAAAATGGTGTAGAAAGCATGGAAGACAGATGCTATCTCCTTATCAGTGTAGCAGATATCACCATCAGGATTTTTAATATGTTGTAGATACGTTAAAGATCTCTGGGCTTTGAGAGCCCTTGCTAGCATCCATCCCAGCTTGTTACCCCATTGATAGTATTTATGCCTGCATCACCTAAAAGCACATTTAACCCCATCATTTAGGAGATTATTAAGGTCAGACCTAGCTATCTGAAGTTCAGCTAATGTGTCAGAATCTAAGGAACATTTGTGTATTAATTCTACAGATCTTATTTTATATAACAGAGCATCTCTACATTCAACTTTTTGCCTTTTAAGGAAAGCTCCAAGTTGAATGCATTTCCCTTGGAGAACACATTTATGGGCCTCCCACACTGAGATAGGAGAAACCTCATCAGAAACATTGCAAGAAATATATGTAGCAGGAGCCTCTTCAAGTTGGGCTCTAGAGTAAGGGTCTCTGAGTAACTGTTCATAAAATCGCCTTCACCATTGGCGAGAAGGTGGATGTTGAAGGAGAGTCTTAAATAAAGGAGCATGATATGAACCTGTGAATTGGCCAATGGAAGAAGCCACTAAGAGGTCAAGATGGGAGTGACTAATACAAAAATAGTCTATCCAGGAGTAAGACTTATGTGGAGGAGAATAATATGTGTAGTCTCTCTGCTGGGTGCAGCAAGCACCAGTTGTCTACTAATTCAAAGTCATCGAGAATCGATTTAAATTTCTGTGTTTCTTTAAGAGAGTAGTGAGAGACACCTGAGGAAATGTCCAAGTACGGTTCAAGAGCCAAGTTGAAGTCCCCTCCAACAACTAATATCCCTCTAACTGACTCTCAATAAATTATAGAGATATACACATTAAGGCAGATTGGCCTTGGTTGGGAAAGTGAGTCTCTTGTATAAAAGCTATATCAATTTTATCAACATGTAAGCAGTGTAAAGATGAGAGCACTTTTCCTGGATGTTAAGCCCTTTAGCAGTATTAGAAAATGTAGAGAGTTTAGCCATATTCTCTTGTTGTGGAGAGTACCTTTGAATCAGGAGTTGAAAACCACTTCTGGAATGGTGAACAACATCTTCTTGTGAAAACAAAGACAAAAGAGGTCAAAGAAAGGTGGAAGGGGTTAGAGAGAAAGACATATGAAAAACAAATAAAAAAAATACACACATTGTAGTATGCAATACTAACCAGACTATAAATAGACTGGAGAATAGGATCAACTACATAAAAAAAGCCATAGAAGCCCCTAAGGAGGGGTATTTCCACAGGGGGATGGGAAGTGATATTACAATTGGAGCATCCTACTGACACAGTGGGGGCAAAACAACAACTAGATGTAATTTTTTATTTAAATGTATTTTTATAAGTAGACTCTAAACTTCATTAAATAAAAAAAATATTTCTGAACATTTTATGGAAAATATTTTCTTTTTATTTTACTACTACTAATATTACTACTATTACTAATACTACTTCTTTTACTGCTAATAATAATAATAATAATAATAATAATAATAATAATAATAATAATTTCACCTGGGCTTTTTATAATACTGTGCTCTTCCAATCAGTGTGTTGTGTTCTGGAGGTTCCAGAACACAGCAGTGAGAAAGCAGTGACTAAGATATACTGTTATTTATCCATATTGGTAATTTGCCAATATTACTGAATTTCTAGCAATTCAGTATTGATAACACGTGGAGTCCTAAAAACACTGGGTGATTCTAGTTGCCAAAGTCAATAACAATACATCTTATATCCCAGATGATATGAAAACTTAGGGCCTGTTTGAGCAGCGGACGCAAGTGCAATCACAACTGCAATACCCTACAGATCACAGTTGCTAAAATATGCTAATGCTTCCAAAGCACAGCTGACATAAAGACTCTGGCTGCTGCCTTTTCATAGCCATCCAATGTTGCTCTTCTGTGTAAACAATGGTACCATCGATGTACATCAGGCAGTCACACAGCATTAACAACAAATCTGACCATTTGCAAACACTGCAAGTCTCCTCGCACACAGAGAGCTCTCATGATGCATGTGAAATCACAGCAGCTAATTTATGCACGCCCATGAAATAGCCTTCAAATGGACAGATGCCTGCATTTTTGACCACCCCCCATCACCACCCCAAAATGCTGACAGCCTGTCACTCTCTTTGAGATGGTTCTCTCTGTGCATCTGTAATAGCAATGCAAACACTGTGCATGTGTAGTGCGGCTTATACACGTGTGTGCAAACATATGCTCGATCACCATCCATAATCCCCATTGTGTTCACTGCTGAATCAGGCCATAAAATTTAGTGTTTGGTGAACAACTCACAATTATTAGTGTAGCTGGTATACATATGAGGCAAATCAATTAGAAATAGCATGTAAAACTTTTTAAGTATTCATAAATGATTTGTTAAATAAACCATATTCATTGCTTTAATCACATTGGACAGATTATAGAACCTTACAGATACACTGTTGATGATGCAGTACTTAAGATATGTTATTTATGAATAAAACAAGCTAAATATTGAGAATCATAAATACTTTTATGCATTCCTGTTGGTTGTTTGGTTGACTTGACTGGATCATTTGTTTTAGAATATGTTGTGTTTAGTAAGTTATTGGGTAAATGCAATGAGAGTGATTCCTATTAAATGTCCTTGCCACAGGAAATCTGATATCTGTTCACACAAAATGATAATTGGAAGATGTTACTAATTTACTTTAAAAATGGGTTAAGATCAAGATCAAAAACCCTGCCCCCAGGGGCTACAGGGACAGTTTTTAATATTAGGTTTATTGTACTGGCATTATGAGGAGCATTTACAATTTTACTGTGTCAAAGTCAACATTCACTTTGTCACATCTCAGGAAGAGGATGCCATGGTTTGAAAGATACTGTATTTAATACAGTTATAATCTGAGAACAAATGACTGCATAGTATGCTGTTTGTCCATATTAATACAGGAAACAGCAATATTTTTTTCTATGTATGGCATATTTTTATTGCCATTACATGACTATTAGTCTGTTTACTGTTTTGGAAACTTAAAAAAATACTAAACATGGTGAAGGATACATAGTTTACTGTATGTATGTATACAGTTTCATTCTTATGTTGATTGTACAGTATCTATACATTTATAATTATTGAGTTATACACTTATTTTTGGTACCTTTTTTGGTATCTTTTATGTCACGGTTTTCCCAGAGAAAATTAACAAAATTGTGCTGCAATGTTGCTCATGGTTATTTCCTGGCACCTCAGATATGCAAAGTTCCTGTGCTACAATAAATGTGATCCTCTTTTAATTAATCTTTCCATGGTCTACCATTTTACAATAAAAAATTTAAAATGAAGTTTCATGTAATTTATTGTCTGCCTGATGTGATTGATTTGGGACTGTGAATACTTCAAGCCAAAATATATATCAGTGAGTTGAAAATTAAGCAGACCCATTTTGAAAATGTTCCCGATCACTGCTTAAGTCTAGCTATCAGTCACTCTTAACAGATCCTGTTTTCATTATATATTTAATCATTAACAGGTAACAGTCTACATAGATTGGTCATTATTTTTTCTGCCTATTTCTACAAATAGAAATCCTGAAAACATGAAATCTTGGTGCATGAGAAAACTAACTGGTCTTATAAATATAATTCTAAGGCTTTTCTCTTTTCCTTTTGTCCAGTTATTTACTGATCTTATCTGTCAGGAACTAATGTATCTCTTCTCAAAATCATTCAGCCAACAAGAGACAACCATCATTAGTGCCACTGTTACAATTTTACAAGTCAGTTGAGAATAGTTAAGCTAATAAGGTCAATCGTTCAATTAAAATGTGATGAGAGTGAGCAATGAAATGTGTTCAGCAAAGTAAATTTTAAAGTGTCCACTTAAAAGCGGTCATGTCTTCAATTAATTTGCAGTTCAATTTCCTGCATATGATAAACTTAATTTTTCTTCCTAAAGTCCACTACGATGATTAAGTGCACATATTCATGATATGACACCTTTTTCTCATGCAATGGATTTTATAAGTCATATATATATATATATATATATATATATATATATAGTAGATCATTGATATAGCTATGGTAATGCAATATGCTAATGTTTATTATCTCTTTGTTCAGTTTGACCTTCTAAGTGTATACTGTACAACTATGCCCAGTGCAAATAATCAACTAAGTTGTAGTTTGCTTGTGTTCAATACAAGTAAACATTTTACCAAAGGTTTTATGACCTTCTATGGAAACTTGAACTATCTCACCAGTCAGGACGCACTAACTCTGTAGCAACATTAGCTGTGTAGTTTGGTATTTTCTTATTAGACAGCTGTAGAAATTGCTTTTACTGCTCTCCACTCATATTAGTTATGCTGGGCATATGCTATACACTTATCTATCAGACAACTGTCCAATCTGGCAGATTGGAATTAAAATCTGGTATTGTATGTGAGCAATTTATATTCGACCATATGGTCCCAAACACTGGGAAACTGACAAAACTGATTGTTCAAAATGGTTTAATTAAAGTAGTTTGATTTAACCAGTATGTCTGAATGACAATTTTGTTTCTGTTTTCCAGTGTTTGTGAGCAAATTATCAATTGTAATTTGCTCCCATATATTCCTAGATTTTAATTCCAACCATCCAGATTGTACAGATCTGACAGATAATTGTATAGTGTATGCCCAGCATTATGTCTACATATAAATTTGTACCCTTCTATAGTTACAGTCTATTACATTCCTTAACTTCTTAATCTAAGTTTTAAAGACCCATACATTCACAAACTGCAATGCATGGTTGTCAGTTGTTGTATAATTAGATTAAAGCAGCTTTCCTTCATTGTGTAAAATATTGATAAACACATACTTGCTGACTTTGAGCTCCCTCCACCGCAGAGGCGGATCATGGGGTGTGACAGCACGATTGCATCATCGTGGCCCCGCCCCCTCTTCACAATGCCGAGATTGATGGCATTGTGAAGCAGGGCCTTGATAAATCGATTCAGCACTGCTGGGATTTATATTGTAACTGTGGGGGTGGGCTGGATGTGTCGCAGGGGGTCAGGATGCTTGTCTGCCTTTCTTGGGAGCTGGGGGCTGCACCTGATTTTCGGGAAGCTCTCGGCCAAATCAGGAGGGTAGGCAAGTATGGATAAACATATGCCAATAGTGAAGTACAGAAAGGAAACAGACTGCATCTCATCATAAACCTGAACAAAATCATGTGTACTATAGTTTCAATTTGGTGTTTATTATTTTTTTCTTTACTGTTTTACTAAATTGATTAACTATTGCACCTCAACTAGGACTGAAATGTGTCTGCCTTGGAGAGAATTCTACTCTGCCAATCATCTTGAGTGCACATTTCTGTGGACATCAGTTAACACATAAAATAGAGCAGGATAGCTGATCAGCTGACATAAAGTTAAGTCTTCTGTTGTGCTAGAGCATTGTTTCCCAATCTCATTCCTCAGGAAGCACTAACAGTGCTTGGTTTAAATTTTTCCTAGTTGGTGCACAGGTCTATTCATTACTGGCGTGCACATTTTAAAAGATCCACAGGTGGAGATAATTATTTAACTTTTGATTCTGTGAGAAGACCTGGAAAACATGTACTGTTAGTGGTCTGTGAGTAATCAGTTTGGGAAACACTGTGCTAGAGTAAATTATTCTGTGTAATTTGCCTGCACACATGTGCAATCACATTGCTTGCAGTACTTATCTGTTTTTTAGGTTGTTGTGAACAGCTGAGCTCATAGCATCATGGACCTCATTCAGAGATGGTTGCAAGCACTGATGCACTCGTAACCAACTCGATGGTTAGTCCTGCATATGTGCAGTGGCCGCACTGCACGTGCGCAAGCCCCGGAGTGAGAGAGAAATTATCTCGCTCCGGAGCTCGTTACCAAAGGGGCGGCTGTTGATTGACAGCTTGCCCCATTTTGTAGGTGGGCCGGGGGCGTGGAAGCACAAACAGAGGCGTTCCCATACGAAAGCCTACTGTTTTGTGGGCAGCCGCACTGACATCATCAATGATGTCAGTGGGGAGCTTCCTGCTCAAACAGATCAGGAAGCTCCCTGGGGCTTACGAGTGCTGAGACCCAACCTTTAGGTCTCGTGGTAAGCCCTGATGGTCGCGATGGTGATCACCATCGTGACCGTCAACCTGGTCGGTCGTTAAGCTGTGGGTGGTAACCCACAGTTTAGCGATCGACAAGGAGGCGGTCGTTCAGGAAACAAGTGGCCGCCCTCATTCAGTGCAACTGCTTGCAACTGCTTGCAACTAATGACTGCCTCAGAATGAGGTCCCATGTGTGGTCAGAATTATTTGAAATTAAAGGTTTCTATGAGTAATAAAATTTGTTTTGAAATCAGTTGCAATGAATTTGTATCTGTTAACAGTAAATGTCTTGATTTTTTTTCTTCCTCATAATTGTTAAATGTCTTTTTCTTTAGTAGATATGTTTTAGTCACCATTTAATACAATAGTTGATAGTTTTATGCTCCCTAAATTCAAAGCTACAGATACATTGTTGTGTCTACAACATATCAGTCTTTGAATTTTGAGATATAGGGGTCTATTTACTAAGCAGTGTTAGGAGACAGAGTGAAAAGTGATAAGGTACCAGCCAATCAGCTCCAAAATGTGATTTTTCAAACACCGCCTGTGAGATGACAGTTTGGAGCTGATTGGCTGGCACCTTATCACTTTCTTATCACTTTTCACTCTGTCTCCTAACACTGCTTAGTAAATAGACCCCTTAATATTTTTAAATTCCACTTGTTAACAGCTACACTCACAGCATATATGGAGTTAAAATTGACAATATATTGTTGTCCCTTATGCTGGCTGTTTTTTATTTTTATTCTTTCCTCATGTTTCTCTTAAGAGCCGCCCTTCCATTTTCTCTTCCTCTTTCTCCATATCTTTCTCCCTCATCATTTGTCTATTTCATTTGTCAGCAATTGATTTTATAATATAGATCATCTTTACCATTACCTTTTTGTATTTCTGTAGGTGTCCTGTGCCTCCTTATGTGCCTCTATCCATTTTTATTTACTATGACACATTGTTTTTAGTTGTGTAAAATAGCGTGTGTTGGATGATTTTCAAGAGTGTCTGGAGATTGTAGAGGTGTGTTATGCTGGAAATCTCATGAAGCAATATCACTGACACTGATTCAGGGGTCAGAGTTCATACCGAATATCATTACATGTCAAAATGATGATATTATTTTTATCTATTTATCTATCTATCTATCTATCTACCATATAATTAGTTTATTTAATTAGAAAAGCAAACTACAAAATATAGCATAATATATTTTGTATCATCAATGTTTTTATATTTATAGGGATAATATATAATTTCTCGTGCTTCTGAAGAGTTTCTCGGATGGAAAATATCTGCTATATTAACAAAAAAGAAGGATGAAGGTTCTTTGAGGAAAATATACTTATATATATTTTGATATCTATAATGCAATTTATAGCTATTGCTTCT
The DNA here is from genome assembly GCA_031769625.1 of Taudactylus pleione. Taxonomy (NCBI): domain Eukaryota; kingdom Metazoa; phylum Chordata; class Amphibia; order Anura; family Myobatrachidae; genus Taudactylus; species Taudactylus pleione. Next base: position 6,444,895 of record JAUIMM010001311.1, on the reverse strand, counting down.
AGCATATATGGCTAAGTATGAATTATGGATAAAGCAATATAAACAAATATAACTCTCAACTCTCTAATCAATACATCTTCCCACTTGACTCCTTTAAATGGTTAAAGGTAAAATGAGAAATAATAGCGTGCTATTAATTCACTGACGTCTAGAGGAAATCCCCCTCTGTTGCAATGTTAATTTTTTAAGAAATGTAGAAAAATAAAGCTCTGATTTTTTCTCTTTTTTTACAGGGGTATCTGTTTATTTTAAATACCTGTGAGGATAGTTTGACATTTACTTGCAAAACAAGTGAACAATTTGACTGTTTTCTTTCCCTCATTAAGAAACAAGTAACATGACTTCAGTGTATTACTTGCTCTCTGAGGCCTATACAATCGGAAGACCCTAAAACCAAACATTAGAAGTTACTTTTAATGAAGCATGTTTTTTTAATACATGTTTACTTAAGGTACTGCACTTTTTATCAAATCTGCTAGCTCTTATTTTTTATTAATATTTTTTTAAAGTCTCTAAAGATCTAATTACTTGAATTTTGCATCAAATTGACTTGTGGCAGCATAAATAAGCATAATTGTGTACTTCTGATTTATTTTCAGAAGTAACAATCTGAGAGACCGAGTTTATTTAAATATTGTTTGTGACAAGAGAAATTCTTTATTCTGAACAGTGCTCCAATTTCCACATGTAAAAAATTGCATTCAATTTACTTACCAATACCATTACATTTTCTTGGATGATAGCAAATGTTCTGAATGCAGCATTTGAAGTATGAACCACTTTAAAAAGTGAACAGTATCCTGTTATATTATCTGATAACATGCAGCGGGAATAAATCACTAAGAAATGTAACGAATTTTATGATTGTTTTAAGATAGCAAGAAATATATTTTCTGAAAATATAGAATCGCAATAGACTGTGACAAAATTAAAGTTTTTCTTAAATACACATTTTCTTTGGCACATTTATGTAAATAAAATCTTAAAATTCTTTGTTTTAAAAAGCAAGCTAACATTAAAATATATTTAATGACAAGCTGGCTATTGCTAAGCTTTAATTTTCAGTTTTAAGGTTATTTAAAAATATAGACAGTATTGCATGTTTTTTATGCACATTTGTGACCTTATTGTTCTTGCATTTGTGCTATTGCAATGGCGGATGGCATCTTTACTAATTCAATCATAATTTGACAAATCTGTGGCGACATTCAGCCATAACTAGGTTAGAGCAAGCATGATTCCACATAAAAAGTAAATAAACATGACTGATGTATGATAGTTGATGATGGCCTAATAACGCATTTTTATGTGTAAATTGTTTTAATTAATATACATGTCATGTAATAGCACAAAATCATCATCATAGACCTAAATAACTATATGTAACTTTGGGATTACAGGCCTACAAACCACATATGATAAGCATTGAAAGACAATTGTCTGTACCGGCAGTCTTGGATACCACTTGCCTATCTCCAGCACTCACTAGGCACTGATTGCTGGCTTAATCAATTAGAATCCTTAACAGAACCCAGCAGGGCTCAGCCAACAGGTGTTACCACTATCCTCCAGTACTGATGACTCATGCAGGGAATTATCCATCAGTCAGCCACCTGTTCAGTACACTACTCCAGTGCCTGAATATCTATTGTATCCTACATAGATGATCCTGTTACAGAATTTAACAGTCCAATGTATTTTCTTTTCAGTGTTCGGTTTCCTTGACATTAGCATTTCCATACCCACATTTCCATCTGCTGTGTTTTAAGGCAGAGATACTCATACCAGCTAAGTATTTTCACTGGTGGAACCAACTACCCTGGGCCGCAACCTGGACTCTCGCTGAGTAAAGTCCATATCCTCTTGCAAGGATTCCAATTGAAGTCCAGTGGGGGTCTTAGACTCCGCACCAGGGGATTCGGTTGTGTCAGTTCCACCTGTTTACATTTATCATCTGTGTGTGTATGTGTACACTGATATACTTGCTGTTTTGAGCTACAGGGTTATTGCAATATTTCTTGTACCTCATTGCATGTTACAAAGTTTTCCCAAAGTGCTAGCACATTCATGTATCTCATCACACACTATGCGCTATTTCCACAGTGCTAACATATTTGTGCCTCTCATTGTATGCCATGTGCTTTTCCCACAATGCCAGCACCTATGTGTTACTTGCTATGTGCTGCCCAAATAGTGCCACACCTCTGCATATCCTATTGAATGCTACACATTGTTCAAACAGTGCCAACACCTCTATGCTGTGCACTGTACAAATTGTGCTAACACATCCATTTACCTTGTTGAATACTTTAAAAAAATCCACACTTTTATGTACTCAGCTGTACCTTTAGCAATTGTGCTTACTATGTTAAACACCTCTGGGTATTTTGTGGCTACCACCTCTGAGTACTGTAGCTATAACTTTTTAGGTGTGTTCTCTCATAGAAGCAAAATCTGAAAGCTTCAAAAAATCATTCAAGAGGCAGTTAGTATCCTGTACATTGGTGTGATAGTAATTACCCATTTGCGACATTATAGAGAAAAATAGAAACAAGAAAAAGGAAAAAAAGAAGAGAGAATATCAGGAAAGGAAAATAATAGAGAGGGAAAATCATTGTAGAGGAAGAGAAGGGAGGTGGCATGAATAGAGGAAAGGGCTTAGAGTGAAGTTAAACATCCACATGTAAGGGATATGAAAGAAGAAGGAAGCAAGAAACTTGAAAAGTACAGCAGGGTAGGAACAAATGGCTACAAGGTTGTAAGAAGGAATATCAGAGGGCCTGTTAAGGAGCATTGAAATAGGTTTAAATGTCTACTTGGAGAGAATCACTATACAAACTGGATTCTGTAAACATGAGCCAACAATACCAGGTGTCTCAAAACAGTTCATAATTGCCACCCATGTCATCCATGTACATATAAAAATTGATCCATGAATAACAGTATTTGACAGTTGGAGGAGAGGAGGATATCCAAGGCACTGGAATTACTGCTTTTGCAGTTTTATTCCCAAGAAAAGAGTTGCCAAAGATGATGACGATAGAGAAAAAAAAAAGTGATGATAACTTGAAAAACCTGAAATTTTCTAGTCCAGTTAACTTCCAAATAGTATATTGGATATGAAAAGATGTTTGATTGCCTTCAGAGAGACCTTGTAAAGCCCCATTCACTACATCTCAATTCCATGCATTGGTAAAAGTTATTATAACTGCAGGGCTCAACCACTCAGTTTCACTGTTTCAGTTTCATGGCATATTAAATCCAAAGACACAGAGCATCCATTTGGAAACATTTCCAGTTTTAAGGGCTCAATTCAGTGCTGATGGTGAATAAGTGATGGGCACAGGACAGCACTATATATTTTTTATGTATGGGACATGATGGGTTGAAACATTATTAATATTCCCAGAAATAGAGGATTGGAAGAAAAAAATATTGAGCATTCCATAAGTGTCTCCAGGTGGGTCATTCCTTCTACTAAATGGGTCTGCTGGATAGCTACATTTGCTTTCTATGAAGACAATTGAGCTGATATGAAGTATGAAAATAAACAATAAATCTGTTCAAATTGTGTCGAAAATGGCAAAATTGGAGGTACCTTCACTGCTCTGTGATGGTGAAACCAAGATCAATTTCAAGGATGCAAAGGAACAAACATCTCTAGTGTCCATCAACTGTCCAAACTTGAACAACCCAACAGCCAAACACAAACTGAATACCCTGGCATCCAAGCCTTTGGGGAAAGTTGGAATTATAGACAATTGAGATGAGGGGGGCTATTGGTTATGAAACAGAAGAAAGAGTCCTAAGTGATTTCCAGTAAGAAAGAGTGTGGTAATAGTGGGATAGGAGATGTTGGGAGAACAGATAGCCAAGAGACTATAATATGTTCACTGGAATATATATTAGCTACTCCTCAATCAAATAAATGGCATGTCAATTTGTCCTCTAGTCCATTCCAGTATCTTATTAATAGCATTGTCAAATAATATCCCATTATTCTTGGCAACTGGATGCACCAAATATGTTTACATTTATACAGAATGTATCATTTTAATCCAGGACTTCTGCCTCCTTCAAGGAATCCCCATACTAGAGTTTGAACATCTAAAACACAATGAGCAGGAATCTGAATAGTTAGGGCCTGAAGAAAGTACAGGATAGTTGGGGGCGAGTTCATCATGAGTATCTCAAGATATCCAATCAAGCAAAAAATGGCAAATTATCAATATGGAAGCTACTTTTTTAATTTAGTCAAGAGGGGTGAGAAGTTGGCTCAGAGTAATTGGAACAAATTTCTGGGGATAAAAACCCTTAAATATTTCAAGTCAGTAGGATGCAGCAAGAATTTTAAAGTCTGACAAAGACCCTTCACCAGAGTGGTTAAGTAGTGAGGAGGGCAACTGATTTAGTATATATATATTTTTTTATTTGACAGTACCCAAAAACAAATTCATCCATCAAGTTTGGCAGTCAGACCAATGGGTTGGTAACCATTGTCAGTAGGTCATCCACAAATAGACAATTTAGAGTTCCTATCTTGAACATAGAAACTGGATATGTTGGGGGTCAACCAGATGCCTCCATACAGGAGACAAAGATAAAAAGAGAAATGGGGAAATCCTGACAGGTACGATTTGTATTAGCAAATTGGGCAGAAAGAGAGCCATTATTCTAACTCTATCAAAAGGGAATTTGTAAACAGACATAATGCAATGATAACAGATCAGAACCAGTCCCATGTGACCTAGCATTCCAGCCATCCAAATCAACTTGATCAAAAGCTTTTTCTATATTAATAGACAGCAGAATTGTGGATGGATCTGAGTAAAAGACATGGTATATAAGAGAGATGACCATTAAAGTGTTGTTGCAAGCTTTGTGGCCCAGAACAAACCCCACTTGGTCATTATGAACAAGTTTGTGTAACAGTACCTTCAATATATTTGAGAGGAGTTTGTCAAAACCTGTTAGGGCCACACTCAATAACGAGATCAGTCAGTAACTGGGTTGCAGACAGGGGTCTTTACCATCCTCATGAATCATCATAATACAGTATGTGCTTCCAGTGATTGATTGGAAAATGAGAAGCTAATGAAAATTTAATTACATGCTGCAACAAAAGCAGAGTCAGATTTCTTGATAGATCTTATAAAAGACAATAGTGAATCCATCAGGGCTCTTGCCATTGTGGGTGGACTTGATAACCATCTCAAGGTAAAAGGCCACTCAAAATCTGCTCATTATTCTGCCAAGAGCATGGGGAACCCAATTATAGTTAGATTAGATGCTGTGGCCTCCCATTTAGTTATAGAGTAATGAGTAGTGTTGGAATAGGACAGATTTGTAATCAATGGTGTCACTAAGGGAGTGCAGACCACACCAGGTGTCTCCCGCTGGGGGGATGACATCAAAATTCCAGCTCATCAGAGTCCAGGAGCTGAGCACTGCACTGTGATGTTATTGTGCACCCCAGTCACTGAGGAGGAGTCAGCAGTGTGGGGAGAGTATCTGAGGGCAGCCCAGCATCTCCAAGAGTGCTGTGCATGCCCCCAGAGTAATGAAACCAAGGGTGTGGAGATTCACAAAGCAACACCTCTTTCTTGCAAAACCACTTCTCGACACTCTGCCATACATTAATCATGAATAGAGATTAAATTGTTGTTGAAACAAAATTTAAGATTTTCTTAACCTTTAACCCAGTGGTTCTCAAACTCAGGGTCTCATTCAGACCCGCTCACGAGTGCAGGATGCTCGCAAGCGGGTCGATGGTACCCAAATGCGCATGCGCACGATGGAGGGAGCTCTGTCGTGCGCATGCGCAAGACCCGGATAGTGACAGCCAAGCTGATGCTCCGGGTCTCACACCAAAGGGGGCGTGCTGTCGATGGGGAGTGACAGCACGCCCCCTTTGGTGGGCATGCCGGGGGAGTGGCTGCCAGATGGAGGCGTTCCCATGGGAATGCCTACCGTCTGGGGCCGGCCTCACTGACATCACTAGTGATGTCAGTGGGAGTGATTTTGACTCTGATAGAGCCAAAATCACTCCAGGGCTTGTGGCAGCGAGACCCTACCGCAGGGTCTCGTCGCAAGCCCGATGGTCGTGATGGTCAAGACCATCACGACCATCATCATGGACGCTCGCATAAGCTGTGGGTGGTAACCCACAGCTATGTGAGCGTCATGGAGGACGCTCCAAAAAAAAAATGCCCTGATTCAGAGCAGGCGCTTGTTCAGAGCGTCCGGCTCTGAATCAGGCCCTCAGTCCTCAGGACCCCACACTTGTCACATTTTCCAGGTCACCCAGCAGGAGCACAGGTGTACTCATTACACACTGAAACATTTGAAATGATTCACAGGTGGAACTAAATATTTCACTTGTGATTCTATGAGGAGACCTGCAAAACATGCATTGTTTTGGCGTCCTGAGGACCGACTTTGAGAACCTGTATTTTACCCCATCTAAAACTTATGTAAGGTATTCTTAATTGTATCATGATTGAAATACCAGTCCACTGGGCAGATAAGGGACTATTACTGCATGTGTACTTTACCATTTGGTGAACTCTCATTAATCTTCCTTTGACTTTTACTATAAATAACAGAAATGCATTTAAAAAATATTTTTCTATTGATGAGCATTAAGGTATACATTCCTACATACACTGTGAAATACAAAGTAACAGTGTCCTGTTGTGGCAGTGTATGATTCTGCTATATGTGAGGAAGGAGTTACAGTATTTAGTTGATTTTGAATTAATATTGTTACATTTGATTGACATCTGGTTACAAATGTATGGCAAGTGTGTTTGTTGTTTGATAAATATTTTGTATAACTGAAACATTAATTGCAATCCTAATGAATGTCAGCAGGCTTAAAACATTTCAAACAGTTGTGTACCTTGCTCAAATAGACTCGAACTGTGGATTAATCTTTTTAATGTGCGTGATCTTTCACATGGATTAGATTAATTTGTTTCAGAACCTTTACCATACCAGTCTGATCTTTAACCTCTGGACACTGTAGACTCAGTATCAGAGCACAGAGACAATTCTGAACTGTCCTTAACCATGGGATAGAATGAGTATTTAGAATCTTGAATTGCAAAATGTTTTCTAACACTTTTGGACAAGGCTGTTAATCAGGGTGTGTGATCTGTGCCATTGCCCAATGTGCAGGGCCCTGGGGACAACACTGTTGCTGCCACATAGCACCTGCATGTGGCTTACAAGGTGCCTTGAACAGCACCATGCAACTAGTGGTGCTACTGCAGAGCCAACCAGAGCATCCTTTGGTCACTCCATGCAGACACCATGCAGCCTGTAGAGCTGCCCAGAGCATCCTTAGGACTCTCTGAGCAGTGGTCTACTTCCCAGAGCCAGTGCTCCCTAGGCTTGACATCAAAGGTTTAGAGGTGGGTTTGGCACAGAGTGAATTGCCACCTTGTTACGATGCAGCTCTGGGAAGATCCAACATGACATGTCACAATTTAATAAGTATGACGGGGGTGCTTGTTTGCCAAACAATTGAGTGCAAAACAGTGGCAGTGAACACAAAAGTTTAAGATATGCTGAAGCTGGGGGAAAGTTTATTGAAAGGTGTAGTTCTCTTGTGCCAATTTTAAGTTCAGACAGCAGTACATGTTTGTGTGAGCTTTAAAAATGTAAACAATGTTTCCAAATTTAATGTTTACTTCATGCCACAGAATAATATACTTGTAAGATCAGAGATGATCAGAGTCTATTTCTACCCTGAATCTCACATGGGGATATTACCAGATCAAGGTGGCGGATGGTGCTAAGCACAAATCTAGCATTCTCACCTAGAGGGATTTACTAATTTGTAACAAATTTTTTACTGTCCATGATGCTTCTGCTTCCTTTAAATGTCTCATGGATGATGTAGTACACACCATCAGAGATATGTGGTGGCATACCTTGGACATAGTACATGTTTTGTGCTAATTGGCAGGCACATCTAAATAGATTGCATACAGACCTTCAGTACTTGTGTGATTAATTCATTAATTCCAAACTAAAGTTATGTGTCCTGGTTAAATATAATCTGTCATACAATAATACCCCTTTTCCACCAAAATTTTGGGTCTGACCCGGAGTTGGAACAGAGTTCCTATCTGGATCAGACCCAGAATTTAGCCGGCGCCGACTCGTGATATTCCCGAGTCAGCGCCACTCACACCGGAGTCGGGTCTGCATAGACCCGGCTTTCCCAGCATGAAAGTGGAAGCTTGGAGATGACGTCATCTCAAAGTGCCACTGAAGCCGGACCAATCGGCCAGCTAGCAGCGCACTCCAGGTCATCATGACCCGGAGTGCGCTGTTCTCACAGCAGGGTTTCACGGGCTACGCCCGTGTTAAACCCTGCTAGTTACCTGGGTTGGATTGCCGGGTCACTCGACCTGGCAATCCAACCCTCTCCCCATTTACACCAGGGAGCTGCCCGGGTTAACCCTGCAATAACCCGTGTTTTATCTCCGGTGTGAAAGGGGTATTAGAGAAGTACCTGTCCATTACTTGACAAAAGTCCAGGTTCTGAATTATGTCCTGGTTCCACACATGAAATAGGTGTGTACTGCAACTTGGGCCTCATTATTTTCCTCTGTTATAGCCACAAAAGCAAATGTAATTAAAAAAATGAACTTTCATTCTGAACTTCAGAGTATGAGTCTCCATTGAGTGAGTTTAAACTAGAAATATGGGAGATCGGTATTCTCTAATCCACAATTTTAAATGCAATCTCCCAAATAGATGCTTCTGTTTTGGTACTTGGGGCTTTCCCATGTCAGAACTTTAAGGGATTAGAAGTGTAACTAGGGTTGATGGTGGCCAGTGCAAATATAAATTTGGTGCCCCTTGAAAGCTGAATTCTTAAATTGAAAATCAAATAAACTGTGAAGAGCTGCAGTGGCCAGTGTTGCATTTCACTACCTCCTCAGGTCCCACTGGTTTCTAGGAGATCTGAACACCAGTGTCTGCAGCTGCTTTGCAAGTTGATCTAGGTCATTGCTAGGAGATTGGGATCACAATGTATGTGATTAGAGGCTGCACAGGAATTCTGTACCTTATGTTCAGTTGCTGGGATTCTCACTAGTTCCTCTCCTACATGTAGCAGCACACAAGTAATTATTTCACTTGCAGCGGGTTGGTCTTAATTGATGTTTTGTCATTGGTCTGTGTTTGTTAAAAGGTAGCTAGGCCTTCACCAATTTGTCAGTTAAAGCTACAAGGCTTGATGTAGGCATGCTGGTCTGAGTGACTGGTGAATACTCTGTACTGCTGGTATTTTGAATATCTCTGTGCTTTCCAGTTTGATTCATGGTCTCCTGCTCCCTGCATCACCTGTTGTTAAGTATCACCTCACTTAATATTGGAAACAATTCATTTGTCTACAGTTAATTTCATAAAGCTACCTATTGTTACAGCTCCTGCTGTTATCGAAAATCACAGTTTTTTTGTATTCACTAATGATACTGGATCAGAACCTCTATATACCCCTGCCTGTACCTTCTAAAACCCTTCCTATAAACCTCTAGGGATGACACTAATTTGCGTACGCAATCATACCATAAATAAAGACTTAGACATGGAATCTGTGGTTCCAAAGCACAAGTGTTATTCAGGTAAATGTTTAGACAGTTACACGCAATTGATCAAGACACAATTTAGGCTCAAAAGGAAAATTATACAGACACAAGTACAGTATACATACGCAGGCGCTTCCGGACCCAGAGATAGGCATCAACAAGAGACCCCTAGTCATACAGCATTCAGCACGAAGACTGAGAACCAGCATTCTTACACACATATTTATACCCCCCCTGAATAAACAGGACAATAGGGAAGTTTGTTGCTGGTGTCATTGGTTCCCAGGGGAGAAGCATCTGTTACAGCACATTTAACAGGCTAGTTCAAATAGACTCTCCCTGCCTCTAACAGCTGGGGATCTTCCTCTTCACGCCCCCTGCAACATCCTAACAGTTGTTCCTAAAATATACATTTTGTTGCTTGTAGGCTCTGCGATCCATAACTCGAGAGTGCATGATGCGATCTCCCCACCGATAACACCGGAATACTGTAAAAAGAGTATGCATCAGTACAACTCCAAACAGGACTTATTTAGCATGTATAATACCTTAGTTATCAAATATCTTTATGTCTCAGCATTTAAACTAACTGAACCAACTTAAATCATACACTTTAAAGCGTATTGAACCTTATGTGTGAATATGTAATGTGTGGGTATTCAGGGTTTGATATAAGGACGCTAGTTAACTTGAGGCAGATGCATGCGCATAAAGCTAATAAAACAGCGGTTTCATACAAAGTCCTATGCATTCGCTAATATGCGACTAGTTAACAGTGCAATTGTGTGTATTAATGTGTGTATGAGAAATGGTGAAAGATGCAAATGCATGGTGCTATTAGTATTATCGCCACATGTACTAAAATGTGAGTTTATCTAAAATGGCGCTTAGGCGGCCATTCGCAAAATGGCGTCTTGCGATCTCATTTTCAAGATGGCGTCTTGCGGCCATTCACAAGATGGCGTTGCCACGATTAAAATTTAAACTGAACTTGTCTCAGCCAATTATTCAGCTTCGACAGTCCACCCTTTGATAGCAAACAACATGCTATCACAATCTGCTATTAGAATTTAATGTAGGCTTACATTTACATATTATTTGGTGTTATTATGGGATGGCACAAGGTGGTTCTTTATCCATCAATAATGTGTCTCTGGGTGGGGACATAAAACTACTATTATACGCACACTGCGGATCTTGGAAGATCATGTGAATGGTGTGGGAATTCACCAGTCTTATAATAACTGTCTTGAAGGGGAATTGAGACTTTACATTATCTGACGTGTTCTATGAATAACATTTCAATAATACATTCTATGCATGTCTAAATATAATACTTCAAACGATTGTATTTCCTAGTTCAGGGTTGTAATGCAGTTCTATATTTACCTCGGTATACATATTGTCATTACTGACCACCATCATAGTTTCATTCTTTCGTTTCACTCTGTTTTTACATTTTCTACACTTCAACACAAAAGGAACACACCGGATGCATATGCCAATTATTATGATGACAATCAGTATAAGGATTAATAATTTGCCTATGCTGGCGATCACTTCCTGGACCCATTCCCCTAGACCTGAGAACCATTTCACTGGGTTCAGCCATGACACCCATCCTTCTATCTTTTCCCCTACTTCAGCCACTGAAGCATTATGGTTCTTGCGAAATTCCCAGTTTAGCTGCAGAATTTCATCCATCTGCTGGTCTATCACCTCCTTAGGGTCGCTGGTATCATTGGTGACATAGGTGCAACATTTTACTCCAAATTGGCTGGCCAATGTTACGCAATACCCTCCAGTAACAGCAGTTAAATAATTCAACACTAGCCTGTGTTGCACCAGATCTTTCTTGTACACTTGCAATTCTCTCCCTGTATACCTGAATGTGTCATCGTACATCTCGGTGATATTATCTATTAATTTTGCAAGTTCCTGGATATATCTAAAAGTTAATGTACCCCGAGCGATCCTGGTGGGGTCCAATGTGACCAGAACTTGAAAGCCAGTTGTCTCACTGATTAACTGAGTTGCTTTATGTATATCACCAGGTACCATATTTATTTTGCCTCTGTGTTCATATTGTGTGTGAAGATATGGTGACGGTGTGTTTTTATGTATACCCAGCATTTCAACATGTGTGAGGGTCATAACTTCTGGGACTACTCTTCCCTGGTAACACAAACCTTCGGAACTCGGGGAGAGCCAATTATACGCTTTTCTTCCACAGATGAAATATACATTGTCAGGGAGAACATAAGGAATGGTATGCATCATTATCATTAAGCACATTTCCCTTGCAAACAATCCTATTTTCTGGTTCTTCCATCTGGTACATGCAAGTTTCTGGCTGTATTATTTTAGCACAATAACCATTTGGCACCTTACCAATAATTTCTTTGGTGGAACTCAATGTATACCGATACCTAAAATGTTTCCCACCAGACTTAATGAAGCGCAGCAGATCATGGTTTATGGACTCATTATCAGCTCTTTGTGAGAAAGTCATTGTCTGATTATTCCCCGTCACTTCCCAACTCCTGGGTTTATTGGGGTTGGTTATGTTTAAACACAAAAGTGATCTATCTACTTGGAATTGATAGAGTTTGAAATAAGGTGGTTTGGATGAGAGGAATTTTCCATCCAATGTTTTTCCTTTTTGCAATTCTAAAATTTCCGTGATATTCAGCGCGAATGGCACCAACCCTATATTATGCTGTCCCTGGGGCACATGTGAACACACCCAGCGATCAGTTTGATTTAACACTTTGCCTACCATGCTATGATAATCCTCTAGAGGATACCCACCCCAGTACGGATTATATTTAGGTTGGCACCGTTGAATACAGTTCTCATCAACTAGGGACCCACAAAGCTCACAAATACAGGAATCTTCAGACGATAACCCTCCACACCTTCCCCGAGTGTCTGGAATGACAGCTCTTTTAACAATAACAGTACTAATATTGGTCAGACACTCCCCTGATTGGCATTGCACTCCTCCTGATTCCACTCCATCAGCACTGCCATCAGCTCCCGTTTCCTCAATCGGTCCCCCATCACAGACACTGGATATCCCCGGACTGACCAGGATGGTGAACACTCTAAAAGAGAATATGAAAATGAAAACAGCAGGCCCGTCCATTGTCACAACAAGACCTGCAAATTTCTCTCAGTTCAGGTATCTTACTAGGACCTTTTCAGTCCTCCCGGAACAAGCTCGCGAGCGACAGGTCCACACTATCAGCTTTGTCTCCGACTTGTTTCTCCACCGGTTGATTGACCTCTTTTCAGTGAGTGGAATGGACCCAGGTATCTCTCTCGGCCACCTTCAAAGATGTAGTAATCATCAGCAGCACCTGGTACGGACCTTCCCACCGATCAGTCAAACAACCTGAACGCAAGAACTTTTTGATCATTACATATTCTCCTGGTTCAACATCATGACAGTTCGTTTCAGGCATATCATTAGACAACAATTTCAGTTTCTGCTGCTGTTGCTTTAACTGCTTACTCATTGATATAAGATACTTCACAGTTACCTCGTTGTTACCCTTTAGATCTTCCTGTGGACTTATAATCAAATGAAGTTGTCTACCGAACAATATTTCAAATGGGGACAGATTCAGAGGAGGTCTAGGAGTGGTCCTTATGCTATGTAGGACCAAAGGTAATGTTTCTGGCTATCCTAGTCCAGTATCTGCCATGATTTTACTTACTTTAGGTTATTTTTAATAGTCCTGTTCATCCTTTCTACCTTGGCACTGGCTTGCGGTCGGTAGGGGGTGTGAAATCGGCTATTAATACCAATCAGCTTACACATATTTTGAAAAACATCACCTGTGAAATGGGTACCCCTATCACTCTCAATGATTTTAGGGATACCGTATCTGCATACAAATTCCTGAACTATTTTCTTGGCAGTAAATGCAGCAGTATTAGTGGCCGCTGGGTAAGCCTCAACCCAGTTAGAAAATACGTCTGTGCACACTAATACATACTTAAGGTTCCTGCAGGGTGGTAATTGGATGAAATCAATTTGTATCACCTGGAAAGGTCCATCAGTCACTGGAATGTGGGATGGTTCGGTAGGGATCGCTTTCCCTATGTTGTTTCTCAAGCAGGTCAGACAGGACATTGCTATCTTCTCTGCTTGTGAAGAAAAACCTGGTTCGCACCAGTGTGCCCTCACCAACTTGCACATACCCTGTTTACCCAGATGAGTCAAGCCGTGTGCTGCCTCAGCCAGGCTGGGGTGATATGCCTTGGGGGCTACTGGCTTACCATGTCCGTCCCTCCAGAGCCCAGAGGACTCTTGCCCACATCCCTTGGACTTCCAAATGGATTTTTCCTGAATTGAACACAAATTTTGCATCTCAATTAATTTCAGCATATCAATAGTTTGAAATGACATAATTGTTTCAGTTGGAGGAAACATTTTTAACCCTCTGCCCATTTTGCAGCTTCATCAGCTCTGTTGTTGCCCAGTGACACCGGGTCATCCTCACATGTGTGGGCTTTGCATTTAATTACTGCCACTGCTTTGGGCAGTTGGATTGCTTCTAAATGATGTTTTATGCATCGGGAATGTGCAACTGGTGTGCCTGCTGCTGTCATAAAATTTCTCAGATGCCATAGAGCCCCAAAATCGTGCACCACCCCGAACGCGTACCTCGAGTCAGTGTAAATGTTAGCAGATTTGCCTGCTGCCAGTTCACATGCTCTAGTCAGTGCTACTAACTCTGCCACCTGGGCTGAGTGAGGAGGACCGAGAGGTTTAGCTTCTATGATGTCTGTGTCATTTACAACAGCATAACCTGTACATAATTCACCTGTGTCTGTTTGTCTATGACAACTCCCATCTGTATAAAAAGTTACATCCACATTCTCTAAAGGTGTGTCATGTATGTCAGGTCTAGCAGTAAAAGTCTGATTCAGATGTGTCATACAATCGTGCGTATCATTACACCTGCCAGACTCCCCTCCCACCAGCAACTCCTCTCCTTCCACCCTTTGTACATCATGTTGTACATATAATAGGTATGTTGCTGGATTCAGTGTACTGCAACGTTTAACAGTAATATTTGCAGGAGCGATTAGAGCTAGTTCCCATTTGGTGAACCTAGCTGAGGAGACGTGTCTGGTTTGAGCTGAGTTCAAAAGAGCAGATACAGCATGGGGAGTGTAGACAGTCATATCATGGCCCAATACTACTTTTACTCACCAATAAAGTGGTAGCTGCTATACTTCTAAAACAGGTGGGGAGTGATCTTGCTACCGTGTCCAATTGGGCACTGTAGTATGCTATGGGCCTACTGGCATCACCATGTTTTTGTGTAAGGACACCTGCAGCACAACCATTGGCTTCTGTACAAAACAAATCAAAAGGTTATTCATAATCAGGTATTCCCAAAGCAGGAGCTCTTGTCAGACTATCCTTAAGATTAAGGAAAGCCTGTTCTGATTCCTCTGTGTGTATGACACGATCGGGCTTTGAGGAAGAGACTAATTCCTGTAAAGGTAAGGCCAAAATAGAAAAACCTGGTATCCACATGCTACAGTATCCACACATTCCCAAGAAGGTACGAATTTGCTGTTGATTTTGTGGCATTGTCATGTTTTGTATGGCCTGGATTCTATGTGTTGTAAGGTGTCGTAACACCTGGGTTAGGCAGTGTCCCAAATATTTTACTCTGGATTGGCTCAGCTGTAGTTTGTCCTTAGCCACCTTGTGTCCTTTTTGTGAGAGATGAAGTAACAAAAGTTTAGTATCATTCAAACATGACATAAACAAGTCAGAACATAGCAATAAATCATCCACATATTGAATTAGAACACATCCATTGGCAGGTTGAAAATATTGTAAACAGTCGTGCAATGCCTGGGAGAAGATACTGGGGCTGTCTATGAAACCATGGGGTAATCGTGTCCATGTGTATAGTAAACCTCTGTATGTAAAGGCGAATAGATACTGACAGTCAGGATGGAGAGGCACAGAGAAGAAAGCTGAACAGAGGTCAATGACAGTGAAATGGGTTGCATTTGGTGGGATTTGCATCAAAATGACAGCTGGCTTCGGCACTAGGGGGAATTGGCTCTCTACTACCTTATTAACACCTCTAAGATCTTGTACCAGCCTATAACCCCTCCCACCACTCTTCTTCACTGGAAAGATGTGACTTTTGGCTACACTAGCTGTATGAACTAAAATACCCTGTTGCAATAATCGCTCAATTATTGGAAAAAACCCTAATTCTACCTCCTGCTTTAGTGGGTACTGGGGAATTTTTGGAGTTTGCCTTCCGCTTTTTAAATTTATCATTACTGGGCTTACGTTTGCCGTTAATCCAGTGTCCTGTCCATCTTTAGTCCAAAGGGAATCTGGAATTAGGGACAACATTTCATCTCCCTGTGATGGAGTTTCATTTAAAACTGTAGAGTGATACATTATCCTTTGAGGAGTGTCTAACATATCCCTCACCTCGTGTACCATTCTCTCTGGGATATCTAAAAATACACCATCAGGGGTGCAATATGTAACACATCCCATCTTACATAACAAGTCTCTGCCCAGTAGGTTAGTAGGAGCCGCAGCAGCCAGAAGAAAAGAATGCCTGGTATGCAATGGCCCAATAGTAACCTCTGTGGACTTGGTTAAAGGATAATGTTCCACTTTACCTGTTACACCCATTGTTGGTACTGTCTCGTTGGTCACCTGCAAATTAACGGGAGATTTTATCACCAACCTGTCGCTCCTGTGTCTACAAGAAAAGGATATTCAGTACCAGCTACATCAACCATCATGACCGGTTATTCCCTAGTACTTCCCATTAACCTGACCATCTGTAGACTACAGGTATGACCTGACCCCTAGCGTTGGCTACCATTCTCCAATAAAGCATTTATGGCTACAATTGGAGCTGGTGCCTGATGAACATTTGCTGGCCTCTGTGCATATCCCTTATGGGGATATCTAGGTCTTCCCTGATGTGGGATCCCTACTCCTTTTACTGTACAGTTTCTACTTAAGTGTCCTGTTTGTTTACAGTTAAAACAGGTTCGTGTTTCAGGTGAAGACATGTGGTGTTGTGAGGTTTGCGCAGAGGGTAAAGGTGGTGGATATGGGTAAGGATAGGGAGGGTAAGGGCATTGTGGGGGATAAGAAGTTGGTGGATAGCCTGGGACCTGTGGTTTCTTTTGGTTAGTGGGATAGAGTTGTGTTTGTTGTTGAGTGGGGTTAATGAGAGCACATACTTGTTCAGAAGTGAGTGTGTGTGCAAGTACAAGTGTGTCTGTTGGCTGTGATGTTACCATCATTCCCTCCAGAGCTTGTATACTGACAACCATTAGTTTTTTGCTCTGGGCGTCTCTCTTTTTGGAGATGTTTTTATCATGTTCAATGGCGGTTTCTATGAGGGTATCTATTGTGAGTCTCCGCCAGCCAGGCTGTGAGGTCTGAACCCGAGTTTTTAAAATCTCTTTCAGATGGTCCACAAGTTCCGTAACTATCATTCCCCTGTGGTGAGTGCTATCTTTTATATCTTCTATCCCAGTGTACTGGGTGATAGCCTGCAGAGCCCGATCGCAATAATCTTCTGCAGTTTCACTCTCTTTCTCTTTGAAAATTCCAGTTAATTGCTACTGAAAAATATATACCCAATTGAGTTACAATGCGGGAAATGTTACCTTGGTTTACTTGGTCTGTTAAGGGAACGTCACCATCCAATACACAATCCGTGATAAATTTTGTCACGTCGGTATTGCGTGGCAGACAGGCCCTTAACACCACATGCCAATCTTTATTAGTGGGCTCATGTGAACAACCCAAATTTCTCAAAAATCTTTCACATTTCTCTAATTCCTTTTTGGGATCGGGGAAATCATTTATGATGGAATTTAGTTCTGCTCTTGTCCAAGGACAATGCATTACTACTTCCCTTGTGGGCACTAGACCGTTTACATCTGCATTTCCATTTGGAACAGTTATTGTCCGAATGGGATGCAGACCGGTAGCGCTGCTACCTTTGACCTGATTACCTGGCTGGGGGTTTAGTCTGCTGCTGCTACGTATGGTATGAACAACTTCCTCTACGGGTGCAGAGGACATTAACATTTCCCTTGCTGTTACCAATTGAGATGGTGGCACCACTCGTGATTGTGGTGATGCAGCATCTATCATCTGCACAGCATGGCTCATCATCCGCATCATGAACATTTTATTTATAGTTGCTTAAGAGAGGGTACAAGTTGCTTGTTACATTTTTATGGGTATTTTTGGTAACTGTACTTGCACCTCCATCCACATAAGGTGGGGGAGGTGAGCATGAACTGCTGGCAATACTCTCCACGATGCTACCTTGCCGCACGTGCACGCCATTTTGCTGCTCGCCCGTATTGCAATTCAGCATCACGGATGTATTTTCTGGCAATGTGCTCACGATGCTAGTTTGCGTCGTTTGCACATTGTTAAGCCACGCATCCCCTTCATGCTGCCACAGTTTTAAACATTCAAAATATTTAACCTTTTTCACTCGGGAGTGCATCAAACTACCAATTCTGGGAAACGGTCTAACACTCTTCCTCATCATATTAAACCATAAATCACAATACCTTATTGCATAAGTACCATACTTGGTATGCATGATACGACATGCCGTTCCGATCAGCACCTCCATTAGCAGCACATCATTGCCTAACATCTATACTGTTTGCGTGGCTCCCATTCTGAGACAACTCCTATGCTTTTCAATAAAGATTTAAACCGGTGAAAGACAATCAAGACAGTTTTACTTACCTGTGGACGATTTAAGTCAGCGGCGCCCACACACCTGGATAAGATTTAGTAAGGAAACTTCCACACCTTGATAATATTTGAAAAAGGCAACTACCACACCCGGATAAGATTTAGTAAGGCGATTTCCACATCTATGAGAGTTTATATGTCGGCTGCTCTCATGCATCTCTCTACAACATAGACAACATGTACACCTGCTACTGTGTATAGAACGGTAAAGCTGCTTACTGAGCGGCTAGACTAACCCTTGCACCTAGCCTTTAAGGATCATACGATACCCTTAACTTTGTTCAAAAAATATTCACTGTTGCACACTTTTTTCCTGAGCAGAAAAATACACGTTAACGCAGATATTGGTAATAGAAAAAAATGTAAACCTCAATGGCTTTGTTCAATCATGTGGCAGCACAACCGGAAGTATGTATACGCTATTGTGCAACCAGTCGCATACACAATAATGCGACTACCACACAACCGTATAATGGCTTTTTAACTGTGTACGCAAAAGTGCATCTTTGCTATGCGCAAACCTGCGACTTAGCCGCATACTCAGTACTGCAACACCCCTTTAAATGTAAGGTTCTATCAACAGAGGAAAACAAACTTTTTCCTACCTTGTCCCTGGATTCTAGTCAGCTTCATTGATTCACACGGAGATGGATAGCGATCTTTCAGCACAAAGCGGTTGCAGGCAAATCCAGCATGTGGCCACTCCACCCTTTGCTGAAATATTGATAGACGTATGTACCATGTGAGCAGGTTAGTGACTTCACTACGAGCCCCCAACTAAGGATACTGGTTCAGAACCTCTATATACCCCTGCCTGTACCTTCTAAAACCCTTCCTATAAACCTCTAAGGATGACGTTAATTTGCGTACGCAGTCATACCATAAATAAAGACTTAGATGTGGAATCTGTGGTTCCAAAGCACAAGTGTTATTCAGGTAAAAGTTCAGACAGTTGCACGCAATTGATCAAGACACAATTTAGGCGCAAACGGAAAATTATACAGACCCAAGTACAGTATACATATGCTGGCGCTTCCGGACCCAGAGATAGGCATCAGCAAGAGACCCCTAGTCATACAGCGTTCAGCACGAAGACTGAGAACCAGCATTCATACACACATATTTATACCCCCCCAGAATAAACAGGACAATAGGGAAGTTTGTTGCTGGTGTCATTGGTTCCCAGGGGAGAAGCATCTGGCACATTTAACAGGCTAGTTCAAATAGACTCTCCCTGCCTCTAACAGCTGGGGATCTTCCTCTTCACACCCCCTGCAACATCCTAACAGTTGTTCCTAAAATATACATTTTGTTGCTTGTAGGCTCTGCGATCCATAACTCGAGAATGCATGATGCAATCTCACCCCTGTGATCAGCTGATTATTGTAGAAACCTTAACTATCCTCAGTTTAAGACCGGTCAGCATCTCAGTACAGATAAAAGCATCTCTCTCTATGGAAACAAGATGGTATTATAGGCAGAAGATCTCTTTAGTGTGGTTCTAGAGGATTTATGCAATTGATTCAGCTGTATCAAAACAACAACACACACTAGAAACACAAAATTAGAGAAACAAGCAACCAAGGTAAACCATTAACGTGACAACAATGAATACCAGGTGCACATATACACAGTTTTGTGTAATGGAAATTTGAAGTTAATGGCAGTGAGAGCACCCTTGTGAACAAAATACTGTACAATACAGAGAGCATCTCAGTGTCTGCCATATAATAGATAGAGCATTCTAGTGACTGTCCACGCTATGCAATGAAAGATGGCATAGTAGCAATTCAGAATAAAACTCTCTCACTCTGATTTGCTGCAATGTTGCTTTTAGATTGCTCATAGTTGCCCTCATTTTATGTCAGACACAAAGTGACTCTTATAGCATGAACCTGTATAACCTGATTCACTTACTTATGTTAGTGTGAGATTCCATAAAGCTAATGTGAGTAACCATGCATCTGCAAGCAGGAAGGTGGGCCAGCCACTGATTTTATGCCAGCCACCTCAATTGTCACTTGCACCTGCCCCATGCTAGGTGCAAGAGATCCAGCAGAAACAGGTTTTCCTTCTGCATACACATGAGTCACAGAGAGATTTAGCTACACAACCATGAAACAAGAGCCGGCCCTAGGCATAGGCATAATAAGCTAATGCCTAGGGGTGACTTGAATGCCTAGGGGCATTAAAGGCTCTGCCACTGCCTCCCACATGCCGCTACCACGATCGGAGCTCCGATCCGACCTGGCAGCGCACCTGTCAGCCAGTCATTTGACTTGGACCGGTCAGAATAATCTTCTGCACAGAAGCTCATTCTGACCCGGTCCCCATTATTTCAATGGTTGGAGTCGGAGTGGGCCCGCTTTGGCTGCTCCGGCTCCAACAACATAACAGCCCGCCACCGCCAAGTCCCTTGTTATGACACGGCGCGTGGCGTCATGCGCCGTGTCATAACAAGGGGCAGGGCTGCTGGAAGGAGAGGATCGAGAGGAGCCACGGAGAAGAAGCAGCCAAGGTAAGTGGCGGCTCTGGGGCAGGGAGGCTGATACATGCACTGGGGCTGGGGGGGAAGGCTGAAACATGCACTGGGGCTGGGGGGGAGGGCTGAGACATGCACTGGGGCTGGTGGGGAAGGCTGAGACACGCAATGGGGCTGGGGGAGGGAAGGCTGAGACACACACTGGGGCTGGGGGGGTAGGCTGAGACACACACAGGGGCTGGGGGGGAAGGGTGAGACACGGGCTTGGGGGGGAGGCTGAGACTCACACTGGGGCTGGGGGTGAAGGCTGAGACATGCACTGGGGCTGGGGGGGAAGGCTGAGACATGCACTGGGGCTGGGGGGAGGCTGAGACATGCACTGGGGCTGCGGCGGAGGCTGAGACATGCAATGGCGCTGGGGGGAGGCTGAGACACGCACTGGGGCTGGAGTGGGAGGCTGAGACATGCACTGGGGCTGGGGGGGAGGCTGAGGCACGCACTGGGGCTGGGGGAAAGGCTGAGACATGCACTGAAGCTGGGGGGGAAGGCTGAGACACGCACTGGGGCTGGGGGGGAAGGCTAATACACACTGGGGCTGTAGGGGGAAGGCTGAGACATGCACTGGGGCTGGGGGGAAAGGCTGAGACATGCACTGGGGCTAGGGGGAGAAGGCTGAGACACTGGGGCTGGAGGAGGAAGGCAAGGCTGAGACACACTCTGAGGCTTGGGGGGAAAAAGAGGCTGACACGCTGTGGGTGGGGGGAAAGAGGCTGGCAAACTGGGGCTGGGAAACATGCTGGAGGGGAGAATGATGCTGACACACCCTGGGGCTGGGGGGAGAATGAGGCTGATACAGTGGGGGAATGGTGCCAAGAGACACACTGGGTCTAAGGGAAAGGGGCTGAGACACTCACTAGGTCTGGGGGAATGGGGCTGGTGGAACTGCAAGGTGAGGTACCGGCCTTTTATTACATATATATATATATATATATATATATATATATATTTAATACATGCAAGGGGGCATCAGCCAAAATTTTGTCTAGGGCACCGAATTGGCTAGGGCTGGCTCTGCATGAAACTCCCAAGAAAAAGATCTCTTGGAAATTGCCACTTAACTACTACCCGATTTCAGCCAATTTCATTCAAAGCAAGATGCAGCAGAGATTTGTTCAACTCAGAATCGATTATACAGAAGGTAAAAATGTGTAAACTCACTTCTGTACATGCATTGTATGGTAAAAATTTCTATTAGCATCCATCTGACTCCAAAAGTGGGGATGTTTTCATGCTGGATTTTGCTATAAAGCAAAACTATCAGTATATTTAATTTTACATTTACAAAACATTTTACATTACTGTGTTTTACACAGTCACACAAAATTACACTGGCGCTGCTGGCTATATCTGTTCTAGCACTGAACATTAATCAATTCCTCCTTTTGCTGCAGTCCACTACACATTTATCCATCACGGATGCTGTCCTCCTATCAAATATGTGCAATATTGCATTCATCTGGATAGATCGGGTAATCCGAACTGCTCATCTCTAACCCAAACTTTCTATATCCGAACCAATCGAAGTGGTGGCTTGGGTCTTCCTGCCAGACTTGGATTCTACTTCAAGCCAAAATGTCATCCTCCTTGCACCGGATTCCTGCAGGTTTTGGATTCTATATAAGACTTCACGGCCAGGACTTGGTGCCATTTCACTGTTAGGCGTGCTGTTTTATGCTAATAAGAGCCTCTCAGATTCCACAGTTTCTGCTTTTGGTTTTGATCCAGGGCTCTCCAGTGGGGCAGAACTTGGTAGCCTGATGATTGGATGGATGATGCTTCCTCTGTTCTGTTTACTCTGCTGAGTTTAAGGTGCAATGTGGCTGGGGGATACCAACCTGCCTTCCCCAGTGACACATGTGCAGGCCTACATGCTCTTCACTCACAACCAATACATTGCACAATAGCTCACCCACTATAATTTCTCCTACTTACCATCACTCCTTGACATCAAGACTTACCCTATGTAATACTCTTCACCCAGCACTGCTCCCTGACCCCATATCTTTCACTAAATACCTTATCTAATAGCTCACAAAAAATATTGTACATTTTTATTTCTTAAAATAAATTGTCTTATGGTACCTCTCAATGCCGTCTGTTGCTATTCAATTCTCCTTAAACTGGGTAAATTTCTCCAAGGCAGATTTTAGTTTGAAGCTGCTGCTAAATTCCAACACCAGCCTAAGACACAGGGGTAGGCAATTCTAGAGGGGTGTTTCCCACATGCAAATAGAACAGAAAAATGGTGCAAATATAAATAAAACACACACAAATACTAATATATATATACATATATATAGTTATGCAGTCGGGCTGCCGACGGTCTAAATGCCGGTAAGGGCCTAATGACAGGTTTTGAAATCCCGACAAATTTCATTTTACCTATGCTGGGAGCCAGTTGCCCGGATCCCCAAAAAAGGTAAGCCGGGCGCCGGGCATGGATAGCCACTGGGGGAGGGTTAGGTTAGGTACCCTCAGGGGGAGGTTAGGGTTAGGCACCCCCCCAGGAGATTTAGGTTTAGGCTGTGGGGAAGGGATGCTTAGGTTTAGGCACTTACAGGGGGGGGGTTAGGGTATGTTAGTGAATAGTAAAATACTTACCTGTCAGGATCAAAACCGGCGGTCTTCCAGTGTCGGGGTTAGAACTAACATGCGTCTGGTGGTATTTCATACCTATCCCATATATATATATATATATATATATATACATAATGTATATATACTCATACACACAGTGCATAGTGCTGCTCCCAGTTCTCACCATTCTGTTATGAGGTTGATTACATTTCCATGGGTAGCCTTCATGTACCTGCATTTATTGTGCCTAGCCTTACCTATACCTGGTGATGGCAGAAGGTGCTTTCATTTCCCTAGAGGGGTGCTTGCATCCTTATTTACCAGGTATTCTGTGGTCTTGTCCTCCCGAGTTTCCCAGTCTTTTACCTCTCTGGTCCCAGACTTTGCTAATCTCTAATAACAGCTTGCACCTCTTACTGGTCGTTTACTTAAGTTATTGAGTCTTGAGCTATCTTCTAGCACCCCATCACTTGGTTCTTCTCAGTCCCTGCCCATTATTTCAGCAGTTATTAACCCCGTGGCCACTGGTCCTCTCTTCCACAGAATCATTGGACATGGATGGGATGGTTAATAAGGGCCTCCCAGATTCCACAGTTTCTTCTTTTTGTTTTGATCCAGGGCTCTCCAGTGGGTCATAGCTTGGTTGCCTGATGATTGGGTGGATGATGGTTCCTCTGTTCTGTTTACTCTGCTTACTTCCTGGGCAGCAGGACAAGTTGTATTTCAGTGAATGATGCATTTGTTTAAATTGTACTGCATAATTTATTGCTCCTTTGAAGAGGTACTTGCATTGGACAGCTTTCTATCCAAGTTTAATGTTGAGTCTGCATTGCACTTATTTTTCCTGCATATGTAGTCATTTTAAATCTTGAATTTCCATCTGGAGGATGGGTACTATGTGGTCAAATGTCTGCCATGGAGTACTTGGTATCCTGTCCCTATACTGAGAAGTTCAACATGTTCCAACATTGGTGTATTGTGGCATTTATCAAGGAGCATGGGTAGCACACCTCCTTAATTGCTTCTTTTTGGTTTTTCTAGCAGACACTCATAGGCACATTTCACTTCTCTTTTCTGTGCAAGTTGCTCTCCTCTTTTGTCACTATAGTGGATGACAAAATGGAGGGTGCCTTTACCCAGATATCTGACCTTGGTATCAAAATTGATTTCTGCTGTCTGCTTCCTCAGAAGAAGGTGGCAATATTGCATGATTCTATCATCAGGTGCAGTCATTGCTTGGGTTATTGGACATCACCTGTTGGTAGATCAGGAAAGACAGGGTTTCTTCTTATAAGATTACATGTGCTATGGCAGTTGAATTCAGACTTCACCATTTCATCATGATATCTGTGGATATTAAGTGCAACATAGTGGTTTTTGTGAAAAGTTTGGAATATCTACTGAGTTATCCCTGTTCTGCAAGGATAGTTTCCCTTAAACAAAGGCATCTGTAAACCCCCTTTTAGTTTTGAGTTTATATAGAACATTATGTGCACTCCCAGATGAACTTGCATACCAGTTTCTGTAAGTCCGATTGAAAACAGGAGAGAATTTTTCCTGAGCTCTGCTATTAGCACAAACAATAACCATTTATAATGTTGATTCTTTCTAAAAAGCGAAGATGTGAGATGTCCAAGCCATCAAGTCAGAGCAAAATGTATTCAACAAGGACAGAAAGTTAAGACTAAAGAGGCATTTATTATCTTTAGAAAGAGTTATCTCCAGGTAGTGTGTTTGTGTAAGGTGCCAGAAGTACTAAAACACTGAGTACAGATACTGGCCGACTGAATCTAGTATGTTCAAACCCAGGGCTACATACATTGAATAGTTGATTTTGAAAATACCATAGTTAGGTGGCAAAAGGTCTCAAAATCAGCCAAAACTGTTGGAAGAGCTGTGATGGGATTCATAATAGTGGCAAGTAGGTTATTGGCAAAAACAAGTTGATCTTAAAATCCTATTCTTCCAAACCCACCCCTTTTAGGTCTGGGTTGAGATTAATTGAGCTAGCTAAGGCCTTCATGCATAATATAAAAATCAATGGAGACAATTGTCACCCAGCCTCATGCCATTGGCAGTGTGCACAGAATCATAGAGGAAGTCATTTATCTTAATCCAAAGAGTCAATAACTTGTAGTGCAAGGATCTTGCTCAAACAGTGTCGCAGTAACCACTGCCATGAACATCCAATTACCCATTCAAAGGACTTTTCTACATCTGTAGATAGAAAAGGGCCTGAAGTTTGTTCTCAGAAATGTGTTAGATAAGATGAATAATCTTTTTAGTATTATCATGAGCCTCATGTTCGGGAACAAATTTGGACCTGGACAGTATGCATTAGACTAGACCAGTGTTTCCCAAAATCATTCCTCTGGAAGCACTAACAGAGCATGGTTTACATATTTACTTGGTGCAAATGTATATTCATTACTGGCTGACACATTTTAAAAGGTTCACAGGTGGAGCAAATTGTGTCACTTGTGATTCTGTGAGGAGACATGGAAAGCATGTACTGTTAGTGCTCCCTTAGGAATGAGTTTGTGAACACTGGACGAGACAAATATAATTTCAAGCAATTAGAAATAAGCATGGCAAAGATTTTGACATCAATAATTAAAAGACAAATCGAGCAGAGGTTGGAGCACAGGGATGGGTTCTTTCTCTCTTTCAGGTGAACTGTAAAATTTACTTCCAGTGACTGACTCAAAAACCCAACTTTATCTGAGACCTCATTGAAAGCCTGAAACATAAGAGGAATTGGCATAATCCTAAAGGTTTTGTTTGTAAAAAGAAATTGAAAAACTATCTGGGCCAGTGCTCTTGCCTGGGGCCTTGTCCAATTTTTAGCCAGTACAAGAGAGATCAGCAGAGGTCCAAGCATTGCTGGGCAACTGGGCAAAACCACACCTCTCAAGATAGTGAGTAGATTTTCTTTTCCTTTGCTTGTACTGCATTATGAGACAAAGACTTTGATATATATTATAAAGTTGTGTAAAAATTATGGAACCCCATTGGATAAGACCAGAAGTGTATTTAATGTAGAGCATATAGGTGAGGGAACTCTGAGAGCTAATAGTGCCTGTCAACATCCTGCATGGCTTATTACCCAAACAAAATACTTGTAACTAAGGTACACTTTCAGTAAGCCAATTTAATTTTATTATACAACAGCTTGTTTAATGCTAACCATGAGACCAACAAGTCAGTACTTACAGATGGGAATTGGAATTCTTTATCAAGGAGTTAAATTTTTTCAAAACAAGACCTTTATTAAGGCTTGGCTTTGGTTTTTAAGAAATGCTAATACTGTATTTGGATTAGCTTACCTCACAAATTATATTTGTGGGCCTTCCAGACTAATATTTTTTGAAGTCTTCCCAGAGTCATTCAAGAAAATATACACATCTAAGAAGCCCTCCAGTTACTTCTTAGGTTGAGAGCATTGGCTTTGCTTCATGTTGGGAAACTGTAACTACATCCACAGAGGAGTCCAGGGGCAAAATTTACTAATCAGCGGGTCCTAAACCCCAGTGGTTTGGTGGCAGTTTTATGGCGGGTTCTAAACCCCAGGGCTTTAATGGTGGTTTGGTGGTATTTTATTAGTGATGTTAAACAGGAGGCTTCTTAATAAATGCATTTTTAATAAATGTATTTTTAATAAATGTATGTTCATTATTTAATCTATTTTATTTTCATTGCGATTGTATTAATAAAGATGATATCTTTAGCTCTTTATTATTGGGCTTTAACTCTGATATACAAAGTAAGACACAAATTAAAGGACATATGATGATCTGGTGTTCCTAATTAATTAAACAATTATTGCTAATGCCTGGAGGGATTTAAGGAAGTGCCACTAGCTATGGCACATAGTCTTAAAAAAGTCAGTTTTTTGCGGGATGAAACGCGTTGACGTCATCACCCAGGCTTCTGAGGTTCGTTCACAGCAACAATACTACTTGCCGTCTGGCATTCTGGCATTCAGGAATATCCACTTGTTCCGGGAACAATGCCAGCCACACACGGCATCCACTCTACAGGCAGTTCTGGTCTCCCACTGCATGGTAGTCTGCCTTATTCAGCCGTGACATCATAGCAAGCAGACAAGCCAGGATGGACTACAGTGTGGACACAGCCACTCATGGCCAACTACTTGTCCCTGGATTACTGCTAGCCGGATCACGACAACTGCCTTACAGACATTTTGGTCTCCTACTGCACGGCAGCTGACCCCATTCAGCCACGGCTTTACAACAAGCAGACAAGCCAAGACGGACACCAGTGTGGATACGGCCATTCAGGGGTAGAGGTACATGCAATTTTCCCCATTTCCACTGTCCATCCTCCAATTTAACTTTACTTCACTATGGGACGCCAGCAGTGATTGCAACACAGTAGCGGAATTCAGCTGCTTTTACCATCTTTTCACTAGGATTCATTTGTTATTCTTTAGCCACACTGTTACAATAGTGGCTCTCTCTAGAGTGTTATGCTGTGATACCTCAGTTAAACGATACTTTTTTAAATGCATTTAGAAATACATTACAGCTAAAAAGTTATTTACTTGCCATATGTATTTATAGGATATATTCCTTCATGTGCACATGATTGCAATTTTGGTGTTTTTTATGTGGATTATATTGTGTTGATTAAAATATCAATCTTATTTTCAAATGAAGCCTCCTGTTTATTAACAGACAGCAAACCTATTATAGTTATTTATATTTAATAACACATCAGTGCATAGCGCAGTATAGATTTGTTTTTCTACTTCTGCTTTTTGCTATAGAGACTATAGTCTCTGGGTTATTGACTAAAACCCTAATACTTGCAGCTGGCACTGATTACCATACTCATTTTTGAAATTAGCGCCTGGATTTTTGCAGTTTTTAACTGCAAATCAGTCTTTTCCTATTACAGGACTTAGGACCTCATTCAGAGTCAGTCGTTGCTGCCGCACGGTCGTACGCCATCGATGTTCACTATACTGCGCATGCGTAAAGTACGCAATGCGCGTGCGCAAACTAGCCGCTATAATCAGAAATTTCTCTCTCCTTGAACACAGCCAGGTCGGTGGTTTGAGTGACAGAATGAGACATTTGTGGGTGGTAACAGGGGAAGGTGCTTGAAAATGGGGGAGTGGAAATCCGAATGCAGGCGTGCCTAATTATGTGAACGGAGTTTTATGGGAGTGCATACAGTTTATGGGAGTGCATAATTAACAAAGTAGCGTTATGACACATGTGACATGGGAGGTTTTTACACTGACATGATCGTAGAGATTAAGAGAGGGTATGGTCAACCTTAAGCTCTACGAATAGTTTCGAGGGTTCCCGATGGTCTCGATTAATCCTTATATGCCCAGAGATGATGTGCAATGCGTACGAGAAGGGGGCATATTTTTTTGAATTCCGACCGCTTCCTCCACTTGTTCGGCCAGCTACTGATCTGTACTTAGGGACGCAACTTGCGAGGGAATCATTTGAATATCCGGCCCCTTTTCCCATACGACCGTGCGGCCGCTTCGACCGACTCTGAATGAGGTCCTTAGTCTCTTCCTCAAAGCCCGATTATGTCATACACACAGAGGAATCAGAGCAGGCTTTCCTTAACCTTAAGAATAGTCTGACAAGAGCACCTGCATTGGGAATACCTGATTATGAAAAAACTTTTGATTTGTATTGTACAGAAGCCGATGGTTGTGCAGCAGGTGTCCTCACACAAAAACATGGTGATGCCAGTAGGCACGTAGCATACTACAGTGCACACTGGCAAGATCACTCCCAACGTGATTAAGAAGTGTAGCAGCAACTGCTCTATTGGTCAGTAAGAGTGAGGATGTGGTACTAGGCCATGATATGATTGTCTATACTCCCCATGCTGTATCTGCTCTGCTAAACTCTGCCCAAACCAGACATGTCTCCTTAGCTATATTCACAAAATGGGAACTAGCCCTAATAGCACCTGCAAACATCACCATCAAAAGGTGCAGTATGTTAAACCCTGCTATGTATTTACCATATGTGCAACATGATGCACAAAGGGTGGAAAGAGGTGAGCCGATGGCAACAGGTGAGTTCTGCAGGTATATTGATGCACATGATTGATGGAATATCTGAATCAAACCTTTACTGCAAGACCTTACATACGGGATACACCTTTAGAAAATGTAGCTGTGACATTTTACACGGATGGGAGTTGTCATAGACATACTGACAATGGAGAGTTATGTACAGGTTATGCTGTGGTAAATGATGAGGAAATTATAGAAGCCAAACCTTTAGGACCACCACACTCGGCCCAAGTGGTGGAACTGGTGGCACTAAAGAGAGCGTGTGAATTAGCGAAAGGTAAAATCTGCTAATATCTACACTGAGTCTAGGTACGCCTTTTGGGTAGTACATGATTTCGGTGCCTTATGGCATCTCAGAAAATTTATGACAGCAGCAGGCACACCAATTGCACATTCCAAACATATAAAAGGACTATTAACAGCAATCCAATTGCCAAAGGCAGTGACACTAATTAAGTGTAAAGCCCATACATGTTAGGATGCTTCAGTGTCACTGGGCAACAACAGGGCAGAAAAATCTGCAAAATGGGCAGCAGGATTATAAATGAATGTTCCAATTGAACAAATCATGACTTTCCAAACAATTGATATGCTGAAATTAATTGAGATGCAAAATTTTTGTTCTTTCCAGGAAAAGTCAGTGTAGAGGTCCAAGGGATGTGGGCAAGAGTCCACTGGACTCTGGAGGGATGGACAAGGTAAGCCAGCGGCTCTCAAGGCATATTATCCCAGCCTGGCTGAGGCAGGGCACGGTCTGACTCATTGGGGAAAGCAAGGTATGTGCAAATTGGTGAGAGTATACTGGTGTGCACTGGGTTTTTCTTCTCAAGCGGAAAAGAGAGCAATGTCCTGTCTGACCCACTTAAGGAAAAACATTGGGAAAATGATCCCTACCAAACCATCTCACATTCCTCCGGCTGACAGTCCTTTCCAGGTAATACAAATTGATTTCATCCAATTACCACCCTGCAGGAATCTCAAGTATGTATTAGTGTGCATTTGGGTTGAGGCATACCCAGCTGCCACTAATACTGCTGCGTTCACTGCCAAGAAAATTGTTCAGGAGTTTGTGTGCAGATATAGTATCCCTAAAATTTTCGAGAGTGACAGGGGTACTTATTTCACAGGTGATGTTTTTCAAATTATGTGTAAGCTGATGGGTATTAATAGTCAACTTCATATCCCCTACCGACCGCAAGCCAGTGCCAAGGTGGAGAAGATGAACGGTACTATTAAAAATAAATTAAGTAAGATCATGGCAGAGACTGGACTAGGATGGCCAGAAGCATTACTGTTGGTCCTACATAGCATAAGGACCACTCCTAGACCCCCTCTAAATCTGTCCCCCTTTGAAATACTGTTTGGTAGACAACCTCATTTGATTATAAGACCACAGGAAGATCTGAAAGGTAACAATGAGGTAGCTGTATGGTATCTAATAACAATGAGAAAACAGTAAAAACAGCAACAGCAGAAACTAAAATTGTTGTCCCATGATATGCCTGAAACAAACTGTCATGATGTTAAACTTGGAGAATAGGTTATGATCAGAAATTTCTTGCATTCAGGTTGTTTGACTGATCATTGGAAAGTTCCGTATCAGGTGTTGCTGATGAGTACCACATCTTTGAAGGTGGCCTAGAGAGATACCTGGGTCCATTCCACTCACTGTAAGAAGGTCAACCAACCGGTGGAGAAACAAGGCGGAGACAAGGCTGATAACATGGACCTGTCAATCACAAGCTTGTTACAGGAGGCTTAAAAGGTTGCAGTGAGATATCTGAACTAAAGAAATTTGCAGGTCCTTGCTACGGCAATGGACTGGTCTGCTGTGTTCATTTTGTATTCTCTTCCAGAGTTTCCATCATCCTCATTTGTTTTGGGATCTCTGGTTTCTGTGATGGGGGACTGATAGAGGAGATGGGAGCTAATAACATTATTGATGGAGTGGAGTCCAGAGGAGGAGTGATATGCCAATCAGTGGAGTGTCTGACCAATCTTAGTACTGTAATTGTTAAGCGATCTGCTATTTTGGATACTCTGAGACAGTGTGAAGGTCTATCGTCTGAGGATTATTGTATGTGTGTGTTCTGTGGGTCTGTAATTCATGAGAATTTCATCCAACAGTGTCAACCTAAGTATAATCAGTATTGGGGTGGGTATCCTTTAGAGGACTATCACACCATGGTGGGCAAAATTTGAAACCAAACCAACTGTTGTGTGTGCTCTCACATGCCCCAAGGACAGCATAATGTAGGATTAGTGCCCTTCCCGTTAAATATCTTTGAAATACTAGAATTGCAAATAGGGAGACACTGGATGGAAAATTTCTTAATGCCAAACCACCCCATTTTAAACTCCACCAGTACCAAGCAGATAAAACACTTTTATGTTTAAACATTACCCACTCCAATGAACCGGGAAGTAGGGAGGTGATTGGGAATAATCAGGCGATGACCTCCTCACAAAGAGCTGACCATGAGCCTATGA
Organism: Taudactylus pleione; assembly: GCA_031769625.1. Lineage (NCBI taxonomy): Eukaryota > Metazoa > Chordata > Amphibia > Anura > Myobatrachidae > Taudactylus > Taudactylus pleione. Next base: position 6,412,802 of record JAUIMM010001311.1, on the reverse strand, counting down.
ATTATGAACTGTTACGCACAATTAGGTCAGGTGGAAGACACTTCCGGTATAAATATACACTGAGTAACACCAAAGAAATGGCTGGCAGAGTATCAGAAGGGTACTGTGCCAGAGTTATACAACCAGAAACATGTATTAGCCAGATGGGAGAACTTCAGATAGGATCATTTGTTAGGGAAATGTGTTGGATGATTATGATGCATTCTATTCCTTATGTTCTCCCCGATGATGTATATTTTATATGTGGAAGGAAAGCATATAAGTGGCTCTCTCCGAGTTCCGAAGGTTTGTGTTATTTGGGAAGAGTAATTCCAGAAGTTATGACCCTTACACATGGTGAAATGCTTGGTATTCATAGACACACCATCACCATATCTTCACACACAGTATGAACACAGAGACAAAAGAAATATGATACCTGGTGACATGCATAAAGTGACACAGTTAATTAGTAAGACAACTGGCTTTCAAGTTTTAGTAGCTTTGGATCCCACCAGGATCGCTCGGGGTACACTACATTTTAGATATATCCAAGATCTTGCTAAATTGATAGATAATATCACCGAGATACATGATGACACATTCAGTTATACAGGTAGGGAATTGCAAGCGTACAAGAAAGAACTGGTGCAACACAGACTAGGGTTAAATTATTTAACAGCTGTCACTGGAGGGTATTGCGTAACTTTGGCCACCCAATTTGGAGTAAAGTGTTGCACTTATATAACAAATGTTACCAGCGACCCTAAGGAGGTGATAGACCGGAAGATGGATGAAATTCTGCAGTTAAAATGGGAATTTCGGAAGAACCATAATGCTTCAGTGGCTGAAGTAGAGGAGAAGGTAGAGGAATGGGTTCTCAGGTCTAGGAGAGTGGGTCCAGGAAATAATTGCAAGCATAGGTAAACTCCTGACCCGTATACTGGGTGTCATCATAGTAATTGGAATATGTGTCAGGTGTGTTCCTAATTTGTGGAAGTGTGGAAAATGTAAAGATAATGTGATCAAAGGAATGAAATCATGATGGTGGTCAGTAGTAACAATGTGAATACTGAGGTAAATGTAGAACTGCATTACAACCCTGAACTAGGAAATATCATAAAATAGTGTATTATATTTAGACATGCATAAAATGTGTTATTAAAATTTTATTTTAAATAATGTAAGTCCCTATTTCCCCTCAAGATGTTCTTTATAGGATTGTTGCATCCCCACACCTTTCCCATGATCTCCCAAGATCCACGGTTTGCGTATAAGGGTAGTTTTATGTCCCCTCCTAGAGACCTTTTCAGCCTAGCGCTACTCACTAAGTACCACACAGACTCCCAGTCACACAACTCTATTTATGTTGTTTTCCCTTGCATAAATACATTTAAACAATAGTTCTGTAGTGCAAAAGGGTTATTACGCGATTCATTCACAATGCCAGCATGTAAAGAAATTACTGTTTTCTGCAACTAAGGTTTAGTACATAATAAGTAGATCATGTTTGGTGCCATTCTGATCCGCTGTGTATTTGCAGATCTCCGGTTCTATCGGTGGGGAAATCGCTACAAGCATCTGCAAGTTATGAGTTATGGGGAATTTAGTTATAGAATGTGTATTGTATGTAGTGTCCATTACTTAGTTATGCGGCTGTAAAAAGTTCACAAAGAGCCACTTGGAGGCTGAACTTCTCAAGTTTGAATGGACCAATGGACTGTGCCATAACGAAAGACTCAAGAAGAAGAACCAATGTGAAGATGCCAGCTCATGCCTATTGTATTGCTTATCCCTGTTCGGGTACATAACCAGGCTCTCTGACCTCAGTCGGGAGTCTTCTTGCTATGCTGTTGACAGAGGTTTCAATTGCTGATGCCGGTATCTGGGACCAGAGTGCGTGCGTATGTAACCTTGGGTCTGTATGATTTATTTGCGCTAATTTTATCTAGATCACAGCGTGTAACCATCTGTTTTTTATTGAATAACTTCTTTTTGTGCTTTGGAACCACATTCAAAGTCTTAAGGCATTTATTTCTTGTGTGACTCATTACGCTGTATAGCAACAATTTTAGAAGGTATAGGAAGGAAGATTGTTTAGAAGGTATAGATAGGAATCAATTGTTAGAAGGTATAGATAGGTATGAATCGATAACCTGATTCGGGGCATATAGATTGACAAAAGTAAGCCACTGGTTGTGGATCTTGCTGTGGGGACCATCTGCATTCTCCCTAAGAAATAACAGAAACTGAAAATGTTTACCAAAGAGGATCTCCTTTGGACTTATTCAGTGAGCAAATTTTATAGCATGCTACGGGGTATATCCGATTACTTTAGTTAGGGTAAATGTGTCTCCTGAATGAAGGCCACATCAATTTTACCTAAGTGAATAAAGAACAGTAGTTTCGGCTTTTTTTTATTAAGCCACTTTGCATTAAAATTAATTATTTTTAACTTATCTGCAATTGAAGTCACAGAGGAATTGGCAATTAAGGGCAGAACTTGAGGTTGAGGTATACCCATGATGCAAACTAATTCACAGTCTAAGGCCACTTTCTCTGGAGGATGGGGTGTACTGGTTGGATGGAGAGCAGAAAAAATAGAACAGAAAGAAAAGTCAGGAAAAAAATACAATTCATAATTTTTAACAAGCCATGGCCATTACGACCTGCTATATATGATAAATATACCACAGTGTAAAACATAGTATAAATAAACTACACAATGTGTGAAAATAATGATTTGCAGTACTGAGAAACAGCAGTACTAGGAAAACCAACAGTTCTAGAATTTAAGGAATGGAAAAAAAAATATATGCAAACTTAAGACAGATGTGTCCTCCTACACCTAGCCTCAATACGACATGCAGCATGAGATAGGGATGTTTGATGTGACTGCAGCAATGTAATAGGGCACATCTGTAGTGTGCTTAAGGAAGTTACATAATGGTAACAAACCACTAACAAGGAGTGTCAACAGCAAGCTGTATAAAATGAGCAATAGCAGACACACGTATAAAAAAAACAGGTCCACAGTGACATATATTATATTTTTTCCAAACAGGGATGGACAACATGTGAACCATCCGTCACCCTGGGGATGGTGACAAAAATAGTTTAACCTTCTGGCAAGATTACTTTTTGGACAGAGAGACGGGCTGTGACTGCAAAGGAGGTAACTAGTCAGGCAAGGGACTATTCCAAATGCCAGAAGTCTCACAGGAGAGGTCCAGATACCCTGGATCACAGAGAGATGCCATCTTACCCTCACAAATGTCCTGAATAATGTGGGGGAAGCCCTGTAAGATCTTGAACCCCTGTCTCCGAAGCACATCTGTCAAAGGACTTGGCCAGCGATGATATAAAATCTGCCAGGAGGGATCCTGAAAAATCTGAATGTTTTGTCCTTTGAAGATAACACAGTCTTTCTGCAGAATAGCCTGCTTGGTCTTAAGAAGTGTTGGCAGCAGATTATATATCTCGGGGACCCATTTTAGAGGTCTCTAGGCAGCAGAGCACAATATTTTCTATCAAATAATATATTTTTTTTCTGACAATGACCCCAAAAGCATGTAAAAGACCTTAGTGAAGCATCAAGAGTGCCATGTGGTATAACCTCCTCTTCAGTTATTCCCTATATTAGCAGGTTATTATTGAGGCTCCTTTTATCTAGTTCATAGGTTCTCAAACTCTGTCCTCAGGACCCCAAACAGTGCATGTTTCTGGGACTCCTCATGGAATTTCAAGTGAAATAATTAGCTTCACCTGTGGATCTTTTAAATGTGTTTGTGAGTGATGAATACTCCTGTCCACATGCTAGGTGACCTTGAAAATGTGAACTGTGTCTATCCTGAGGACCGAGTTATAGAACCAGTGATCTAGTTTCTCCAGAAGGTATTTGACTTCCCTCAGTTCACTGGCTAGTGTGTTAAATTGCTCTTGAACTGAAGATAGAAAATCAGTAGATTTTTCACTGCTTTTCTCCAGAGCTGCAATTGGGATCTCCATTTGAGAATGTTAGGGCTTTCAAATTGTCCTGGATCTTCTGTTCCAGGTCTTGGAAATCTTGCTTTGTCAGCAAAGCTTTGAGCTGCCATAATTTGTCACTGGATTCATCATTCATGATGGATGAAGTATTATTGATGGAGAGGTTGCTGTAATCCCAGGGGGAGCTCATGGCAGCTGAGAGATTAGGTTCTTGAGGGAGTAAGTAATGGAGCAAGTACTGTAAGAAATAGAAGCAACATAGAGTATTCTCATCATTTATAGGCTAGATCAGCATAGGTCAGAGAGAGGAGGTATAATTATCAAAACTAAAGGTGGTTAAGCACAAAAAATCAGATTACTAGAAATTGTAGGTGAGAACTTTCCTCCTGGGTAATGATAGAGGGGAAGCAGGGGGGCTTTGTCAGGGAGCGATTATGAGTATAAAGTTGCCACCTCAGGGAGAGGCATAGTACAGTCAAAGATTACAGTTGTATTGACAAGAAATGAGACTGTCTCTTTTAAATTCCTCCTAATTGGCTATGATGAGTACAGATCACAAGAGTTGCTCATTTCTGGTTTTCCTCTCCTTCAGTAGATGTTGAAATACTGTATCAACTCCAGCTTCTCAACTCTCTTCTGGAGATCACAGCAGCAGCATACATCTCTCACAGATATTGATGATCTGTATATTTCAAGACCATCCATTACAACTACAAGCATCTCATACAGGCATATTGGTCCCATAATGTAATGTTTACAGTATGTTTTTGGTACATACCTTATTATTGTTCTGTATATGCTCTGAAAAAAAAGCATATGCAATAATAATAAGATGCAGCCAACTGCATCAGGCCCATTGTCTATAGACTGTCAGATCTCCTGGGACTGTCCACAAATGACCACTGCTTCTGCTATACAGTAGGTTCAATAGTGAATGCATATATTAGAATAGAAAGTGGACACATGTCATGTGCCATTGAAAATGTATGAGACAGGAATAATGCATTTACTAAAAAACAAACTTTAGCAAAGATAGCCTTGAAACGAACCAAATTAACTGTGTATAAGACCTTTTTGGATTAAGGAACAAGGGCATGTGCAGTATTGGTTTTTATTTTGGTCAGGGGAAGTTATTTGGTTGATTACTGCAGTTCAGGATTTTCTTACCACTTCTAAACAGTTGGTAATTTTTTATTAGGGAAGAAAGAGGCAGGTTTAATTACTAGCTATCAATTTGCTTCCTATTCTATATTCTATATGGATGAGAGGTACTGGTGTGTAGTATGGCACAACGTAATATCTTTTCTTTAGTGGGTTTCAGAATTAATACAGTCTAGGCTTCAATGTTTTTGTTGGGAATATATCATGTGTCCGTGGTCTGCATGCAGCAATTTTTGCCCCTCAATGTAAAATGTAAATCTACTTTTATTAATAATGGTTTGCAAATTAATATAAAATAATTTTATAAATTATTTAATATAAATTAATTAATAATAAATTAATATAAATAATATAAATTATAATTAATATAAAAACAAATAATTTGAAGGCTGCAAATTCCTGGGTCAGAGGCAAAGGTTGCATTGAGAGACTTAATTTAGATGTTATGGGGTTAAAAATTTAATAACTTGCAGAGTTGTAACTTTGTCCTTTAAAGAATGACTGCTGGGAATCTGAACTTATATTATGAGTCTGTCTCTGTTCTATCAGCCATAAGATCTTAATACAACTAGATTCAGACAGAAAATTACACTTACAGTACATATCTTGTGGCTTGATTTTGTAATAAGTTCTCTTATTTAAGATTTAACTTCCATCTGTTGTGAGTTGATAATGCACAGGAGAAGAAAATGTGCTTGGAAAATGTGTAGACAGCAAAGCTATCAAGTTTAGCTTTGGAAATAAAAATAATTACTGCAAATGCCATCATATTTCAACTATTGCTTTAAAAGTTTAAAATATTATGCATATCTATACTTGTGAATTATTTTTTCTAATATACCTTTTTTCTGTGTTAATCTTTTTAAAGAAGTGGGGCAGAATAGTGTCACAATGATTAGATGTGCTGACTGACAGCACTTGCATTCATGGGTTAAATTTCAACCAGGGTATGTAATTGTAGGATTTTTATGTTCTCCCCATGTTTGAGTAACACTGGATGCTGCCGGGCTTAAGCATCACCACCCAGTGATGTCATCTGTCAGTCACAGGAAGGGCAGGTATAGTATGGGCCAGCCAGCTATTGCAGCAATGTAGACTAGTGTCATCACTGCTAGTGGGTGGAGACAGTGATTAGGCACATTTGTGTGTCATCTGTGCTTTTTGCAAAGGATGTTGATTTGATACCTCTAAGCAGCAAACTGCCTTCATGTCCTATGGACCCTATATTACCAGGATCTACCCATGGTGGTTCTGTGGAGTGCAGAATAGACATTCAGACAGCTGTATAAGTACTTGTTGGTGCTGACATGCAGTTGACAGCGGAAACCGCCACTGATCAGAGGAGCATGAAGGTCAGCATGGGCTCTGCCAAGAGGATCTGCATATGACGGGAAGGGGAATGGGAGCAATAATGCTGAGGTGTAGCCAGAGTGAATGGCACAGAGTACCTGCCATTATGTGTAACAGAGAGTGCGTAGATTAAACCCTGGTGACTAGAGAAAAATTCCGTTTTTAGTTCAGCGTGGCAGTGCTGTGGCTACTGAGGATCCATGGAAACTGATAGGCTACTGTTACAGAAGGAGGGTTTCCCACAGTAAGGGGCATATATACTAAAGTGCAGGTTTTTATAAGTGGAGTTCTTGCCCATCGCAATCAATCATATTCTACAGTACTTGTCATTTAACTAGCACCTTCTAGACCATAATAGCTAGAATCTTATCGGTTGCTATGGGCAACAACTCCACTTAAAAAACCCGCAATTTAGTATATATACCCTTAACTCTGTACCACATCTTGATACAGTAAAGTGTATCAAGTGGACTGAGCTCCATTAAATGGTAAGTGCTGGAAAGATATATAAAACAATAAGGGGTAAATCTACTAAGATGGGAGTTCTATTAAGAAGTGATGTTGCCCATACTGTAGCAACCAATCAGATTCTACTTCTCATTTATCTAGCACCTTCTAGAAGATAATACCTGGAATCTGATTGGTTGCTATGGGCATATAGAATAGAAATCCCATCTTAGTAAATTTACCCCTAAGTAGTGGAGAGATTTGTGCATTCAGGATTTAGACATAATTGATAGAGTGCTGATAATTCCATTTATGTGTTTGCAGGACATCTTCATTGCATCAACTCATTGCCTTGCCATAAATTGATGCATGTAAAAGAACAGTGACAGTGGCAAATGCCTGATTTCTAGAGGGGGGTTTCCTAATGCTTGAATTTAGAGTGAGTGTGGCCTGTCCATGAAGAGGGCATAATTAGAACTTATCCAGCTTTAATATGTTACATACAAAGTATATTGTGTTGCATAATTCCAGCATATACAGGACCAGCAATCACAGTAACCCATTATATGTGTCATACATAGTGTATTGTGTGTCATAACCCCACCATATACAGGACCAGCAATCACAGTCAGTCATTGGATGCTGCAGTTGGTCCATCCTGTCTGAGCAGAATATTTTTTTTCAGATGTTGGCACCATTCCAGAGCATTGGAGCAAGTCCAGGAGTCTGAGGGAGCAGAAGAACTTAGTACTGCCCTGATATGTACATATCAGTCTCCTTATGTACTGGATAGTGTATAATTATACAGTATTAATTATTAACCCTATTGATGGTCTATAGCAGTGCACCCCTAACAGTGCATGTTTTCCACATCTCCTAGTTGGTGCACAGGTATATTTATTACTGGCTGACACATTTTAAAAGATCCACATTTGGTGCTAATCATTTAATTTGTGATACTGAGAAGAATATGCAGCACTAGTAGTAACATTCTGTTATATTACTATTTGTATTGTGGTCATGGTGTGTGCTGGGGAGGGGGGTTTCCAGGCAGACGGAACCCCCCCTGCATTTGTCTATGATGACCACCCAGCTTGAGTGTACTACAGCAAAAGGATTCTGTGATCACTTATATATGTAAATGACTTAACAGTCTGGGCTACATTTAAATATATTGTTGTTTTAAGAGGATTCTATCTTGCTATTTAACATACAGTATATGTGGAGATGCTGTGCTTATTCAGCATAAAATTAGGTGGTGTTACAGCAGTTTAGGAATTGTACTTTTTGCTGAGTAGTAATTGGATATGTGCTGCAGCAGCTGAGGTCAAAAAGTGTGTTGTGATGATAAGTGAGACGCAGTTTGCTGGTTATTCACCATAGAGAATTAGTGATCAGAATTTAGAGCATCTTAACATTATCTTATTTGTGCAGAATTACATATAAGTTGCAATAGTGATAATTATTCTCTGCTTATAAGTTGCTATTATTATTGAGGGAAACTGCATGTCACTTTTGTGTGATTCATTTCTGCACATTATGTTATTGCTTCATCTCACACCTTTGCCATAACATCCTTAGACATCATTTTGCTAATAATATATTGACAAATTATTCTGCCTATCAATGTTGTCTCATTAAGGCAGTTTACGGTGTTTGTCTATATGTAATTTTACTTTCTACTAAAGTCTAGGAAGTGAGAGCTTATGGAGTTATTGCCAGAAGGAAGGTCCACTGGAGCTGCCATCTCTGCTATAAGGTACCATCTACAACTAACTTTTCTATGCCTACAGTACAATTCCACACATTAGGGGTATCACATCAAAACTTTAACTGGCTTTATGAACATGATTTCAGACCCAAAGCTAGATACCCATACTATGCAGAACACAAATCCATGATAGCATTTGTCAAGATTGTGGAAAGCAAGAATGTACAAATGCAGCAGTTTCTGCTGCCAAGCCATTTACCATGTCATACTACTTCAGAGAACCCTGGATCTCTAGTTACTCAGAAGATAGCTTTAATGCAGATTCTGACAGTTTGTCTGCATTCATGATGAAGATCCGGTCCATTATCAATTTACATGTGAAAACCCTGTCTGAGCACCAGCAGATAGAGATTTTGAAAGGACAGCTGAAAGGTTCAACTTTAAGAGATGTAAATTCCTGTCCTTCAAGTAAAATAAAATGTGTAAGCATATGAACACTAATGAGGCCCAGCAACCATATAAAATGCTTAGTGTCTGTTTTATTGAAAGAGCCTATGATGATGCCCTGAATATTCAGCTCTGTCTGTTAAAATTGCAAACTCCTAAGTAGTCCTTCTTAAATTTCAGAGACAGCAATTCAAGTGTCTGGAACCAGTTCACTCCCATAAATTGTGTTTCCTGAGTTGCTGTGGTACCCAGACAAACATCACCTTGGTCCTCTCAAGATATGTGACATGGCCATTCAGAATGTTAGAATCCCAGTTAAGGATCCAGTTCAAGCATTATAACAGCAACTTACTGATTGACTCTCTCAGTAAAGAATCTGAAAAATGAAAGAAGAACAGATTACAGGCTTGATGATGGCTCTGCTTATATTAAACTAGAACCTCTAAGGATTTGTAGAGAAGATCCTTGGTGGATGCCTTTAAAAAAAAGATGCCCCTTAGCAGACTTTGAACATTTTTGGCAATTTGCAGGAGGTGTAAATGAAGTGGTCATGTTGAAAGGATTTATCAGAGATTTCAACAATTAAACTCAAAGACCTCAAGGTCAACGAATCCCATCCAGAGTTGGTCCAGAAGACAAGGGACTGGTGGCCCAGCTATGACAGCAGATGCTCTATCCTTCACATTAGAGTTAGTGTAATAGTCATATCAGTTTTATCAGACACAGGATAAAAAGAAACTACAATACTACTGCCTAACTTCAAGGAATACTGGAGTGAAAATGAAATTGTTGTACTCTTCAAGAAGGCTCCAACTACTAGCAAGTGATTGATTACAGATGCCCTTCCAAGGATCCTGATAGGCTAAGCCTGCCTGTCTCATCAATAATTCCTCATTACCAAAGTATGTGAAAAAGACTAACCCCCAATAATTTTTGGGATGAACATTATACAAAACTGCCCGGATGAGTTGATAACAGACCTAAAAGATGAATTGGGAACAGTGGCAATCCCTTAGAGGAGAGCATTGCAGCAGGCTATAAGATTGCTGCAAGGGCATCATGGATTTGTTAATTTGTAAGGAGAAATACAAAGATTCCAAAATCTAGAGAGAATTCCTGTATATTTAAAGGCTATTGCTGAAACTATTGCGTGGTGTAAGGTCAAGCAGGATTGGTCTTAGTGGACAGAACTATGAAGCTGTTGTATAACCCTATGAGAACCAGGGACAATCTCATATTGTTGTGGCCCACAGCCTAGATAAAGTAATAACAGGAAAAGTTCCTGTGAGAGTGTTGAACCCAATTACCATTCAGTCTGGCTGTATCAACATCTGCTTATTGTCTACAGTGACTTTTTAAGATACTCTGGAGCTGGAACTCTGTGTAATGCAGTAGATTGTCACCACATAGATTCAAGTTGGGGTAGCAGGAACACCGCTTTGCTAGGAAGACATCCATATTGGGTGTGACAAGACCCCATTGGGCAGATACAAGGTGTTCTACAGGTGGCCAAACATAATTCATATACCTTTTAGTCAACAACTGAATGACTTTGTAAGAGTGGATGTTATACAACATATAATTTTTTTAGGAAATATTCCAGCAATCAAATAAAAACATTGGTCTTTATTACCCACCTTGTACCAGCCTGTCAAGATTATGAATGACACAGTATAAAAAGGGAGGGGAGTGGACACGCTGTCACAAAGCAGCTGTAATAAAGGGATAGTCAGTCCCTATGAGGAAACAACATACAAATATATACAGAAACCAGCGCTGAATAAAATAGACGGTGTAATAAAAAACACAATAGTTTATTTAAAAAGCATAAATGTAGAGATATCTCAGGATGAACAAAATAAAAGTTCAGTATAGAACTTCAAGGTGAATAAATATCTGCTCCTATATGATTGAACAGCTGGACCTAGGACAACCTCCAATACGTCCCATACAGATTAAATGATGTCTGAAGGCAACACTTAATTACCATGAGGTGGTGTAATGGTCAAGAGCACTGTCCTTAGCATCCCAGATGCAGTACTTTGTAAGCTGTGAAGTAAATCCACATGGAAGATTCCAGTATTTGCCAAAGGGTCCCAGGAGGAGTGTAGCAAAGTCCAAATGATAGTCCAGCAGAAATACAGGAGTGCAGAGGTGGTCCCAACTTGTTCACTGCATAAAACTGACCACCCAGTTTCTTCAGGAGTCTGATTATGAATGAACAGATGAAGTCGACTGTGTCAGGTCAGGTTTGCTTCTGTATTAGGACAGTAGTTGAAACTAGGAAGATTGATGAAGCTCCACATCATGCAGGTTAGTAGTAGTGTGGATAAGTGGCAGAATGCGAAGCAAGTTGGTGAGATGTCTTTTGTTCTGGATTACTGAACCAAGTTGTAGAGTTTTCTAGTGGAGAAATGATAAAAACATGAAACAGCATGGACTAGATCAGACTAAAGAATGCAGCAGGCAATGAAACAACAGGAGTCTTTGCAAGTAAAGTACACAGCTGTTTGTTTGTTAGAATTTTACCATTGTCCTTGGCAGCACCCCCAATGTAATACTTAATTTGAAAGTTTATTATTTGACGGGTCATAGTGATTTAAACTAGTGTGGTGGTGCTACCTCTTTCCCTTTACCTTAATTAATATTATATAGTACACAGCTGAAGCTGGTGGGCAATCTAGTTGGATATTGTGCAGAGCCTGGAATAGTTGGTACCATATGACTGAGGTTTTTACAGCAATAGCTTGATGTAGTGCCCCATTTGGCAATGGAGTCTTTCTGGGAGCAGTGCACAAATTGAGTTTACTGAATAGGCCACACATCCAGGAATAAATATTGGAGTCAGCCATATTTATAGTACAGTCTGGATTTGAAATTGATGTAAGTTGTATATATTGTGCACAGTATATAATTGATGTTGAAACCTGCTGTATGTTGTGAACTCCCCAGAATGACTGTTGGAACTTGCTGTGTATAGCAAACAGCCAGAGATGGATGCTGGTACTTGCTGTGTAAAGTTTACAGCTGGCAATGGATGCTGGAATTTGCTGTCTATAGTGCACAGCCTAGACTGATAAAGCGGCAGCAGGAGCACACAACCAGGAAAGGACTGGAACAGATGAAAGCATGCTGAGCTGGGAAGCTGGTCTCATGAAGAGAAGTTGTTCTGGCAATGGGTGCACTGTCATAGCTGGTTTAAATATGGTGTTCTCATCCACCTGATATTGAGTTGACCAGGTGAGCAGATAGTGGAACCTGGTTGGCAGTTAGACAGTCAGGTGATCATGGCCAAGATAGTGGTGGTACACATGCTCCGATGATGTGGGCAATTACTCCAAAAAGAAGCCTACCACCATGATAGTTGACAGGCATAAAACTCAGGGATGTCTCTGGCAGCCAGCAGGAGCACTAAAAGTCATGATCCAGCACCGCTGGGTCAGGTAACAGATTCTGAAAGCCCAATGTGTGACAGACTGGGGTAGTGAGAGGTTGTCACAGTCCATGGTCAGCATCACATGTACTAGGTAAATAGAAAGCCATGAGATGTTGTATAAAATACAGACAATTGAATCAGGTGACCCACAAAGATGCATACCCTCTGCCCAGGATTGAAGAATCTCAGGCAGCACTCATGTTAACAGCTTATTTGTCAACACTTGATTTAAATTCATGCTGATAAAAATGGCTCCAGAAAATAGAGAGAAAACAGAATTTTCTGTATCAACACAATGGGTCTATTTGAGTTTGAACAAATATCTTTTGGATTGTGTAATGCAACTTTTTAAAAAGTGATGGAACATTGTATAGTACACAATTTTGACATGGTCCTATTGTGTCTTGAAGACATTGGCCCTCATTCAGAGCCGTTCGCTATTTGCGGTCGTTCGTTTAAAAACAAGGGGTGGCTATTCAAATGATCCGTACGCACATTGCAGTCTGTTCACACCTCTAAGTCTGAACGAACGAGCAAAACATACGCTCGTTTATTTGTTAAAAACGCCCCCTGGCCGCTCGCACCATACGTCTTGTCCGCTATTTATTAGATTAATCGAGTACATCGACTAGAGTATGAACTGCTCGCTATTCTTGTGGTTGGTGTTTGCTACCACAAATTTGCGAGCAGTTCTGGCTATAAAATAACCCAGTGACGTGGTCAATGACGCTGCTGTTTTAAATATACACACCCATAATACGCCCGTTTTGACCTTTAAGCACGCCTGCGTTCGGATCTCCACTCCCCATTTTCAAGCACCTTCCCCTGTTACCACCCACATACGCCTCATTCTGTCACTCAAAATAGCAGGCACTCGCTATATAGCGTACAAACGATTTTCGGCCGCACTGACTGGTTCGCGCATGCGTACTAAAAAGCGTACGCATGCGCAGATGTGCAAACATCGCTCGGAACGAGCGTACTGCCGCTAACGAGCGGCTCTGAATGAGGGCCATTGTTTTCTCAGAGGACCTACAGTATGAAAAACATTTGGAGGATCTGAATGAAATGTTGCAAATATTACCAGATAATGACCTAAAAGTTAAACTGTCCAAGTGCCACTTGTTGACACCTGAAGTACAGTATATCTTGGACTTATTTTTAGTGTTTGGAGCTGCGGTGGGCATCATGGGGTCCTGCTGGTTGCAAGGAGGTCTAAACAACAGTTTCAGTAGCTGCTTTGAATGCTTGGATACTGGAACTCCTGTGTAGTTGAACAGCAATGTTTGCAGCTGGTGTTAATTAGCTGGAGCACTCACTAGGTGATCTCCTATGTACAGCCTCACACCAGGTAGCATATATTACTTGTAGGGGGTATGTTTTGGTTGATGCTTTTTGATTGGTCTGTGTGTGTAGTAAAAGGCTGGCAGGCCTTTACTTCCTTATCAGTTATACTGTAGCTTCATACCTAGGTGATTAGCCTACTAATCTAGGTTCCTGGAGAAACTCTGTATTGCTGGTATCTTGATTCATTTGTGCATGTCCAGTCTGCTCTATGGTGTCCTAACCTCTGCATCACCTGTTGTTGAGTATTGCTTTACTTAATTTTGGAAAAGTGCTATTTGTCTGCAATTACCATTATCAAGCTACCTGTTGTAATACAGCTTCAGTTGCTATTTGGACCTCTTTTGTGTTGGAGCTCTATAACAAAGATGGTTATCCTGGTTAGCCAATTACCAATTCACAATTAAGTATCCCAGTGGAAAGTCCAATGTTAATTCATATGCTTATCATACTCACTTAGGAAAAAAGTGAGTAAAGACTCAAGGGAAGCTGTTGAAGTGCCAACTTTATAGAATTCTACAGTTCATCAGTAGATAACTCCTTTTCTGAAGTGAGTGATAGTACTTCTGAATGAAGTGAAGTCGAATGTGATTGTTCCTGTATCTAACATTAGGACCTAACACTTCAATGTCTGATGACCATACTAATTGGCTGGGAAACCTTAATGAAGCAGGACAGGAAGCAGACCCCAAATCTGAGAAGTTGTTGCAACGATGATATTGACTCAGATCTCAGAAAAGATTGGTGGTTTGACCAGATTTCACCCCAGAACTCATCAAACAATTGCACATATTATGTTTCCACCATGCTGCAAGCATATCATGACAGATCAAGACACTTTGGCTGTCAGAGAACTGAAACTACAATTCAGAGAATAATCTTTTGGTTTGGGATGCATGGAGGTATAGGGCCGGATTCAGAGGTAGATGCATTTTCTATTCTTTCACAATTGTCAGATGTTTTGACTAATGTGCATGTATCTGAGCAACAATGTTCTTGTGATGGTGGTCACAGTGTGGATTTAGAGGCAGTTCGATTAACAGCCAGTGGAGGTAGGAAATGGGTAATGGCAAGTAAAATGCAGGTGTGTTACAACCATTTAGGGAGAGAGTATCACAGCCAGCAACTTTGTCTTCAGACACAGTGGTTCTGGCCCCAACATTTACTGTAAGTAGCAATGGACATTCTGAGCTCAGAGATCCATTGGTTAAACTGATGTTCCCAAAGTTCATCCGATGCTGTGTCTTTGGACATAAGTGGCATACAATATATGAAAAGCAAAAGATGGCTCCTGCAGCATTTGTACTATATATCTAGTCAGATCAACTGTGACCAAAGATGCAGCACAGACCCAATTTGCATCCATATCTGAATTAGGTCCATAGAAAAGTGGTGTGAAGGTTGTGTTAATACAGTAATTGTGGATGAAGAGGAGAGAAGGACACTCTTCATGCAATTGTCAGTGAATGTCCTATACATACTGTGACCTTGGATCATATGAAATTGGAGACAAGTCACACAGTATGCCCACATGATCACTGACCACTAATAAAAAATCATTGTGGCATTATCAGTGAAATATTTGATAGTCAAGACTACAGCTGAGCTGTTTGGAGAACATTTGTCCTGCCCCATGGATTCCCAGAGCAGGAGTGTATCTAGGGATCCAAGCACCCCTGGCAATGTAATGTACTGGTGCCCCCCTACCCCCCTTATGCAGTTCCCCCAGTAGTAATCCCCCTATGCTGCATTTCCCCCAGTAGTAGCCCCCTATACAATGCCCCCAGTAGTAATCCCCCCTATGTTGCATTGCCCCCAGTAGTAGCCTCCCCTATACAGTGCCCCCAGTAGTAAGCCCCCCTATGGTGCATTGCCCTCAGTAGTAGTCCTCCCTATACAGTGCCCCCAGTAGTAGCCCCCCTATACAGTTCCCCCAGTAATAGTACCCAGTAGTAGTCCCCCCTATACAGTGCCCCCAGTAATAGTACCCAGTAGTAGTCATCCCTATACAGTGCCCCCAGTAGTAGTCCCCCCTATACATTGCCCCCAATAGTAGCCCCCACTATACAGTGCCCCCAGTAGTAGTCCCCCTATACAGTGCCCCCAGTTGTAGACGCTCCCTATATAGTGCCCCCAGTAGTGGCCACCCCCCCTTAATTGCCCTAGTAGTGGCCACCCCTATACAGTGCCCCCAGTAGTGGCCACCCCCCCTAAATTGTCCCAGTAGTGGCCACCCCTATACAGTGCTCCCAGTAGTGGCCACCCCCATAAATTGCCCCCAGTAGTGGCCATCCCAATACAGTAGTGGGCACCCCCCCATAAAGTGCCCCCAGTAGCGGACACCCCTATTTCAGTGCCCCCCTGTGCCAGGCTTACACACATAAACAATCAATTCAACTTACCTGGTCCCTGCTCCTGATGTGACCGCAGCTGTCTGAGTCCCGACCCGCTCTTCTCCTGCATGGGAGAGTTGTCATGATGTATGACGTCTCTCCCATCACATGCTGCGGGGGGAGCTGGAACACGGAGCTCATGAGTGAGCTCCAGCCGGCTCCCTCCGCAGACAACGCAGCATCAAATGAGAGCCAGGCAGACTCTCATTAGCTGGCTGCTATTACAAACACACAGCCGCCTCTGGTGGCTGTCTGTTTGTAAACTGTGTAGGGCAGACTGCTCTCACTGTGGTTTGCCCTACACTTGTGGGGCCCGGGGGACTTGTCCACCCCTTAGCTACTTTGGTTGGTGCCCCTGGCGAGTGCCATTCTGGCCAATGGGTAGATACGCCCCTGTCCCAGAGTGACTTTTGACTGACAGAGAAGCTGTATTTGAATGTAAACTTTTCCTGAAATTGTGTGATCTGTATGAATGTAAGAAGTTTGGAGCTACAGCATATCATCGGCATGGTAATGAACTTATTGGGAGAATGAAGCAGACTCTAAATGGAAGTGAGGGAGCAATTCCTCAGCCATAACAATTACATTGGCCCATTCTACTTCCTGGATAACCTGCCTCTACAATCTCACTAAGCACTGTTCTACAGGAAATACTCCATACTGTTGTTCAGAAGAGAAAGTAGACATCCAGAGGATGTGAAATATGGAATACCTTAGATAGACTTTTCTGGTCGAGTACCATAGAGAGATTGGTTGGCTGAACACCATTGCTCAATCAATGAAGTTTAAAGTATAGTAGAAACCAGAATGGAGATAGTTCATCAAAGGCAAGAAGAAAACTACAATGCAAATGCTCTGGCTGAACACTTACAAATGGGACCTGGTGTATGTGTGAAGAAGAATCTTACTCAAGTTGGATGCTAAATGGAAAGCCACAACTTAGTAGTCACACAGATTCCAAGGCCTGGTATAGGCATTTACCAGATTGAACTTGAAAGTGGTGGAAAATCTAAGTTAGAACATGGAGATCAGCTAGAGAAATGTACCAGCCGAGTGGAAGAAATTTCTATAACAGTAGCAGAGAGGCCCACCGAAGAGAGATCTAGCACCTCTATTCTTAACCTAATGTTATCATTATTCTGGCCACAGCCCTAAAATACAAGCTGAACCAGTTTCAATGTGTGATGAAACTGTACCAGATGGGAATCTATTGATCAGGAGAGAGAGTATAGAGAGCACCCCAATTTCATTGAGAGAGTCTGCAAGAACCACTAAGGGTCAGTTACTTGCTAGATACTCGCAGTAAAAATATCCTATAACTTACACTATGTGTATTTGTATGTTGCTATGAAAATGTACAGTAGTTCTTTGTTACTTTTCCAATAGACTGTGAAGGAATTTGTAGAGCGTGAGGACATGCATCTTCATGGCAAGCAAGGATGTGATACCCCTAAACCATGTGCTACCAGGATCTACCCATTGTAGTGCTAAGGAGCATAGGAGAGACATTCATACAGCTGTATAAGAGGTTGTTGGTGCTGATATGTACAGTTGAGATTGGGGAACACCATTGAGAGGAGGCATGTGTGTGGGTGAGCAGAGAATATCTACAGGGGTCTTCATCTGGCAGGAAGGAGAATGAAAGAGTGTTAAAGATTCTGTTTCTGTGTGTGTGCAGGATGCTACTCATTGCCTTGTTGTGGATTACCAATACATACATGCATATAAAAGGACCACCCAGCAAGAGAGTACTCCAATGAAAAGACACTGTGACCACATATATTAAGTAAATGACTGATCAGTCTGGGGTACATATAAATATATAGTTTTTTTCATACTAATGCAAGCGTATTCTATCTTGCTATAAAATATATATGAATATGTTATAAAGGGCATTTATAAATTATAATAGGATGTGGTATAGTAGTTTAGTAATTGCACTTTTTGACTAGTGACAAAGAGAGTGGTGCTGCAGTAGCCAAGGTCATGAAGTGTGTTGTGTTTGACAAGTAAGACATAAATTGCTGGTTATTCATTATAAGAGTTTAGTGCATGTTAATATGACCTTATTTGTGAGGAATTGTGTGGCAATAATTATTTTTTGCTTATCTGTTACTATGAGGGTATTGGGGGTTGATTGTAATCATCACATACAGAACTATTTAAGTCTAATTTTAGGCTGCAGGTCTTTGGCTGCTGGTGCATAACATTTATAAGTGCATCATTTAAAAGTGCACTTTACATATCTAACCGAATTTCAGCATTAAACAGAAGGAGAACAATCTAACTTCAAACCATTCTAAAACCAGAATATTTGGACAAAGTATAATAAAGAAATGTAAGTTCACAATCTCTTCGCTAAAAGCAACTGCTGTCTGCATAACCTGGACATTCATCACTGGACTCTGGGCCTGATTCAGACCCGCTTGCGAGCGCATAGCACTCACAAGCGGGTCAATGGTGGGGTACTGAGCATGCGCGGCGCATGTGTAAGCCCCAAATCGATAGAGAATTGTTCTCGCTCCGGGACTCACTACCAAAGGGATGGCTGTTGATGTTGATTAATGCCCTGTTTTGTAGGCGGGGAGGGGGGGTGCCTACACATACTGAGGTGTTCCCAAAGGAATGCCTGCCATTTGTGGGAGGCAAAACTGACAACACCAGTGATGTCAGTGGAGAGCTTCCTGCTCTGTTTGAGCAGGAAGCTCTCTGGGGCTTGCGGCAGATGCAACCCTACCACAAGGGTCTCGTCGCAAGCCCCGATGGTCGCGATGGTCACTTTAATTGCTAATACTTGTTCTGGCTCTCTGGTTTCACAACACCGCAAAGCTTACTGTATCTGTGCCAATTTCATTTTAACACTTAAGGTGCATACACACACAATGATGTAAGTAATGAACGATTTTCGTTGAATGTTTTTCGTTCAGTTTTTGAAAAAATGAACGAAAATCGTTTTACAAAGTAGTTGGTTTCACTTTACATAATAAACGAACTTCTGTGTGTTGAAGAAAAAATGTTGAAACTTCTATTGAAAATCGTTCAGTTGGCCAGTCTGACTGAACTACAAAGTACAATTGACAAATGTGAATGCGCATGAATGATAATCAATTATCGTTTTACACTGAATGATTTTTTGAATGATAACGACTTTATTATAGTTAATCGTTCAAAAAATCATTACGTGTGTATGCACCTTTAGAAATAATGGACCTCATTCAGTCCCACTCGCAAGCGCCTGTACACTCGCAAGCGGGTTGATGTTTGGCTGTGCGCAGGCACAGCAGCCGCACTGTGCATGTGCAAGCCCCAGGGCAAGAGAGAAATTCTCTTGCTCTGGGGCTCACTACAAAAGGGGCGGCTGATGTTGATTTACAGCTCGCCCCATTTTGTAGGCATGGCAGGGGGGTGGTTTCACAAATGGAGGAGTTCCCAAGCGAACGCTTGCCATTTGTGGGCGGCCCCACTGACATCACCAGTGATGTCAGTGGGAGAGCTTCCGGCTCTATTAGAGCCGAAAGCTCGCTGGGGCTTGCGGCAGATGAGACCCTACCTCAAGGTTTTCGTCTCAAGCCCCGATGGTCGCGATGGTCTCGTCCATCAACCTTGTCACTCGCTAAGACTTGGGTGGTAACCCACAGCCTAACGAGCGGCCAGGAGGCTGGATCATTTTTTACATGCGGCTGCCCTCATTCAGAGCGAGTGCTCGCATTTTGCGAGCAGCTCTGAATGAAGTCCAATGTCTTCCTACCTTAGTTCTTTGCCTAGCCTGTCATCTATCTTGTAATACATTTACTCTAATATTAAATTTCTTCACCATTAAATCTCCACATTTCCTCCACTCAATAATGAACATTTGTAATTGTGCAGATACCTTTTTCCTCCACTGAACTTTTACTTGCTTCTCTGCAAATCTATGCACTTTCTCTCACATTCATATTTATTCCTACATCTTGGTTTCCTTCCCCTATTCAACTCAGCCACACCATTACCATGTTTTCTTCCACTTCCCCCTCCAATCAATGTCTACCTAATCCTCTGCTCTGCCCCCTTTTTCAAACTTTATCACTTCCACCTTCTCTCCTCCACCTTCTCCTTCCTTTATCTCCCTTCCTCTGTCTACATTCCTCCCTCTCCTCTCCCATTACTCCACTTTCATTCTCTTCTATCCCACCTTGGTCCTACTATCCCACCGCTAATCCCTCCTCTCCATGTCACCCCACCACACCTCCATCCACATCTCATTAAACTCCTCCCTGCCCACCACCTAAAGATTCCCTTCCCAGCACTGGTGCCCACAGAATCTCTTCACTACATTCATCTCAGTCACCCAAATTAATCTCACCCTCTTGTTAGAACAACCCTGATAATCTCATTCACATCTCTCCCACAAACAATGTCTCTCTATCCTGTGCCCTCTGGAGTGCCAGATCAGTCTGTAATAAACTCATCCCACCCATGATCTTTTCATCTCCAAAAATTTGCATCTCCTAGCCATCACTGAAACCTGAATTTTGCCTTCTGATACCACTTCCCATGAAACTCCTCTGGGGGCCTCACCTTCTTTCACACTCCCTTGGCCCTGGGGTTGCCATGGTGGTGGTGTGGGGGTCCTTCTACCCAAAGGTTATTCCTACCAACTCCTTCCTTGTGAACCATCCCTTACTTTCTCTACTTTTGAGGTTTATGCTATATAGCTCTTCCAACCAGTACACCTTCCAGTTGCAGTCATTTACCATCCTCCTGACCCACCCTACAAATTCCTTGACAATTTTGCTTTCTGGCTACCTCACTTTCTCTCCTCTGACCTTCCCTCCATTATCCTAGCTGACTTCAATATTCCAATTGATATCCCCAGAATCCTCTACCTCCACACTCCTTACCCTCACATCTTCATTTTGTGCCTCCCAATGGACCTCCTCACCCTCCATGTGAGTGGGCATTCACCTGATCTGGTCTTCACTCACTGTTGTGATATTTCTAATTACTCCTATTCCCCATTCCCCCTCTCTGAGCATCACCTTCTCTCTTTTAACCTATCCCTCTCTCCTTCCTCTGCTCTACCTCCTTAGGCCACCATTACTAATCATAACATTGAGGCTATTCACACCATTTCTTTTTCTTCCCTGCTTGACTTGCTTCTCACCCCTAACCTCTATCTCTTCTGCCCTGAACAAGCTGCTTCCCTGTACATTGCCTATATTACTTCTGGTCTGGACTGTTTCTCTGATGATCACTACTCACCCACATAGATCCACACCTCAAACTTAGCATTCCAAATGCACCAGATACCTGAAAAAGTGTTCATGAACCGCTGAGTGACAGTGGTGAAGATCATGCTCTAAGGCAGATTTTCTCCATTTGAAATGTATGCTCTTAACCTACAATACTGCCATTTCCCTCTCTAAACAGTCATATTTCAAAAACTTCATTTACTCCCAGTCCTCAAATCCCCTGCGTCTTTTCACCACCTTCACCTCCTCTGCCCACTTCCTCCTTGCATCTCCTTCTTGCTCTCTACCCTTGACTTTGCTTTCTAAAACTGATTCTATATGTTAGGACATCATATCCCAACAGTCCCCCATGTTTCCAGCTCTTCCTTTCCCAGATCACCCCTCTTCATCCTTTTTACCAATTCTGACATCCTTCTCCCTTGTATCTGGAGAGAAAGTCATGGCCCTCATCCAGTCCTCCCCATCTTTTCCACCTCTCCACTTAACGCTTTCCCTTCATGTATTCTCTGCTACCTCTCTCCCTGTGCCTGTTCCCATCTTGCCCACCTCCTCAATCTCTTCTTCTCATCTGTCACTGTCCCCTCTGCATTCAAACATGCCCTTGTCTCCCAATTCTTAAAAAAACTATTCTTGATCCTAACACTCTATCTACTGTCCCATCTATCTCCTCCCTTTTGCTTCCATGCTCCTGGAGCATGTTGCTTACAACCACCTTACCACCTTTTTATTCTGCCACTCCCTCCTATACCCTTTTCAGTCTGGCTTCCATTCTCTCCACTCCACTGAAACTGCCCCCACAAAAGTCAGCAATGACCTCCTTGCAGTTATCCAAAGGCCACTACTCTCTGCTCAGTCTCCCTGAATTCTATGCTGATGTCAACACTGTGGACCACCCTCTTCTGCTGCAAATCCTTCACTCCCTTGGTCTATGTGACACTGCCCTCACTTGGCTATCATCCTACCTCTCTGACTGATCATTTTCTTTCTACTCTTATGACTCCTTTTTCACCCCACAGCCTCTTATAGTAGTTGTTCCCCAAGATTCTGTTCTTAGACCATTCCTATTCTCCCTCTATTTGTCCTTTCTAGGTGAACTCATCATCTGCTTCAA
Organism: Taudactylus pleione; assembly: GCA_031769625.1. Taxonomy (NCBI): domain Eukaryota; kingdom Metazoa; phylum Chordata; class Amphibia; order Anura; family Myobatrachidae; genus Taudactylus; species Taudactylus pleione. The sequence continues at coordinate 6,390,205 of JAUIMM010001311.1, read as the reverse complement.
CCTCCATTATTATCTCTATGCTTATGATACTGAGATCTACCTTTCCTCCCCTGACCTCCCCCTGTTAGGATCTGCGCTTAGCAGATCATCTTGGTGGCAGTTCCCAGTCATAGTTACTACAGGGACACTGCATCATGTATTTTCCTTGTTCCAGTTGTTGCAGGCAGCTGTAAATCCTGTCTTGTCTGTGTACATCTCATATCCTGTCATTCCTGCCTGTCTATGTGCAGAATCAGCTGCACACTAGTTAATTGTCTTGGCTGTGTGCACAGGCCAGGTGGGCATTAGGGAGGCTTGCAGGGCTTTGCTCTGATTGGACCCTGCAACTGTTAAGTTATAGCCAGCCCTTCACTCCATGCTGGTTATACTGTCTGATATGTTTTGTTAGTTGGTCTGCCCTCAGAAGTCTGAGTCCTAGCCAGTCTTCCAAGTTCTACAGTTCCTGTTTATGGAGTTTTTCCCCAGTGTCCAGTACATGCCTGTTTGTTCTGTACAAAACCTGTGTAGCAGCTTCATACCTCAGTCCTGTTAAGCTGTGTTGTTCGTGTCCACCAAAGTCAGTCTGCAGTGTTCTCATCCTTGCTGCTTCTAGTCAATTTTCCTGCTGTGTCAAGTTTTCCTGGTTCCAGTCATGCCACAGGCCTCAATCCAGCATCATCCAGCTTCAGCTGCACCTTGGCCTGCAAGGCTGCATCACAGCCTACACATCTTTCGGCTCTCAAGCCGCACCTCGGCCCGCAAGGCCACATCACAGCCTGTACATCTATTGGCTCTCCAGCTGCATCTCAGCTGTCATAGCCACACCTTAGCATGACCGCATCACCTGGTTCCAGTCATGTCATGGGCCTCAAGCCCACATCATCCAGTTTCAGACACACCTCAACCGCAAGGCCGCATCACCTGGTTCCAGTCACACCACAGTCATCAAGTCCGCAATGGCCTATCCCAAGTCACATCTCTGCTTTTAAGTCCTGTCTCTAGTTGCACATTAGCTCTCAAGGCTGCTTCGTAAAGTCTCAAGTCACACCTTAGTTCTCAAGTCCTGCCTCAAGCTGCACCTCAGCTCAGTAGTCTTGCTGAACATATTGTGCATTGCCTGTCTAGTCTTATTTATTTTGTCTGTCTGTGTTTGGCCTTTCTAGTCCTTGTCTAGTCCTTGCCTGTCTAGTCTTGCCGTGTATTCCTGCAATATCCTCAGTCCAGGTCATCCCTGCCATGCAGCTAGTTAAGGTTGTCTAGCCATTCCCTGTCTGACTACCCAGCTTGCATCATAGTCTCTTGACTATTCTGAGACCTCAAATCTGCCACTGAAAATGTAACCTGTCTATTTTTACTGTGCTTATTCCATTCTTCTGCAGCCACACTCCAGTTTTCAACAGTAGTGGAAGGACTTACACTTTGTATCCCAGTTATATCCTTGATCAGCAGTCCTGCAGTCTCTTGTCAGTTGTGTAAGCTTCTACTGATGGAGGTGTAAGTCTAGGCAGGTGTGTAAGAAAATCACTAAGGGATAAGTGGGTGGCTGTTATTGGTGGAAGATCCTCTCTCTGGCTCTAGAGGTCTTACACAACTGTGCAAGAACTGTAACACCACTTCTCTCTCCTCACTCATATCTCCAACTGTCTCTCTGCTATCTTTTAATGGATGTCCCAGCAATTTCTTAAACTTAATCAGTCTAAGACTGAGCTGATCAATTTCCAACCCTCCAACATAACCAAAATTCCCACCATTTCTTTATTAATTCATGGCACAACTATCTCCTCTAGCCCTAAAGTGCACTACCTTGGAGTTATCCTGGGCTCCTCTCCTGTCATTTCCATCTTAAAATATTTCCAAGATTAGACCCTTTCTCCCCCAGGATGCCACTAAAAACCCTCATACACTCACTGGTCATCTCCAGATTGGACTACTGTAAACTCCTCTTATGTGGCCTCCCCAACTCCCATCTCTCTCATCTCCCGTCTGTACTCAATGATGCTGCACTGCTCATCTTCCTCTCCAAATGCTCTACATCTGGCTCCCTTCTTCTACAAGCCCTCCATTGGCTCCCCTTCCCTTTCAGAACCCAATTCAAGGTTATCACACTTGCTTACAAGTCCCTCACCCATTACTCTCCCATTTACATCTCTGACCTCATCAACCTTCACTCTCCTATCTGCCCTCTTTGTTCAACAAATGCATGCCACCTCTCATGCCAACTGATTACTTTCTCCCACTCCTGCCTCCAAGATTTTGCCTATGCTGCTCCCCACCTTTGGAACTCTCTCCCTCTTCCCATCAGACTCTCCACCTCTCTACAATATTTCAAATGAACTCTCAAGACCCACTGCTTCATCAATGCCTTCCAGTTCTCATCTTAACTTGCTGCTAGATGCTCTTTCCTCCCTGTGTACCCCATATATGTCAGACCTGTTTGTCTTCCCCTCCCCTTTATTATGTAAGCTGTTTTGAGCAGGGCCCTCTACCTTCTTGTACTTCTCCTTACTTTACTTTCATCTACTTCTTATTTCCCACTGGGGCACATAACACTTGCTTATGCTCTGTTGCTTATCTGGGTGTTAGGTTTGCTAATGTAGCAATGTATATTATCTTTGTCCTAGACCTGTATTGCGTTGTACTGTAAGTCAACCTATTTGCTTATGTACTTTGTAAGGTGCTGCGGAACACTTGTGGTGCCATGTAAATCAATTATAATAATAATTATTGTGTGAAACTCCATGGGCTCTATTTATTAACATTATTTTGACAAAAATAAAGTGAAAAAGGGTGTTTTCACACCCTTTTCACATTATTTTAGTATCACCTATAGTTATTACAGGGCAATTGGAGTAGAATTCGAAAAATTCTACTTCAACCCCTAAGTACCACTTATTTTTAGTAAGCAGATCGCATTTCCCATAATTGTAATGGGAAATGTGATCCGACTAGAGTTACTGAAAATAAAATGTGAAAAAAATACCTAGGGAGGCACTGTGATAATACTGCCACCTGGAGGTGGCATTATCCAGGGTCTCCCCAAGTTACCAGACTCCTGCTCCACTCTAACAGGGAGAGAAGAGCCAGGAGTTGGTACCAGTAATCAGCTGTGTGGTCTAAACAGACCGCAAGCTGATTACTGTAGAATACAAAAAAATAGTAAGCAAAAAAATTAACTTACCTGACACCATGGACAGGTGATCGGGGCTCTGGGTGATGTCCTCCCTCCAGTCACCTGGTCTCCCATACTGCACTGTGGCTTGGTCATCAGGTGATCGGGTCCCAGTGCAGTATGGGATATCACCTAACCAAAGGACATGGAGGACATCACCGGAAGCCCGGATCACGCAGGTAAGTGTTATTAAGGGAGGGGGGTTGTGGGGGGTCTGCAATCATGGGAGGTGGGCCGTAGGGGCTGGGGTGGGGCTTAGCACTGAGGGGGTAGCAGTGATGGCTGGTTGGCGCATGCACGGGCACTTTGTCACGGTATTTTTTCTGAAAATACCGTGATAAGTGCACGGAGGGGATTCACAGGTACAGAACTTTCTCGCAAGCTCTGCCCCTTCAAGGGATTTGTAGTAAATCCCTGTGACATTGCCTGAATTCGCAATGCGAATTCAGTCATTAATATCACACTACAATCTGCATTCAAATCTGCCCAATGTCACATTTATGTGATAATTATTTATTGCATGTTACATTACTACTTCATCTTACTACTTGGACATAACTTCAAAGTTTTGCTAATAATAATAGATTTGACAGATTTGTCAGCACATCAAGGTTGCCACATTAAGTAATTTTACTGTGTATGGGCCAAACCCCTTTATGACAGTAGGAAAATCAACTGGAGCTGCCATATCTAATGTAAGGTACCATCTACAGTACACCTAACTTATCAGTGATCACACTATAACACATTTGGGGTACCACATAAAGACTATAGTTTCCCATGTATGAGGAATAACTCATTATGATTGGACCTTGGTATAAAAGGAAGGGAGGTCCCATGGTACCCAGGAACTTGGGGGGAGGGAGTGGCTTTGTCACAAGACTACAGTACAGTATATAATTGGGATATCCCACCTACAATTAAAGGACCTTCTGAGGTAAACACAGAAGAGGGAATTGCCCCTCCACTCAATGCTGAGGAGAGGGGCTGCAGAATTAAGCAAAAGTCTCACTAGCAATCACCTCCTTTAAACCATTGTATCAGAAACTAGTAAATGTGGTAGGCAGGTTGGGGTGAAGTGTCCCATCACTTTTCAAAATCCAATATATCCCTCAATTGCATTCATATAACATATTAATAAAACAGCAGCCTGACTCCTAAATCTACATGTTTTAAATGTAAACATGAAAATGATCAGATGCCTACTATAACTTCATTAACCTTATACCACCATCAGCAGGGAAAGTGTAAGTTTACTGTATATCAGAATGTATATGTTTTTATAAACTTCAAGGATTTGATGTGATAAACAATTGACATAAAAAGCTGATCCTTAAAATGAAGGAGGTTCTGCACTTTTCAATATACTTCAATTCTTACCATATTCTCTTTCAGGCACCAATAGCCAGTCTAAAGAGTAATTTGCATTTTTTGAATTTTTGTTTAATTCACTATGGAAGAACAAACAACCTTGCTGGTGCTAGGTCACTAACTGCAATTAAAAACTTAATATTCTCTTCCAAAATAGCATCAGCACCTGCTGTCATGTGAATTATTGAGGATCATGACAATCTAAGCAAATTGAGGACAAAAGGCAATTCCTTTTGTGACCAAGCAAGTCAAATTGTGTTGATGTTACAGTTTCTTTTTGACTTTACACAAAAACATGTCATTGCATGTTTTGTTGTTGTCCTGGATTTCTCCTCATAGTCTCAACACCAGCACAATGTTTTCATAAAACCCTATAACTTGGATTATGCACAATATAATGCTACACTGCCACCTCAATCCATGGTACTGTCAGGGCCCGCTACAAGTGATTCCTCAGTTAGAGGACTGGGATCCATGGGGTTAGGGTGGCTAGGAAGCAACTGATGGAAGGTCAGTAATAATGTCCTCTTTATTGGTAAAACCCAGGTTTTGGATCGACCTGACCAGAGATGCAGAGTCTAACCCACTTGGTGGTCTTCACCAGTGACCCTTCCTATTGGGATTTGTGTTTTGCCACACCAAGTGAGCAGGTTGTGGCCCTCTGGTCAGGTACCTGGGAGTGATGAGAAGACTGTGAGATTACATTTGGAATATGATGACTGAGAGACTGCGCACACTGTGTAATGATATGGAGTGGAGATGAGTATGCAGAATAATGAATGCAGAGAATACTGTGAGTATGTACATAGGACTACAATAAAAGGACATGAGAACACTGGTGATCTGGACACAGGACTGGTATAGACGAGTGGCACTAGGAGTCAGTACTCAGATGCTATACTGAGTACAGACGCTGGTGATCTAGATTCAGGACTGGTGCAAGAGAATGACACTAGGAGTCAGTACATGGATGCTGTACTGAGTACAAATGCTGGTGATCGAGACTCAGGAATGGTGCAAGAGAATGATGCTAGGAGTCAGTACACAGATGCTGTACTGAGTACATATGCTGATTAGTGCTGAAGTTGTTTAGCTGCAGTTTAGAACACAGACAAGTAGTGAAGAAATCACTGGAGAAGTCAGACACTGATTAGCATTGGAAAGAGTCACTGTAAATAAATAGTATAAAGCCTGGAGTGAATCCAGACAGTAGGATATAACACTGGTAGGGAGGAACATGGAACCTGGAAAGCTGCAACAGCTAGTAATCACTGGAAGTAGAAAAGTTGAACAGCAACTTCCTGTTCCTGGAGTCAGGCTAAATACCCTAAGGTAGCGGCCCATTGGAGAATAGTGTCATGTGACAGCAACCAATGCTACCAATGGGTGAAAGGCCGATCAACTAGTGTAGACTGTCATGGCTGCATCCATGAGGGTAACCACAGGAACCAAATCATGGAGCAACACATGAATATCCTAGCAGTCCCCAGGTGTAATCCTTAGCATATCACTTGCTGCTGCACCTGGCATCTGACCACTCAAGAGGTCAGGGGATGAGGTAAACAATTGATGATCCCAGGCCCCATCCTGACAGTTATACACTTCCATACACATATACCTCCTCCCAGAATCTCATGAAGAGGTAACCGTAACTTGGGGCAAATTTGGTTACCAGCGTGGTACCAGTCCTTTGCAGGTAGAAGTCACTATTAAAGAAAAAATAATTTTTCTCTAAAACAAATTTTATCGCTTCCAGAACAAAAATCTTCCTTTCTGTTGTCATGGTTTTTTTGTCTAGTGACTATGAAATGGCCTCCAGACCCTTGTTGTGTAATATACATGTATAGAGATATGTGACATCAGCAGATGCTAGTCGTGTTTCTCTAGCCCAGATAAAATCTTTAATCTGCACAAGGGTATCTCCTGTGTCTTTGAGGTATGAATGGGTTAGGTTTACCAGGGGTTGTTAAATTCCATCAATAAAAGAAGATAAGTTTGAGGTGAGGCTTTCTGTCTTTGCTATGATTGGTCTCCCCAGGGAAGGGGGGTTGTCATACTCTTATGCACTTTAGGTAATATGTATATAGTTGGGATAATGGGGTTTTGAATATCTATGTACTCCTTTTCTTCTTTAGAGATGTCCCCCTTATTGACCTGTTCATTGATAAATTTCTGAAAGTTATCCATGATATCACTGGTTGGATCGTATTTCAATTTTGTATATGTGTTGGTATCTGACAATTGTTTATATACCTCTGCTACATAGTTGCACCTATTCGTGATAGCAATCCCCCACCTTTATCACTGGGTTTGATGACTATATTTTCATCTTTCCCTAAATCCTGTATAATTTTTCTCTCTTTCTTGGTCAGATTAAATCTAATTTTAGGTTTCTCTAAGGTTTCTAATTCTTCTATGATGACTTTTGTGAAAGCCTCTATAAAAATCCCCTTAACAATGGTCGGGTAGAAGATGGATTTCTTTTTTTTTCTTTTGTCCATTTGACATGGAATGACCTTAATTTATATGCAGGACTGCAAGTTATTATGGATGTGAGATAGCAGTAGTGAGCATCTCTATGCTGGCTGTACGACGGCTTTGTGATTGCATTCATTAGCTTATTTTCTCAGCAGACCTGCGTGCATTACCGCAGCTGCGATCGCAATGGTGATAAATAGTGAATCAGGCCCATAGTCTTAATCAGGGCTGGCAAATGCCAGAAGTGCTGATGGCCTGATGGGCCAGTCTGGATTAAATCCTGGCTGAGCAGCTCTGCCTCACCTCCATCCAATAAGGCCACAACCTTTTTTCATGAGTGTGCACTGTAGGAAAGACGAGCTGAATGCATTGCATCAGGTGCAGGGTGCTAGAATGAACATTGAGAATCTAATACAGGTATTTATGTTCTACTGATTATTGCTTCACTGTTTGGTAAATCTGAAATAGAAATTGATACATTTGTAAAAATAAGTATCTTATAACATTAGCAGATTTAGAAATCAATTATTCTCTTTGAGATAAATGATGCCAACAACCACGTTCTGATGCTCTGGTGAGGCAATAGATCATGCTTGATACGTACATGGTAACAAGGGAAATAATTGAAGAATATGTTTGTAGAAAGGGACAGGGAGTGTTAAAGACTTTGCAAAATAACCTCAATGTGCTTGAAGTATATGATAATATACTTTAGAAGTGGTTCCCGAACTTTCCTGAATGTCGGTGCCCTAGAGTGTCAGCATTTTTTTACACCACCCCTAGGCCAAAAGTTTGTTATTTTGAGACATTCAGTCCTGACTTCCTTAGGTTCAGTTTTATGATGATGGACAGGATTGTGCTTCTGTCTGTCAACACATTTTATGATTGGCAGCCATTGTAACTGGTTTTGCCAATCACTTTGACCATAAATAATTTTAGTCCAAGACCACCAACCTGTGGCATTCCAGCAAGTGCCTCTTGGCTCTCCAGCATGCCATGGCAGCACCCAATTTGCGAACCACTGGCATAGCGTGAATTAAGTCATAAAGACTGACGTTTGAATTTCCTTGGTCTCAGACAGCATTTAGTGGTGACTACTGGTGTGACCATTTAAAGCAAAATAATTAAATATTCAACAGTAACATATTTGCAAACAGATGTGAGCTACAAATTACTGCATAAATTGTATTTACTTATAATATATCACATAGTTTGATTTCTAGAAAATAAGATGTTCCTGAATAATTTATGTACGTATTTTAAGTTAACAGTTTGCTTGTAGAGCTTGCTGCAATAGCTAATGATTTTACAAAAGTTCAGTGTGGGGTTAATTAGATGCTCCTTTAATTAATTACCTGACAAAGAAAGATCAGGGGTGCCAAGAGGAAACTGAATAGCAGTATGCCAAAGGGGAAAACATTTAAAGCAAACAATTTAACATGGGACATGCCCAGGTAGTTTTATCCTGAGCCTATTGTTTTATTCTCTTTCCTCTCAGATGTTGATCTCTATGCTCATCCAACCTCGCCACCCAAGTAAATCTGAAAAGTTAATTAGCCCATAGTTCGTTAAACTAAAGACTATGCTGAGTTTTTCTGTAATTAGTACCTAGGCTTATTAGAACAGACAAATAAAGCAAAAACACTTCCATTTGCATATATTTCAAAATGTAGTCATTATTACATCACCTTTGTGAAAACTGATATAAAAACATTTTTAAATATGATGCATGAATTTGTAATGACCTCAAATATGTTATAAAATAATAGCTAGGCAAGTGCCAAGGGTCAGAAACTACAGGCAAAGTGAGGAAACCTCAGCTCATTTTTCAACTATTGTTGCTCACATATTCAGTAAGCATTTTGCTTTCATGCCTCTAACTCAATGGTTCTCAAACTCGGTCATCTGGACCCCACATAATTCACATTTTTCAGATCATGCAGCAGGTGCACAGGTATATTAATTACTCACTGACACATTTTAAAAGATCCAGAGATGGAGCTAATTATTTCACTGGTATTTCTGTGAGGATATCTGCAAAACATGCACTGTTTGGTATTCTGAGGACCGAGTTTGAGAACCAGGAACAATGCTACAGTAGATGATCATCATATATTACCCCTCAATTTACTATCCCATTTTCTAACAACATAATTTGAAATGTGCATGGACCTCTTTGTTTTTTTTTTAAATTAATTAAAAATGTTAAAAAACAGGTAAAATCATGTAATTTGAGTGTTTTTTTTACGTCCTACATTACTATTAATTAGAGATAGGTGGTTCGGTTTTGCTGGAAACTGAATACCCCCAAATGTTGGGGTTTCAGGTTGTACTGAGTTCTGACCCTAATCTCTTTTGAGGTTCTGAGTAAAGCCAAGTCCCGGCTTGGGTCTTCCAGCAAGTCTTGGATTTAAAAAATGGTCCTTGCATGTTTTTGTTTGTATGTAAGTCCCTTTCTCATGATTTAAATTTGGTCAAAATTTACTAGAAATGAAAATTATCGATGTTAAGAACAGTATAAGAACAAAAACAGGTCCAAGTTGCATGATTTTATTTATATATTTTTAAATAAATCTCAAACCAAAACACTTGAGGGTGGTTTTGCCAAAACCAAAACATGGTAATCTGTGCACATCTCCACTATTTATATAATTAGTGTTCATTATAGTCATTTACATACAATTTTATAAATGAACACCTCAAAACATTTAATATTTTTAATATTGTCCAAAAGCTGCATGCAGGTGGCTGTCCATACTTATTGATAGAGCAGCAGCACAGCAGTTTAATATTCCATATGACACTATGCAATACATTAGAAATAAATAGAAGCCAGGTTCTTTTGCCAGATTTAGAGGCCAGTTTCTTTTAAAAAGTAGATACTGATGATCAGTGCCTAAAGTAGCCCTAGAGACGTGGTGAATCTCCCACTGTCCTCTGCGCTATTTTAATAAAGGGATAGCACATGGTCTCAAAAGAAAGGGGCATTGTCACACAATAGTATCCCCAATTCAAATTACACCACACAGTAGCACAATCGTATTCACATTACACTGCACATAGGGCCTGATTCAGACTTGGGAATAGAGTGAGATATCTCTCTCAACTATGAACATGAACAAACCATAATGCAATGCAAGGGGTGTAAATACATATTTTTTTTACATGTGGGGTAAATACTGGCTGCTTTTGCATGTAGCTCACAAATACTGCACTGCTTTATTATTACTCTACAATTTACATGTCAGTTTGGAAATACTCCTCCAAAATCTAAATCTCTCTGCACATTTTAAATCTGCCCCACCTGCAGTGCAGCATGGTTTCACCAAGGTGATCAGTTGAGAGAAATATCTCTCTATTCCGAAGTCTGAATCAGGCCCATAGTGCCCCTGATTCCCATTACACAACATAGTAGTGTCCCTTATTCATATTATGACACACATTAGTGCCCCTTTTACACAATGCCCACATCAGTGCCCATAATACACAATGCCTCAGTAAAAGTGCCCCTAATACACACAATGCCCACAGTCGTAGTGTCCCTTATACAATGCTCACAGCAGTAGTGCCCCTTACACATAATGCCCACAGCAGTAGTGCCCCTTAAACAATGCCCACTGTAATGGTGCCCATTATGCAGTGCCCCTTATGCAGTGCCCCCAGAAGTGGTGCCCCTTATGCAGTGCCCCTTAGTAGTGGAGCCAAGCTTTTGCCCCTCTGCTCCACTGGAGGTTTTGGAGACCTGAGCTCACCTTAGGACACCTGCATTACGGTTTGGTAGGTGTGGAGCCCTTCTGCTCCATGGGAGGTTTTCTATCCTCCCTGAGCTTGCCTTAGGACACCTGCATTACAGTGTGACAGGTGTACCGCCCCAGTCAAAAAACCCCACCTGCCACTTAGTGCCCCAAGTGGTAGTGCCCCCATTATTATTGCCCCTTATACAAAAAAATACAATTAAAAATACAAACACAATACTTATCTTAAGATCCTCTCCTGCATCCACTGTCATCCGGTCCAACTGCTCCTGGGAACAATGGGAGATACATCATGACATCTCTCCCATAGTGCCCTTTGCAGGAGCCGAAAGCTAGAGTTATGGTGTGAACTCCAGCCTCTGGCTGCCACTGTGGGGAAAGAGCTGGGTGCCCACTGGTAACAAAATCTCAGTGGGCACCAAGCAAATGGAGCCTCCCAATGGCACAGGTGACTGGCAAGGCAAGGTGGGCTGGAAGAGGTAGAAATCGTTCCGCCTCCAATTGTAACTGACAGAATGAAGTTCTGCCCCACTCTGGCCCACTTTAACCCCTGATGATGATATTGAGAAGACTGCATCAAGAATAGATAAAGGCCTTGGAGGTGTGCAAGGACACCTTAACAGTGGGATTAGTGATGCACCCTAAACATATAGAATATGTGAGTGATTTGCAGTTAATAACCTGTAGTATGATCTAAGACAAATGAGACATTTTGGTATCAGTTTAAGCTTATAAAAGATCTCCATGTTTAAGTTGACCTATTATGCTTGCCCAGACCACCAGATAACTTCTGAAGGGATTCCTACAAGCAGGGACAAGTACAAATGCAAGAAATGTCTGGAAAACACTAGCAGAAAGCTTCTAGAATACTAAAGAAGGGCAGGAGATTTCTGACAGGACAGAAGCTATAATCATCAATGCACCAAGGCCCTGAATGTGCTTTAACTATTCAGGGAGCCAGTCAGAATCCCAGAACAGAGACAGGCCCCTTGCAATTCATTACACTGTTGCTGAGTAGCTGCACATACAGAGACAGGCCCATTACAATTAAATACACTAAGTAGCTGCAGGTACAAAGAAAGCATCTAGGCTGTTAGTAACAGCCTATACCAACAGACAGAGAGTCCCAATTGCCTAGCAACCATCGGGACCATTGGCCATTGTGACTGGCTTGATGCTTAGCAACAATTGGGACCTAATGGACCATTGAGCCACAGCAGTGGATCCATTCAGGAGCTACAGGGAAAGATCTGTATTTATGACCCATTGGAAAGCAAAGCTGGTTTCTGGATTTGAGCGCTGTATTTTTTCAATGTCTTTGCCTGTAATTGTAATTAGTCCACTTTATGTGGACCAACACCACATCTTAGCACAACAGTCACCTGCTGTCAGCATGTCAGTTTAATATTTTTTGCTTAGTGTGTGAGGTTTTTGTTGTTAAAGTATGTTCATGTGCAGTATAACATGTTTTGAAGTAGGAGGGCACATCTGGTGCCAGACGCTGCATTCCTATTTTTCCTTTGTCCCATTCCCAACTCTCCATCATTAGCATTACTTAAAATGTCTGTAGTTAACAAGCTTGAAATTATCTCTGGATATCTGACATTTCTTGGATACAAAAGTTGAGCAGATAGATCCAATTGAATATTTTACATTTAATTATAATAATTTATTTTATTAAGGAGTAGAATATTTTTTAAATAATGTGTCAGGACCATATAATAAATTGATATCTATAAAATGGAGATGAAAGTAGAGCCTCAGCCCTATTTTGTAAATTGATTATTAAATTATGCTTTTAATCAATTCTCATCTTTTTAAATGTAATTTTGGCAGAGGCAATTCATTTAATTCTGAAGGAGATCCTGAGTCTTTACAGGCTGCTGTTGACCATAGTGATTGTGATGAGTAAAAGATGTACCATACAGAAAGCTGCAGGCAAGTAAAAAAAATAATTGAAGAAAATATTAAAAAAGTAATAAGTTATTACAAATCAATAAATAATGCAGTGGCAATTAATTGATGAATTTAGTACTACTAAATCTAAATGTAAAAAAAAATATATCTAGAGGATTAAAATTTTAATAACGCGATTAAAATAAAAAGTTAATCAGAATTAGGACACTTTAAATCCTCTAAATTTCAGGTTCTCAAACTTGATCCTCAGGACCTCAAACAGTGCATGTTTTCCAGGTCTCCTCACAGAATAACAAGTGAAATAATTAGCTCCACCTGTGGATCTCTTAAAATGTGTCAGTGAGTAATGAATACACCTGTGCACCTGCTGGGTGACCTGGAAAATGTGACCTGTGTGGAGTTCTGAGGACCGAGCTTGAGAACCACTGCTCTAAAGAGTACTCATTCATGTTCAGGATTGGTACCAGTAGCAATGATTTTATTTATTTGGCTCTATACTTGCTCTTCTGAGGCTGGGAATTATATAAATGACCAAACTCTTTGATAAAAAAGAAGAGTAAATTAAATGTTACTGTAGTTTTCTTTGAGATAGGAGAGCTTGCCAATTTAATTATTTATTTTATACAATAATACATGATTAAAAATAAAATTAAAATATGATTTTCATAAATGCACTGATAATTAATTACTGGAAATTTGGAACTACAATGGTGCTGCACAACAAGCTATAGATGATAGAATGCACAAAACAAGGGGCTAAGACAGACTGAAGGTTTAACTTTTTAAATCGTTAAAACAAAAGGATCAACTTTATGTTATGATATAAGTAATAAATAGGCTTAAGATTATATAATTTTAAATTGTCATGATTTAATTTCATGTAATCAAATGTAGTAGTCATTACTATTGAATTTGTTATACTCATAACTTCTGATCATTTAGATAGGATCGAGTGTAGTATATGTTAATTTTGTTAATGAATGACGAATTCAAATTCCACCACATGAAATAGCCGCAGCAGCATACATACAATAAATAAAGAGATTTTAATTATTTGTCAATGCTCCACCATAAAGGAATGCTAGCACAATTTGCAGAAAATAGATAATGCTAAAGGGTCGCACATGGTGTTAAACAGACTTTTGGCATTACATTTATCTATAAAAAATATTTGCTTGATGATTTATTTTATTGGAAATTTTTTTTTTTCTCCATTTTCAAATCAATTCAAATAATTGCAAAATCATTAAAAGATTATATCATGGACACCATAGTATAAGTCTTTGCCGTAGACTCAGTTAACTTTGTATGTTTTGAATTGTATCTTCCCAATGGGAGGACCAGGTCTCCATTATGGGTATCCTCATAATAAAGCCTGCATGTTGCATGCAGAGCTTTGATTGTCAACACCTAGAGCACACCTCCCCTTGTGGGTTAGGGGTCAGTGTGTTGACAGCCAGGACTCTGGAGAGCAACACACAGCCTTCATTTTTATTATTTATATTTATTTTAACCCAGCATCAGGCACACCTCTGGGACTCCCAGGTTCAGGCGCAGTGCCCCTAACAGGTGCCTGTTATAAAATCATCATTAGCACCTAAATAACTCAATTCTAACAAAGTGATCAGTGACCTTCAATAGGATGTACAAAGAGAGTATATATGGAAATTGGATTCACAAAACCACATTTATTAACCTTACAGCAAGTAAAACAAAAAACACTAAATTTTAAGAGGCGCAGTGTACCTAAGAGGTCACCCTGGACAAACTTAGATATTTCCGAAAAATACCCACAACCTTTGTAATTTTGATTCATAAAATGAGCAAAACAAAGAAAGTTGTGAGAAAATAAAAAGAAATATGTACCTTCAAAAGTCGGACGAGTTTGGGTGCAATGAGCTTGAGAGGCCAGGAAGGTCACTACTGCACTCCATGAAGGCAGTGGGAAAATTGACTAGGGGGTTTCAAACAGCACCTAGAGATAGGAAGGTACTAGGGGGGGCATGCCCCTGTGCCCCCTTGTGGTGGAGAAGTGAGCGAGAACAGCTTTGTGGCGCATGTCAGGCCAGCTGCACCTGATGCAGGGTTAAAAATGTATCAGTCAGTCACAACAAAACATGTGAATCTGTAAGTGTGATGTTGATGATGATTTATTGAACTGTATACCTCATAAAATTAAAAATATTAATTGGATTTGTTCTTGAACTCTCCACTCACACATTGGATTTTACAAAGAATATATAATGATATCATGGAAGGGGCAAAACCACCTGCTATTTAGATATAGGGGTCATGAGACAGCATCACTGCCTGCCCTACAGCCCTGTGACCAGGGTTATGGCACTGCTCACATACCATTCAGTATGTCACTGGCTGAGACAAAGGAATGCACATTTTTTGGATTATCAAACTTTTTAATTTGTATGGGTCCACACAAAAGAAAGAAATAAGTAAATAGCATGACATTTTTGTTGCAAAGTGAACCAAAAATAACATCATATAATTGTTTTATGATAGAAAATAAATACCCTGGGGTAAACGATGGCAGGCAATTCATAGCACACAAGTCCAGTGCCTTGGTAAAAGTAACTGCAGCTATTTTTTATAGCACTAACTAAACAAAACATAAAAAATAATTCCTGGATTTACCAGCACTAAATATACTTAAGTCTTCCTCTCTAACAGTGGAATGACCTAATTTCAAACTCACATAAAACAGCATTTAAATGCAGAAGTAGCAGAAGCAGAAGCTCTCAACAAGTCTGTAATGGAAATGGTACTGGGTTCTTTGCGCACTGGATAATAAGGGTTGCAGGGTTTGCTGCAGGTAAGATAGAGGTGCCTAACCTCTTGGTTAATAATATGGAGCGAGGTTTGTTACGGTGCTAAACCCCTATATGTGGTGTATGTACATCAGTCTAAAAAGACTTAGATGGATATTATTAAAAATCTATTTATTGGCTAAACATTCTGTTAACCACAAATTTGTATCACATATATGTAAAATAAGTTATACACATACAGTAATTATGATAAGAAACTGTAAAAGTTAAAGCACAATATTACAAACATGTAGTATATGCACATATAGATGAGGTTGTACACAAGAAACAGATTAAACGAACACTGTTGAGCACAAAAAAAAGAATCACAATAATGTAGGTAGATGTGCACACTGAATTAGACAGAATGCTTGTGAATGGTGATGCTATATAGATCTACAGTATTGTTCATATAGTCATGTAGGAGAAGCGGCTTCCCGCTTAACTTTATGGGTCTGTTCTGTACAATCCTGGGTACTGGAAGGGTGATGCTGGTGAGTTGAAGGATTGTAGTCCTGACCACTGGTGGAGGGGGGGGCAGGGGAGGGGGGTTGCTGGAGGACAACACTTGTTACCTGTAGACTAGCGTTAATGGAGCCTGTGAGGTGGAGTCCTGCTAGTTAACAGGGTGTGCTGGCTTTCCTTGCTTGAGATGCAATTCAAAAGCTTTGCCTGGTGTGGCTGTACCATTGAGATTGGACAACTCTTGCTGGGGTGCCTGCTGGTTGTATTGGAGCTGCGTGGTGTCGCCTGTTGTGGGCTGAGTCGCGGTGCCTTCTCTCCATCCTCCCCGATGGTGGATCTGTGTGGCAGTGTAAGACAGCTGCCTGCAGTGCAGTGGTCTCACTTGCTTCTTGGTTTGCAACCGGTAGCTGCAGTCATGTGACTCAGACTGGATGATCACATGACATGGGGGTGTTGGCAGTCAGAGGTGTGGTGTTGCCGTAGGGTCTGCTCCAATGCTCTGTGTATCCCAATGCATTTCAGCCTTGCGGCCTTCCTCTAGGGTAGTGTATTATTACATATATGTGATAAAAAATCTGTGGTTAACAGTGTGTTTAGCCAATAAATAGATGTTCACTAATATCAATCTAAGTCTTTTTTAGACTGATGTACATACACCACATATAGGGGTACAGCATGGCAACAAGTCTGTAAGCCTGCTTTCCAGGTATTGAGAGACTGCCCAGAGAAACTACCACATCTTTTTTAAGCCACTCATAGGTGGTGTGGTAATCAATGCTACTCATTACCACACAAAAGTTAAGAATCCGGGACTTGTTTACTCGACTACTATTACGAACTAAATTAGAATAACTTTTTTTTTACTGTCTGTTTATCTATAAGCCTGGTGAGTGTCCTGCACTTTGGACCATATATATATATATATATATATATATATATATATATATATATATATATATATTTGTATGCTGTGTATGTGTGGATATATACATACAGTATATATATATATATATATATAAATATATATATATATATAATATATTTATTTATACAGTCCACAAATCTGGCACTCCCTGTTAATCAAAGTAACTATACCCTAGTCCCAACTCTTGGACGGATTGTAGATGCAGCTCATATTTAGTGAATTGGCTAGACCTATGCCCGAGGCACGGAGTCTAATGTGTCACTAGGGACCCTCGCAAGAAGGTAAGGACTTGGCTGTGTCGGACACACAGGTAGTGGCTCTCATTTTAGGTTCCCATATACAGGTACTGGTGAACACTTGATCAGGTGCAGAAGACTAAACGTAGTTGACAGGCCAGGTCAGAACCAAACAGACAAGATGGTACCAGGGAGCAGGCGTAAATGGGTTACAAGAAGCAGATGAGGTCAGAACCAGATATCAGGAGCAGTACAAGGGGTCAGATGAAATCGGAGTCACAAACAAGCCAAGGTCAAGATCAGGATAACATGTAAGTACTAGGAATGCTGGAGTATGGAATGGCGCCTATACTCTGGCACCTGTTTGGTGCCAGAGACTTCCTCTTATAGAAGAGGTTCAAATCTCACGCCAAATGTGACTTCACTTTTGGCATGCCTGTCCCTTTAAATCACTTTGCAGGATCGCGTGCGCGCTCCTACGAAAGCCACGGCTGCCTGCACTTCCAGCCAGCATGCGGGGAACCCAGAGCAGATGTCATGGCAGCAGGTGCCGGAGACTCCCTGCCCATTGCCTGCCACAGATTCCAGTGCTGCCGGACCCAGTAAATAGTAGGCAGGGTCCAGTGCACTGTGACATTACCCCCCTTCTAGGAGTGGGCACCGAACACCCCACAAATGGTTTGTTGGGAAACTTCCGGTGGAATTTCTGAAGAAGCTGAGGTGCATGAATGTCAGTAGCCTTGACCCAGCAACATTCCTCAGGACCATAGCCCCTCTAATCTATTAGAAACTTAACAACTCCTCTAGAAACCCTATAGTCCAGAATCTGTTTCATTTCATATTACTCTTGATGGTCTACAGGAATCACAGGAGGATGGCTGCAATGAGTTGAGATATGATTGAGCACCAAGGGCTTGAGAAGAGAAATGTGAAAAACAATGGGTATTCTTAGAGTGTTTGGAAGTCTCAAAT
The DNA here is from genome assembly GCA_031769625.1 of Taudactylus pleione. Classification (NCBI taxonomy): domain Eukaryota; kingdom Metazoa; phylum Chordata; class Amphibia; order Anura; family Myobatrachidae; genus Taudactylus; species Taudactylus pleione. Next base: position 6,372,116 of record JAUIMM010001311.1, on the reverse strand, counting down.
GATATACCACTGGGTTGATCACCTGTAAAATCTGAAAAGGACCAATGAATCAGGGAGCAAATTTCATTGTTGGAACCCTTAATCTCAGATGTTTGGTTGACAGCCAGACTTTATCACAAGGAGCCAGCACCAGACCCCTCCTCCTTCTCCTATCTGCAAACAGCTTGTACCTTGAAGAAGTTCTACTCAAATTCCTTTTTACCATCTTCCAGACCCTAAAGAATCGATTCACTGTACCATGTATGGCTTGGAGTGATACTGGCTGAAGGCCTGGTAACTCGGGTAACAATGGATGCAGACCATACTGAACAAACAATGGAGAATGTCCCGGTGCCTCGTGGTACAGGTTATTGTGGGTAAATTCAGCTCAAGGTAACAGAGAGACCCAGTCATCTTGATTGGCTGAAACATACATCCTAATGAATTTGTGCAGTTCTTGGTTCAGTCTGGCCATTACACTGGGGATGATAGGCTGAAGAAAAGCTCAGACTGATGCCAAAGCACCTGCAAAATGCTCTCCAGAACTTAGAGGTAAACTGTACCCCTCTGTCGGAAACAATGTCCTTAGGAAACCAGTGTAACCTAAAGATTTCTCTTACAAAAATCTCTGCCAACTTTGGTGCTGAGGGTAGACCTTTCAAAGGATTAATGTGAGCGGCCTTGGAGAACCTATCCACCACCACCAGAATTGTGTTGAACCCTTGGCATGAAGGCAGATCAGTCACAAAGTCCATGGAAATGTTAATCCAAGGTTAATCAGGTAGTGGTAGTGGCAACAGGAAACCCGATGGAAAGTGCAGTGGAATCTTATGCTGATCAGAAATGTGACAGGCTGCCAAGAAATCCTTTACATCCTGATGGATTGTCAGCCACCAGTACCACCTGAGGATCAGTTCCAAGGTTTTTTTGACATCTGCATGCCCACTGAAACATGATGAATGTGCCAACTGACGTTTTTTAGCCCAAAGTTCTGAGGCTATAAATTATTTTCCCCAGTGGAAACTTGACCCTCTTGGTGGCTGCTAAGAAACAGGCAGGGTTTATGATGGCCTTATACTTCTTTACTTCTTCCATTTCAGCAGAACTAATTGCTCGAGACAGGACATCAGCCTTGATGTTCTTAATATCTGGCCTGTAAGTAAACACTAGATTAAATCGATAGAAGAATAACGACCATCTAGACTGATGATAATTTAAACAGTGAGCTGTCCTGAGGTATTTCAAAATATTATGATCGGTATAGACTGTCACAGGAAATTTAGTTCCTCCTAACAAGTATCGCCATTCTTGTAGAGCCAGTTTAATGGCAAGTAGTTCCTTATCACCAACAGCATAATCCCACTCTGATGTAGAGAACTTTCGGAAGAAGAACCCACAGGAGTACCACTTATTTCCTTTGTCTCTCTGTGACAGGACTGCCCCAACCCCAACCGTGGAAGTATCGACCTCCAGAAAAAATGGATGGTCACAATTAGGTTCTCAGGATGGGTGCAGAAAGGAAGTGCTGTTTTAAATGGACAAAGGCTTCCTCTGCCTAAGTTGACCACTCACAAGTGTCCTGACCCTTCCTGGTAAGAGCAGTAATGGCATCAGCAATGGAAGAGTAGTTCCTGATGAATTGACGGTAGAAGTTGTAAAAACCCAGGAAGCATTGTATTGCTTTCAATCCAAATGGGAGGGACCAGTTGACAATAGTGGCAAGCTTCTCTGGGTCCATTCGAAGGCAGGGACCCAAGATTATGTACCCCAGAAATGTCAGTTAATTTTTTTCAAAAAATAATTTCTCAAGTTTGCAGAAAAGCTGATTAGTTCAGAGTCGAGAAAGCACCTCACAAACGTGTCGGTGATGAATTGCTTTATATTTAGAAAATATTAGGATATCGTCCAAATACACCGCTACGTATTAATACAACAGATCCCGGAAAATATGATTCATATATTTTTGAAACACAGCTGGGACACTGCTTAATCCAAAAGGCATAACTAAGTATTCATAGTGGCCATCTCGAGTGTTAAAGGTCATTTTCTACTCGTCTCCAGATCGGACTGTAGGAGACGAATTGTAAATTGTAGGCCCCGTGAAGATCTAGCTTAGTGAAGATCTTTGCCCCTTAGTCCAATGAAAGAGTTCTGAAATTAGAGGTAGAGGGAACTGATCCTAGAAGTAGAGGGAACTGATCCTGGATGGTAAGTGCATTCAGGCCCCGGTAATCGATGCATGGTCTCAAACCCCCATCCTTCTTTTTAACAAAAAAGAGACCAGCTCCAGCAGGTGATTTAGGCTCTCGGATAAACCCACATTCCGGGTTCTCTGTTGTGTATTCAGTAACTCTCTGGGATTTGGGAAGAAACAACGGAGGTCCGAATGATGCGATGAGGTAGTTTGACAGACCAATAAACAAGACCCTCGGCATTGAGAACCCCATGACTGGATTTGAAGCTCTCTCCAGTCCAGAACAGGGGCATGCTTATGAAGCCAAGGAAGACCCATGATTACAGGACTTTCGGCTGACAGGAGGATAAAGAATGTTATTGATTCCGGATGAAGAGCCCTTATTTGATTGGTGTTTTCTGCCATCCATGAGTGAATTGTAGCCATGGGAAGTTTATTTCCATTCACACCAATGATGCCAAGGGGTTTTTGCAGTGGCATGCTAGCAATACCTAACTCTTTGACCTTTTTAGCCATAATGAAATTGTCATTGGCACCTGAATCTAAGAAGGCTTTGACTTTTTCACAGGACTTTCCCATGACCAGGGTTACATCGATGGAAAACTGGGAAGTAACTTGGTTTTTTGGGGTGTATATCAACGCACGTAAACTGACCACCCCTTGATCATTTAGGCATTCTCGTTTCCTGGATGCTTTGGACAGCCAGAGAGGAGGTGGCCTGATTCGCCATAGTACAAACAAAGTTTATTTTTGAACCTCCTTTCTCTTTCTGCAACAGGAAAGCGAGATTACCCAATCTGTATGGGTTCCTCTGGTGACTCAATAGGTGCCGTGAATCGTAGGCCAGCTTAAAAGTGAAGTGACAAGATGGTTCCTTTACTCATGATCTCTCTCTGTGGCAAAGGTCTACTCGGATACACAAGGAGATCAAGTCGTCCAAGGAAGTTGGCAATTCCCGTGATGCAAGGACATTTTTAATTTGATCCGCCAGTCCCTGCATAAATGGGGCAAACAAGGCTTCATTGTTCCACACCAATTCTGAAGCAAGGGTTCAGAACTGTACGGCATACTGTCCCGCAGATTGGTTCCCCTGTATCAGCTGCAAGATTGCCGACCCTGCAGAGGATATTCACCCAGGTTCATCAAAGACATTCCAAAAGGCTCTCAGAAACTCAGCACTGTTGTTGACAAGCGGATCATTCCTTTCCCACAATAGAGAGGCCCAAGCCAATGCTTGAATTAACAATAGCAAGATTATATAAGCCACTTTAGTACTGTCTGAAGGGAAACTTGCTGCCTTGACTTCGAACTGGATCAAGTACTGTTTCAGGAATCCACGGCAGCCTTTCAGATCCCCATCATACTTTGTTGGATTCTGAATCAATATTGCTGTGGAAGCCCCTGTGGCTTGTGCCGTAATAGATGCACCTGGTTGTACCAGATGTGCTTGAGTGACACCAACTTGCTGCATCAGTGTCTGTAAACACTGTATAATCTGAGCCTGGTCTTGTTCTTGCTTCTTGACTCTAGCAAGTAAGTTCTCAAGCAGGTCTCGTTGTGACAGATACCAGTAGCATCCATGTTGTCGGCCAGAGTATTCTGTCACAGCTCTCGGATGGATTGTAGATGCAGCCCGTATTTAGGGAATTGGCTAGACCTATGCCTGAGGCACAGAGTCTAATGTGCTGGCGGTATTCACCAGGGACCCTCGCAATAAGGTATGGACTTGGCTGCTTCTGACACACATGTCGCAGCCCTCAGGTTAGGTTCCCTTATACAGGTACTGGTGGACACTGGATCAGGTGCAGATGAATAAACGTAGTCGACAGGCCAGGTCAGAACCAAACAGACGAGACGGTACTAGGGAGCAGACGTAAACGGGTCAAAGGAAGCAGCCGAGGTCAGAATCAGATATCAGGAGCAATAAAAGGGGTCAGATGAAATCAGATTCAAAAACAAGCCAAGGTCAAGATCAGGATAACAGGTAAGTACTAGGAATGCTGGAGTATGGAATGGAGCCTATACTCTGGCACCTGTCTGGTGCCAGACACTTCCTTTTATAAAGGAGGCTCAAATCTTGCATGAAACGTGACTTCATGTTTGGCGCACCTGTCCCTTTAAATTACTTTGCAGGACAGCGCGCACGCTCCTAGGAGAGCCATGGCCACCTGATCTTCCAGCCGGCATGCGGGGAACCTGGAGCAGACATCATAGCAGCGGCCGCCTGCTGCCTGAAACAGATTCCAGTGCTGCCGGACCCGGTAAGTGGTTTACTGTGACAACCATGTTGCCAGCATGAGCATGACAACATGCTATAATAAACAAGAAAAGTAAATTCGGCACTCAGGGGTTTCAATAGGACTCATAACACCAAGTTTCCTGAGGTCAATGTTTCAATGTCTGTGCAATTTTGTCATACATATATATATATATATATATATATATATACAGTTATTTATATATATATATATATATATATATATACCAGTGGTCATCTTCATCACTGTTGATGTTGACAATTTTGTTATTGTCACAGGCATTGTTGATGTCACAAAGATCATCACATGTTTCCCCTACTGTAATTTAGACTTTTCTACCCATTTTGGCGATAAATATGGTGTTCCTCAAACAATTAATTATTTATTTGGGTCAACACCAATCTATCTATATTTTTTTGGTAGTAGCCTCCTAGTTCAATCAGTCACAATTATCCCTGCTGTGCTATACACTCTTTCAGAGTTCACACTGGAGGGTGAGCAGCTATAGCACTCCATAGCTTGTGTGTACAAGTTGCTCCAATTGTAACTATTTTCTCCAAAAATGCCAATGGACACTTTGTGATGCTAATTTGTATACTGACATTAAAGTATTCCTCCATCATTCTACTGCATCACAATGAAATGTTGTAGATTTGCAACTATCACAATTGATAATTTCATTTTAGTCTGTCAAAATGTTATTACTACAACCTTTCAGATTTCTTCACTGAGTTGATTTATGATCTGTGAATCTCTGCAACAAAGATTTTTTTTGTCCTGGCATCATTATAACTTTTACTACTAATAGCAGCATTAGTAGAATCTGAAGCAGCAGTCGTTGCACTATAGATTTCCTCCATCAAGTTTATAACAGTAATTTCTTTACGTCTTAAGCTAAGGGTCATTACGAAAAGAAACATGACACAGGAGTTAAATCTAGGATTGAAAAAATGTCATCATTTTGCAAGATTTATGCTTGATAAAATGTAGATCTTGCACACCTTTGTGTAATTGTGAAGAGAATAAATACATTGATCTATTAGGCCAACACACCTTGCAGAATTGTTTGCTTTCATCATATCCTCCTTCAGATTCTCTAAATTCTTTTTAGGTAGTTTAATTAGGGGTATTTGTTGACTCAGAATCACAGAGTCTGAACTCACTTTCGTTTTTTAAACTTTAAAATGGCTTTAGTTGTTTGCATACAACTAGAAGGATTCACCAGTGTGCTGCAGTAAGGTAACATATCCCTTCTCTCCTTAAATCATAGCTAGATGTGTATCTATTTATGGCTTGCTGCTTTTACTCCAGTCACTCAAGCAAAAGGTTTGGAATTCCACCTTATTAATACTACTTGCGTTAAATTGTTGATATGGCAGGTCATATTCTTTTTGCAGTTAGTGCAATTTTCTGCAAGTCAAGAATGTCATAAAATTGTATAGGCCTAGGAGAGCATCTCAGACCTCTCTGTTTTGAGTAAATTAGAAACCTCCCAGTTAATTGTGTGGGCAAAGCATGGAATGTGTTTAAACTTGCCCATTAAAATTGCATGCACAATGCTAACTCCATTATCAGTTATGAGAAATTCAGATGTGAATTTTAGTGGGGTATTGCATTTGCATATATCATTATGAAGTTTATAGAACGAGTTAACATCAGTTTTTATTTTTGTGAAACCAGTAATATATAAAGTAACATTGCCTGTGAATGATTTGGCATTGTGTGCTAGCACTACAGTGCTGACATAATTATGATGATGCCTATAGAGTGGGCTGACATGGTCATGCAGTTCTTTGTTTGATCAGTGCAGTTTGTCCACATTTCAATAGTTAGGTGGATAGTGGGTACAATGTTCTTCTAAGGGAAGTAATTACTTTGGCATTGACCTCCTTGTATAGCTGTGGGAGTGCTGTTTGAGAGAAATGGAATTGACATGGAATTTGGTAGCATGGGCAAATGACTAATACAAATCAGCTGAAACTTACTGTTTATTGCAGATATTGGATGTAGATAAAGTGCCAACTTGGCTCTCATGGATTTGTTGATCTTCTGTGGATAAATGCTGTCCTACTTGTTTCCTCTTTGAAATGATAGTTTGCGAATACTAGGCTTAACCTTCTTCCTTTTCGTAGATAAACATCTACCCCCAATAGCACCTGCCATAGTGAGCAGAGATCCTTCTTTGGAATTGTGGATTGCATTACAGGGGGTAAATTTACTACTTCTCAAGTCTCATGGAGATCTGGGAAAGGGGGTCCCCACCTCCCCTGAGATCCCCAGCTTGGCCTGACTTGTTTGGGGTTTGAATGATTTTGCCATGGATACCCAGTAATAGGGTCTACTGGCTGTGGCATTACAGCCCAGTCGGTTTGGGTCTATTGCCGGTTTGAAATATAGGGGGAAGCCTATGCAATCCCCCCCTCCTACATTTAAAACCAGCAATGGCCCTGCAGCCAGCTGCTGGTTCCTAAATGATTGGGAACCCTATTCATTTTGTTCCCCATCATTTTTGGAACCAGTACTGGCTGACCAGTCCGGGGCTGGTTATGCTTTTGGGAGGGACCCAACATAATTTTTTTTAAATATGTAACCCTTCTTTACCAGTTTGACCACACAAGCAGCCGTCACATATCTCACTGATATGTGCAGGCTGTTTGATCAGGAGAGTTTTGTAGAGAGAAAACACTGCAATATTGAGTGAGGAATCTCATCTAAACTGGCTACTTGGTTATGAATTCTCGATCTGCTTCAATATCGGAAAACTCATTTTCAGCTTAACTCGCTTCTTTGCGAGTTTAAAAACCAGAAAATCACCCGAGAATTTGGCGACGCAAATCAAGTTTAAAAAAAAAAAAAGCTTGATCAGACTCTATTCTTAGTAAATTTACCCCCAGGAGTTAGATTGTATTGATCCAATGATATAGGACTTTTTACTTTACATGAGGTGGCCAATGATGAGACTGTTGGTGATGAAGTTTACATGAGTAATTTAACCCTGCTACTAATAACTGTGGACTGCTTATTGAATATGATTTCACTTTTTGGGATGAACCACTTGCATGATTATGCTGCAGATGCTTATTAGCAAGGAGATGCTTATATGGATACTATTCATATTTCCAGTTGTTTTGGTGTCACAAAGGCTACAGATGGCTTGATAAGCATTGTCTTGGATGACCTGGAAATAGTTCCACACCTGAGTGGAGGATTTTTTTTATCTTTTGGCCAGGTATAATAACTATGCACTTATCATGCCCATGAATTGGGACCACTGGTGGCAGCCTTACATGGAGACACTCATTAACTTCATCCTTCTCTTTTTCAAATACAATACATCATGATCCTCATCACCATCATAATCCTCATTGTCAGATAGACAATTATCACCATCATCTTGTTACAGATTATCATCAAAATTGCCATCCTCTATATCTAAATCTTACTTTTCCTCAACTCTCCCTCACATTTTAGAAATTATGTGATAATTCTGATCAGAATTTATCACAGTTTGAATACATAATCTGTCTGACATACACATTCTGCTCATGGACACTGTTGGACACTCCTCTGGATTCTTCTGTGAATGCTCTTTTTTTACCTGAGTTTTCTTTTTAGAGTTAGATATTTCTGTTTTGGAGGTGATACCAGTTGCATTATAAGTACCACACTTAGAAAAAGAACGTATTGCATGGGAAGTTGTATTATATGCATGATTATGTTACATACTCAATTCTGCACTGCCTTGTTTCTAGTACCATGTTTTGCCAAATATGGCCTTGGTTTAAACATTTATTTTCCATATTATATACTGTATGCAACTCTCCACACAATACATGTAGAACAAGATTAGTTTTTTAAGCATGGTAGAATAACTTTTTTTGGAGGAGTGCAAAAAGCTACCTGACAAATGACAAATAAACTTTTCTTTTTATACAATAGCAGTGCACACAATATATGCAAGATTATTTTTTTAGCAGGATGGATTGTCAAGCAGCCTCTCAGCCTGTCTCCTTCTTGAACTCTCTCACTCACTCTTTCCCTCTCTATGTAAATATGCTTGCATTTCTTTTTCTGTCCATCTCTCTCTATATATCAACAGCAATCCTTTGCCTATGCACATAAGTGTAAAACACAGTCAGTAGAAGAACTGGAGCCACACCCGTACTTGTGCTGGCAGTCATAATACCTACAATGTAAAATAACAGCAACCAGGTGCCTGTTAGATAAAAAGGGGATGTAGTCAGCATCACTGCATGCTGGATGCCAATAGTCTGAATAACGGCTCTGAAATCCTGACAGGTCGGGATCCTGGCACCAGTATCCTGACCACTGGGTAAGTATTGGGGTTTTAGGGGTAGGTTAGGGTTAGGCATTAGGGGGAGGGTTAGTTTTAGGTGCTGGGGAGAGAGTGTTAGGATTAGGGTGTGGTGAGAGGAAGGATAGGTTTAGGCACTAGGGGGGTTAGGTAAAGGGTGCAGGGATGGGGAGGTTAGGTACAGGCACTAGGGGGAGATTAGGATTAGGCACCATGGAGGGAGGGTTAGAGTAGGGGTTAGAAAAATATTCACAGCTGTTCTCTATGGGTGGTGGGATTCTGGCTGTCAGGATGCCACTGTTGGTATTCTGACCAGCGGCATCTTGAAAGCTGGGATTTCATACACAAACCATAAAAATCTGGATGCTAGTGACTTAGTAAATGGGGAGCTGTACCTTTTCAACATCTTCTTTTAAAAGATTCAAGGGGTAAGAATAGGGTTTAAGAAAGAGCACTTCAAATCTAAATAATGCTAAGCAATCTTTAAGAAAACATCACCTCTCTTTATGAAGGGAAGTTACTGATGAAAAACATAAAATTGCCAACTTGCCATACACCGCTTAGACCAGTGGTTCCCAAACTGTGTGCCGTGGCACCCTGGGGTGCCTTGGGACACATGCAGGGGTGCCTTAGGTTGATAGTACAGCACCAAATCAAATTATTTATGACCATTGTAAAGTAAATATGTGAACAAACAGAAGTTTAAACCTGTCCACCACCACATAACTGAACCTAAGGATGATGGATAAGCACAATAGACTGCACTTTACTATTTTGCTAGATTTAAAAAAAAAAAATCTCTATAACACACTGAAACTTAGGGGTGCCATGAAACCAATGCTGATACTCTAGGGCACCATAATTCAAAAAAGTTTGGGAACCACTGGCTTAGGCCATGACCTATTTTTGTGAATGGAGGTTCTGCTACTGCTTTGTCATGTGCTAGAATACCTATTGCTAAAGCCAAGGCCAAACATAGACAGGCATCTTTAGTAAACTCACATGCAACACATTTTTGTTTTGAGTCTAGGGGATAAATTTAATAATGCTGGGCATACAGTGCCAGATAAAATTCCTGTCAGACCGGCAGACATTTTATATGGCAGCTTGATGCCCAGCAGATATTGTGGGCATACACTGTGAGATATCTCACAGTGTATTGGCTTCGATATCTTCACTCTGCCCCTGGGGAGCAGACATTTCCCTATTCCTTCCTTGTAAAGGAACAGGGGAAATGCCTGTCTGTCGGCAGCAGCTGGGCATATAGTGGCCGATGCTGTCGACATTTACCAACAAAATATCAAATCATATGTGCATAGTGGATGATCCGGCATGCCTGACTGATCGATATTTTACCCTTGATTGCCCGCACATACCGTACAATTATTGGGATGATCTGCTAATTTTTGGAGTATCACCCTGATAATTGTATAGTGTATGCCCAGCATAAGAATTGTGTTTGGTCGAGATCAAACACAATCAGCATCGGTGGAACACAATTGAGTTTTTTAACAACAACACCCAAATTTACTAAGAATCATCTTTGAGTGAATCATGTTTTCCGATGGTGTATGCATTCGAGTTTATGCAATTGTTTGTTTTTTTGGAACACGGGCATAAATTCCTCAACATGCACAAGTCTACATGCATGAACCCAGAAATGTTGTTTTGATTGGTTGGTGCTGTCAGGTGTCATTTTGCCATTGTAAAAGCATAAAAAAATCTCCACAACCAGAGAAACCTCCTGGGTAGCAATAAGAAGTTTGCAGGGAGAGAGTTAGCAGTGTTTTGTGGAGTTGCAGGAGGATCTCTGAGAGTTAATATTGACTTTTGTTTGGAGTGTGTAAGTACTGTAATCTTTTGTTTATTCATCACATTTTTCAGTATTTGTCATTTTTTAAGTCCTGCCAATGTTTATGTGTGTGTGTGGTGTTGTGTGTGATTTTTGTGTAGTGATAGGGGAGGTCTGTGTTTGTTTGTCTTTATTTTCTAAGTAAAAATTATTTTAGTGTGTGGAGGATATCTAGGGCAGAGGAGAGGAAGGGAGAGCTTGAGGCAGATGAGGTGGCTGATGATGAGTCTCTAAGCTTAGATGACAGTGAGGAGGTGTCTACCTAGAGAAGCAAGGTAAAAACTGTTTTCAATACCTAGTTTACATTTGCAGAAAATAAGACATTGATGCAGGAGATGATGATGCACCACAATTTACTTTTTGGATGCAAAGCTGCAAGCACTTCAACACATCACAAAAATGCATTTTGGGCTGGAATAGACCAACCTGTCAATGCTACGGGGCCTATTTTGGATCTGAGGATAACTGTAAGAAAAGGTTATCAGACATTAATTGATGTGTTAATGTGAAGATGGTCACAGAGGCAAAGCGAGCACACCAAACGGGCGAGGGATCACCTTACTATACTAACTACCTAGAGTATGAAGAGCCACTTAAGGTCCTCATACCACCTGCTCCCCTGCAGCTTGGTAAGAGACAATGGCCCTCATTCAGAGCCACTAGCTATTTGCGGTCGGTCGTTCTAAAACTAGGGGTGGCTATTCAAATGAACCGTTCGCTGTTTGCGGTCTGTTCACGCCTCTATGTCTGAACGAGCGAACAAAACTTGCGTTCGTTTTTTGGAAAAATACGCCCCTGGCCGCTCGCTTCCTACGTCATGTCCGCTATTTATTAGATTAATCGAGTACATCGACAAGGGTATGAACTGCTCGCTTGGGGTTGGTGTTTGCTACCACAATTTTGCGAGCAGTTCTGACTATAAAATAACCCAGTGACGTGGTCCATGACGCTGCTGTTTTAAATATGCACACCCATAAAATGCACGTTTTGACCTTTAAGCACGCCTGCGTTCTGATTTCCACTCCCCATTTTCAAGCACCTTCCCCTGTTACCACCCACATACGCCTCTTTCTGTCACTCAAAATAGCAGGCATTCGCTATTTTGCGAGCACATGAATTTCGGCCGCACTGACTGGTTAGCACATGCGTATAACGATCCGTACGCATGTGCAGTTGGGCTAACATCGCTCGGAACGAACGAGCGGCCGCTTACGAGCGGCTCTGAATCAGGCCCTATGTTTTAATAAATGCTGTTGTACTTTGTAAGAAAAATTATTTCTACTGTTCTGATTATTTTGATTTTTTTATATTAATTAATTCAATTTAGAATGTACACTTATTTAGCTGTCTAATTGCAGTGTCATGTATGTTATAATGTTGTTTTTTCACCTCAATAATTTGACATGTTATTTATTGATCACATTGTTAGAATATTGTAGGTTACTGGTTTCCCCCAACATTTGTGTATTTATAATGTGGTAGCTACTGCAGTACTATTTTGTGTCTGCTATATATTATGTGGCAGGTATAGATGATTATAGTAGTAGGGGTTTACTTGTTTGTAGTGTTTATTTTTAATTTGCAGCAGTGTTGTTGAACCAAATACTGTAGGCCTTTTTTATTTTATTTTTTCCAGGATCGTAATACTTAGTAGTTTTTTTATTAGCATTTCCATATTTTTTTTAAAGTGGTTTTCGTTGGATGGCCATTACACATGTGTTTTAAAGTGTCTTATTGTGGTCATTTATTATGATGTTTAATGTTGTAAGATCTGTCCATGACATCATTTTATTTTGTTGTTGTTAGAAAAATGTCATATTGACAACATTAAACAGTCCTGTTTCTTAATTATAATGTTTTCCATAATGTAAATTATGATTTTTTTAATGTCTGTTTTTATACAGTATAACCAACAGTACAGCAGCACAGAAATGCAGAAGTCCACAAAGAGATGCTTCAGACTCTGATGAAGCTGGCAGGTAAGTGCACAAATACTTTTTAGATATGCAAAAATCCATATTTATTATGTTTGTATCAACCTTTTTTGTTAGTAAGTCCATCCATGTATGCACCTAGGCAAACACAGTTGTGGTGAATGGAAGAGACTGCTGTGCCACAACCTTCAATTCTGCAATGTGAGTCTGTGAATTTTGTGCAAACACATTTACATAACTACTTCACAATCAAAAAAGCAACACTTACAAGGATGTCATTCATGTGTATATAACGGGTGTTGAGTAAGCTTGCTTTAGCCGTGGAACTACACATCCTAGCATGCCCTGCCTAGCCTTTCTGTGGCTGGAGGGATACTTACATACAGATATGCCCAGCTAGTTTGCTGCTCTATACAGCCATGTAGCACACCATGAATCTGCTCCACACAGTAGTCTTGAGTCACGCCACACAGGATGTTTCTTAACGGAACGTAGCGTAGCACTGGAAAAAAGTGATATCGTGTAATGCAACTTTTTGTCCACCAGGTGTCCCTTTTTCCTTAACTACACAGCACATGTGTCAGAGTTCCGATGCATTTTCTGTATCACTGCCCGATGATTGACAGAAGCTGTGATTGGGTACACTACAGTATAGCATTTTGGTCATGGAATCAGGGCTGTAGAAGAATGTGTAATAAAGTAATAAACAATAACAGTACAGTATGTGTGTGAGTCCTGTACTGTTAAATAAATAAATATATATATATATATATATATATATATATATATATATATACAATAGCAGAAAGAGGCGGCACTGGAGGAATTTACTTTTCATGTATTTAATCGTCACCAACGTTTCAGGGCATCAGCCCTTTTATCAAGGTCATACAAAGAAATAAGACACAGCATCTTACCTTAAATAACCACCCAGGTGTGACTATCTCATCATCGGGTAACGCTCACCTCCACATGTTGCAAGCGCCGTCCCGTACTGATCACGAGGTTGCTGTGCTCCCACCACTATCACCTAAGCAACCACACATCTTCAGTAAATAACATAGTGCTACTACATGTCCTAATATGATAGTTGCACACCAATTTAAACATCCAGTGAAGGATAAGAGTTATGACATCAATTATGTGCTGAAATGTACAACTACCCACATAATATATATGATCATATGCCCTTGTGGGCTTGCGTATGTGGGAAAGACTGTAAGAACAATGTGTGAGAGGATGGCACTACATCGGGGTGCTATTAGAGCAGCACTGAATGGCAAATTAAGTGACCACCCAGTTGCGCATCATTTCTCTGAATTGGGACACAGTTTAGCACAACTTAAGCACCTTATCATTGATCATGTGCCTGTATCGATACGTGGTGGAGATAGAGGTACATGTCTGTTGAGCATGGAAGCTAAATGGATTGTGGAACTGAACACATTGGCACCTACAGGCCTTAATGATAACATCTGTTGGAACTTGTTATAATGATATGATAATGAAGTTGACTTCTGGGCGATTATGTATATCTCTTTGATGTTGATTGATATATGGAATGATTTGATGTAGTGAATAGGATGCAAAACATTAGTTGCTATGTAACGTTTGGTATATTAGCGGGTATTAATTAATTATCTTAGCAGTCTATAATTACAAGCACAGTATGCTGTAGTGGAGCAACAATATGTTTGTTTCGTAATATAGGTGGATGCTCATATTAGTGTAGAGTAGCCCACATTTTAAATAGTAATGTGGTGATGGACGTTTGAGCACTATGTTATTTACTGATGACGTGTGGTTGCTTAGGTGATAGTGGTTGGAGCACAGCAACCTCGTCATCAGTACGGGACACTGCGTGCAACATGCGGAAGTGAGCATTACCCGATGATGGGATAGTCACACCTGGGTGGTCATTTAAGGTAAGATGCTGTGTCTTATTTCTTTGTATGACCTTGATAAAAGGGCTGATGCCCTGAAACGTTGGTGATGATTAAATACATGAAAAGTAAATTCCTCCAGTGCCACCTCTTTCTGCTATTGTATCTACATTCTAAGGAAGGCACGGAGGTCTGTTGAAGAAAGGAGTGAGGAGTGCCAGACCATTGCAGCTATATATATATATATATATATATATTTGTCTCATGTGCTCAGACAGGGGTCACAGGCATGCATAGCTTTCACTAAGACCTGATGACTTGGTAGTGCGAGCGACTTTTATGTGACTTTTTACCTTCAAATGCAACTGAATCATAGAGCTAATTAAATTGATAGCACAAGCAGCTTCTGCTGATTAAATTGCTATGCGACTGTAACACTTTAATGTAGTGATTTTTTTAGGGTAAAAATATGCATAAAAGATGCTCGGTGCTACCGAGTATCATAGCACTCCTGTGACCTTATACTCAAAACAATTCTCTCGACATCCCACCACTTGGCATTTCTGCTATACAGTAGACATTGTATTGCACACATAACAGGGGACATGTTTTTCATAAAGATAGATCATGTTAGGTTCAATACTTTTAAAATACACAACTTTGCACTTCCCTTCTCCCTTCCTCTCTGTGTATGGCCACCCAAGTTCATTCACCACCTCCCCCCACCATCACACAATTACTATTCAACTCCATTGAGCTCAATGTATGGCTCACATGCTGAGCCTGCTATTGACATTGTACACCTGGCCTGCTTTAATTTGCACACTTAAAAATAAATAATTTCGTGGTGTGTGTGAATTCTTTTATGGCATGGCATGTCTCGATAGCACTCTTTTATTGTGACTTTTTACCTTCAAATGCATCTGAATCATACAGCGAATTGAATTGATAGCACAATCAGCTTCTGCTGATTAAAATGATATGCAGCCAGTTCGGATGTATCTGGACACGAAACATTATGTTAAACTAATAGCGACTGTAAAACTTTAACATAGTGATTTGCTTGCAGATACACCTGTACTGGCTCACAGAACATAGGCATGCTGCATACCATTTTAATCAGGAGAAGCTGCTTGTGCTAATAAGAAGAATTTTAGGTTAAAAAGATGCATAAAAGATGCTCGGCGCTACCAAGTCACACAGCACTCCTGTGACCAAGGACTCAAAACAGTTTGGCATGTCTGCTATACAGTAGACATTGTATTGTACTCATAACAGGGGACAAGTTTTTCATAAAGAAAGATCATGTCAGGTGCAATACTTTTAAAATACACTACTTTGCACTTCCCTTCTCCCTTCCTATCTGTGTATGGCCACTCAAGTTCCTTCGCCACCTCCCCCCACCATCACACATTTACTACTAAACTCCATTGAGCTCATTGTGTGGCTCAACACTACCCCAGCAACATTTGCTTCTATTAAATGCTGCCACATGCTGAGCCCACTACTGACATTGTACACATTGCCTGTTTTAATTTGCACAGTTCACATCACATACACGGCAGGTGTAGCTCTCAACATAGCTTGATTGTGTAGGCTAGTGGGTAAGGTCTGCGCCTTGCACCATGGGGTCTGGGGTTCAAATCATGGAAGGGGAGTTTTTTTTTTTCTTCTTATGAATCTTCATTACTAGATTAAAAATAAATCACTTGGTGGAGTGTGAATTCTGTTATGGCATGGCGTGACTCTGTAGCGTGAGCGTCTTTTATGCAACTTTTTACCTTCAAATGCATCTGAATTATACAGTGATTCAAATTGATAGCACAGGCAGCTTCAGCTGAGTAAAATCGTATGCAGCATGCCTATATTCTGAGCCAGTTCAGGTGTATCTGCACGTGAAATTTTACGTTACACTAATAGCGACTGTAACACTTTAACGTAGTGATTTGCTTGCAGATACACCCGACTGGCTCACAGAACATAGGCATGCTGCATATCATTTTAATCAGCAGAAGCTGATTGTACTAATAAGAGGCATTTTAGGGTTAAAAGACGCATAACAGACGCTCGGCACCACTGAGTCTCACAGCACTCCTGCGCTATGTGTGGTGCACCTTGTAGCGCTTGGAGGAAAGATGTATGTGTACACATCTCTATTACTGTGCTGCAAAGTAACTTTTCCCAAAAGTGACCCTACAGTAGATGCATATTACTTTACCGAGTCCCAAAAAAGCAGCCATACAGTAGCTAATATTGACCAGAAGATGCACAATAAGCCTTACATAATGATAGAGCAACTGAAGATCAGTTATTATAAAGAACTCTACTGAACTGAAAGCATTTCTCTCAACATCCCACTGCAGTACAAGTTTCATCAGTGGAGCATTCGCCACCTACAGGTTAAGCAGTGTATTACATGCCATAGCTTATCTTTCGTTGTAGAATACCACAGTACACCACAGTACAGCCATCATGTAATTGGGTAGATGTATTATAGTGGCACTTAACGTGCCGTTATACCGCTTCCCACTTTGCCTCTTTACCAAGGTGAAGCAGGAATCACTACCAATGAGATGTAAGAACATCTCATCGGCCGGAGAGGGGGAGCGTTAACTCCCCCCTCCGGTGCTACTTGCTAGAAACAGCAGTGCATCAGCCTAGTGCTGATGCACTGTGTCTCTTTCCTTGCCGGCTCCATTGAGCATGCGAGGGATCTAGCAAGTATCACGAGATCCCCGCGTGGAGCCGGCAGCAGCCACAGCAGGTACATCGCCGTCCCTGCTGTGGGGAAAGGCTAGCGCCAGGCTGTTGCTGTTGAAAGCAACAGCTACAGGCAGCCAAAAGGTCATGCGTTATGTCCGTTCGTACATGGCCCTGCCGCTAGGCGCTGCTATCTTGCAGATAGCAGTGCCAATAATGACAGGGGCGCATAGTGCCCCTGTTATCTACCACCTAAATCATACATCGGGGAGAAGCGGTATCAGCGGTATCAGCGCACATGATGTGCGCTGATACCACTTCTGGGTTTCATACATCTACCCCAGTGTTCCATGAGCCTGAATGGCGCACTATGAGCAACAAACTAGCTGGGTACATCTGCACCCCTGTTCTATACATTGAGTTTAGTTATATGTAATTTAAAAAACACTGTAGCCTACAATGCACATGTATATTGAAATGTTTATTTACAAAACAATTCTTACCCACTTGTCTGTTCTAGGTTTGGATGACAATCCAGTGGAATTGCTGGAGAACATCTCTGATGTTTAACTTGTTGAGAAATGTTTACACTCAACTTGATTCCGGTCACCCCAACCATACCAACTGAACACACAGTCGATCCATCACCACGACTAATAGCACCTGCTTCTCCTGCAGCCAAAAATTTAATTTTGACAAAATATGAGCAGGTTTGGAGTAGTCCCAGGTGAAGCTACTCCAAACACAAGTAAGCCAAATAACTGTCTAGAATAGAAATCAACAAAGGCACAATCAATCCATGTCCTTACAAATGGTGGAACAAAACAAAATAGCAAACTCAGAGAAATATGTAGTGAACTTTTCACTGAATGTAGTATGTACATGTATACTTAGTTAAAATAAATTTATTGATAAGTTCACAGCAGAGCAAACTTAAAATAACAATGAGCTAAATATAGAAAACAAAACAATGAAAAGACAAATATGAATTAGCTCCATAAGGAGCAGTATCATACCAGTCTGAAAATGTATGTGTCACCTTAGGTAGATAAGCAGGGGTTTCTGGAATGTACCCTGCTGGACTCTCACAGGCATAGGTCAGAATCTAGGTATGTTAACAATCTAGGCACCTCCTCCTTGTTGTCATTTGCAGCTAGAGTATTTTAGTTGTTTATCAAAATTTGGAAAATCATATTTAATAACAATCAGTCCAGCATCAGCTACCAGCTGCATGGATAGATCCTAGCACCAACACACTTACATCATCAACCTTGTCATTAATTAATGTAGATAGTACTCCTGCATCCAATTTGCAAAGGCAAACTGAGTCTTTTGCTATCCAGGATTCTCAAAAATAATTCTTGTATACTAGAGCTGCTGCTGTGGGTGTGTCCTCATTACATAAGGGGACTAAGATAAAGACTAGTACAGATGTGTCCTGCTACATCTCTGTTCTATATGCCATGCAGCATGCTATACTATTTGATTCTTGCCATGCCGCTGCTTGCCATGCTAAGTTGCATCATGCTGCAATAAGTCGCAATGTAACATACTGAGGCGCTGAAAAACCGGGGAGTGTAATAAAATTTTCTGTCCACCAGATGTTGCTTTTCCTAAACTGCATTGTAAATGTGTCAAATAGCCAGCAAAGCTTCTATAGTACCGGCTGCTGATTGGCTGACGGAACCTGTCATTTGTTAGACTATATAGAAGTACTGAACTATTTTGCAATGAATCAAGAACTGCAGTTAACTGTGTAACAATGGATGAAATTATTTGATGTGTGAGTGCTGTGATATATCAGAATACATATCTGCATTGGTGTGAAGATGCACATGCAGCATTTCATAAAGACTGATCAATTCAAGTTCAATATTCCTAAGGTACTCTGTTGTACTTAACACATTGCTCAGAACTTGCCACCAACTTTCATTTCTTTGTTATACATTGAGCTGTACTCATTATGGGCTGTCTGTACTGTATACTGTCAGTACATGGTGTAGAGATGCCTAGTCTAAAGACGCATGGGCAATACTTAATAAAGAGAGATCATTTAAGGTTCAATACTCTTAAAGTACTCTGCTCAACTTTATGTATTGCTCCACACTTTCATCATCCCTTCATCTCTGTGGTATGCAACCCAGCTGCATTAGACTCTAAACCACTGTTGACATTGTATTTAACATGTTACTTGGTGTAAAGATGCAAGCTTAAAATTAGATATTTAATAGTAACAGCTGCTATGGCTGGCTTGTGTGGGCGAGTAAGTAAGTTAAGCACTTTCCATAGCCAGCACTTCGGGTTCGAGACCCAGAAAGGGAAAATGTAATTTTGAAAATTAATATTTAATATATATTTTTTATTAATCTGCAATACAGGATTAAATTAGGGGTGAGCGGGTTCGGATTTCTGAAATCCGAACCCACCCAAGCCCCCCCGATCCGAGGCCTATCCGAGTCTGGCTCGACTTTTCCCGCCTGACTCAGATCTTAAATCGAGGCAAAACATCATCATCCCGCCTTCCGGGTCTCGCGGGTTTTGGAACCAATATAAGGTACCCGCATCTGCGACCATTTTCTCACTCGGCTGTGGACAGTGAAGAGGGAGGGTGGGAGTTAGGGCTGGCTGGGTTGTGTAGTGTAGTGTAGTGTAGTGCAGTGCAGTGTAGTGTTGTGCTGTGCTGTGCTGTGCTGCTGTTGTCCATAGGGGCTGTGTCCACTACTTCAAAGTCCATAGGGGCTGGCTGGACTGTGTTGTGCAGTCAGTTGTCCATAGGGGCTGTGTCCACTCCAAAGTCCTGTGCAGTGTCCCAGTCCTAAAGGGGTGCTGTAGTGTTGTCCAGTGGGTGCTCTGTCCATCAGGGGTGCTCCCCCAAGTGCAAAAAAATATATATTTTTTCTGTGTTTGTGAATTGTGTGCACTGTGGCTGCACGTGCATCAACAAAGGAGCAGCGCCAAGCGTGCGCCTGTGTCCCATAAGTAAAAGGCCAGCTGGCTTGTCCATTAAAGGGTGCTGTAACCCCCAAAGGGCACTCCAAACAAAATAAAAAAAAATACTTTTTTGTGTTTGTGAATTGTGTGCGCAGTAGCCGTACGTACATCAACAAAGTAGTGGCAAGCGTGCGCCTGTGTCCCATAAATAAAGGGCCGGCTGGATTGACCGCTAAAGGGTGCTGTAACCCCCAAAGGGCACTCCAAACAAAATAAAAAAATATATTTTCTTGTGTTTGTGAATTTTGTGCGCAGTAGCCGCACGTACATCAAAAAAGTAGTGCCAAGCGTGCGCCTGTGTCATAAGTAAAGGGCCGGCTGGCTTCACCATTAAAGGGTGCTGTAACCCCCAAAGTACACTCCAAACCAAATAAAAAAATATTTTCTGTGTTTGTGAATAGTGTGTGCAGAAGCCGCACGTGTATCAACAAAGTAGTGCCAAGCGTGCACTTGTGTCATAAGTAAAGGGCCGGCTGGCTTGACTGTTAAAGGGTGCTGTAACCCCCAAAGTGCACTTCAAACCAAATAACAAAATAATTTCTGTGTTTGTGAATTGTGTGCACTGTGGCTGCACGTGTATCAACAAAGGAGCAGCGCCAAGCGTGCACCTGTGTCCCATAAGTAAAGAGCCGGCTGGCTCATTTCTTAAAGGGTGGTGTAACTCACAAAGTGCACTACTCTCCAGCAAAAATAAAAAAATATTTTCTGTGTTTGTGTGCGCCTTAGCCGCACGTATATATCAAATCGATATAACATAAATTGAGGACCAAACTTTCTCTGATAAAAATAAAATAGAGAAAGATCAAGAACCACTTCCTCCTACTGCTGAAGCTGCTGCCACTAGTCATGACATAGACGATAACATGCCATCAACGTCATCTGCCAAGGCCGATGCCCAATGGCATAGTAGAAGCCACATACAATCCCAAATGACAAAGTTCAGGAAAATGACCTTAAAAAAACATTTAAATCATCTGAAGAGAAACGTAAACTTGCCAATATGCCATTGATGACATGGAGTGGCAAGGAACGGCTAAGGTCTTTCCCTATGACTAGTGTGTGTCATACTAGTATGACTAGTATGTTCATGACTAGTAGTTTAGCTTCACATGACGATGGAAGCCCTCCTCCCGCTAAAAAAATCAAACGAGATAAGCTGGTAAAAGCACAGCAAAGAACTGTGCGTTCTAAGAAGATATCACAAATCCCCAAGGAGAGTCCAAGTGTGGTGGCGGTTGCGATGCCTGACCTTCCCAGCACTGGACGGGAAGAGGTGGCTCTTTCCACCATTTGCACGCCCCCTGCAAGTGCTGAAAGGAGCACCCACAGTCCACTTGCTGATATGCAAATTGAAGATGTCACTGTTGAAGTACAACAGGATGAGGATACTGGTGTAGCTGGCGCTGAGGAGGAAGTTGGCGAGGAGGATTCTGATGGTGATGTGGGTCATGCCTGGGCAGAAGACCAAACATTCCACCTCTTTAGTCTGGCAATATTTCTATCCAAATCCGGACAACGACTGTCTTGCTATATGTACCATATGTAAAGGTGAAATAAGTAGGGATAGGGACATTAACCACCTAGGAACATCCTTCCTTATACGGCACCTGCAGCGCGTTCATAAAAAGTTACAGTCAAGTTCAGAAACTTTGGCTAAGACCGTAAGCAGTCCAGGGACACCTAAATCCCGTTGTCCTGTTGTATCCAAGCACCTGCAAACCAGACCATCAACTCACTCCTTGTCAATTTCCTCCTTAGTCAGGATCGTAAGTAGTCCTGCAGGCCATGTCACTGGCATGACTGACTCTCCTATCCGGGATTCCTCCGGAGGATCCTGCATTGCTACGCCTCCTGCTGCCGCTGCTGCTGTTGCTGCTGCTGGGAGTCATTCATCATCCCAGAGAGGAAGTAGGAACACCACTACTTTTACTAAACAAATGACCCTCCAACAGTCCTTAGCGAGGAGGATGAAGTACAACAGCAGTCATCCTGAAGCAAAATGTATAACTGAGGGCTTGACTGCCATGTTGGTGTTAGATGTGCATCCGGTATCCGCCATTAGTGCAGTGGGATTTAGACAATTGATGGAGGTAGTGTGTCCCCGGTTCCAAATCCCATCTAGGTTCCACTTCACTAGGCAGGCGATACCGAGACTGTAAAGAAACATCAGAAAAAGTGTCCTTAGTATCCTGAAAAATGCCATTGTACCCAATGTCCACTTAACCACGGACATGTGGACAAGTGGAACAGGGCAGACAAAGGACTATATGACTGTGACAGCCCACTGGGTAGATGTATCACCTTACGGAGCAACAGCAGCAGTGTCACCAGTAGCAGCATCTCAGAAACGCCAGCTGGTTCCAAGGCAGGCTACGCTGTGTATCACCGGTTTCAGTAAGAGGCACACCGCCGACAACCTCTTACAGAAACTGAGGGAAATCATCGTCTAGTGGCTTACCCCACTTAGACTCTCCTGGGGATTTGTGATATCTGACAATGCCAACAATATTGTGCGGGCATTACATCTGGGCAAATTCCAGCACGTCCCATGTTTTGCTCACACAATAAACTTGGTGGTGCAGAATTTTCTGAAAAGTGACAGGGGCGTGCAAGAGATGCTTTGGGTTGCCCGAAAAATTTCTGGCCACTTTTGCCATTCAGCGACTGTGTGCTGAAGACTGGAGTGCCAGCAAACACTCTTGAACCTGCCCCACCATCACCTCAAGCAAGAGGTTGTGACACGGTGGAACTCAACCCTCTATATGCTTCAGAGGATGGAGGAGCAGCAAAAGGCCATTCAAGCCTATACATCCACCTATGACATAGCCAAAGGAGGGGGAATGCACCTGACTCAAGTGCAGTGGAGAATGATTTCCGTGTTGTGCAAGGTTCTCCAGCCCTTCGAACTTGCCACACGTGAAGTCAGTTCAGACACTGCCAGCTTGAGTCAGGTCATTCCCCTCATCAGGGTTTTGCAGAAGCAGCTGGAGAAAGTGAAGGAGGAGCTAAGACGGAGCGATTCCGCTCGGCATGTGGGACTTGTGGATGAAGCCCTTCATTCGCTTTGCCAGGATTCCAGGGTGGTCAATCTGTTGAAATCAGACCACTACATTTTGGCCACCGTGCTCAATCCTAGGTTTAAAGCCTATGTGGTGTCTCTCTTTCCGGCCGACACAAGCCTGCAGAGGTGCAAAGACCTGCTGGTGAAAACACTGTCAGCTGAAGTGGAACGTGACACGTCAACAGCACCTTCTTCATTTTCTCCCGCAACTGGGGCTGCCAGGAAAAAACTTAGGTATCCTTAGCAACCCACTGGTGGTGATGCAGGGCAGGCAGGACCAAGTTTGGACATGTGGTCTGGACTGAAGGACCTGGCAACAATTTCTGACATGTCTACTGTCACTACATATGATACTGTCACCATTGACAGAATGGTGGAGGATTACATCGGTGACAGCATTCAAGTAGGCATGTCAGACAGTCCATACCTGTACTGGCAAGAAAAAGAGGCAATTTGGAGACCCCTGTTCAAACTGGCTCTATTTTACCTGAGTTGCCCCCCCTCCAGTGTGTACTCCGAAAGAGTGTTTAGTGCAGCCGGGAACCTTGTCAGCGAAAGGCATAGGACGTTGCTTCCACAAAATGTGGAGAAGATGATGTTCATAAAAATGAATTATCAACTCTTCCAGGGAGGCCAGCCTCCAGAACGTACAGAGGGATCTGTGGTGGTGGATTCCAGTGGGGATGAGTTAATACTTTGTGAGGATGAGGATGTACACAACACTGAAGAGGGTGAGGAATCGGTGGATGAGGTGGCAGACCCTGGCGCTGAAATGATTGGTTTGTTAAAATGTGCATGTCCTGTTTATACAACATAAGGGTGGGTGGGAGTGCACAAGGACAATTCCATCTTGCACCTCTTTTTTTTCTTTGCATTATTTACAGTTTCTGGCCTAGTTTTTCAAACTGCCATCCTGTCTGCCACTGCAGTATCACTCCTAGATGGGTCATGTGTTTGTTTTGCCCACTCGTGTCGCTTAGCATAGTCATCCAGCTACCTCGGTGCAACCTTTTGGACATAAAAACACTATTGTGAGGTGTGAGGTGTTCAGAATAGACTGGAAATTAGTGGAAATTAAGGTTATTGAGGTTAATAATAGCATAGGAGCAGAAAAACCAACACATTCTGTGATTTTAGCTGTTTTTATGCTTTTTTTAAGAAAAATACAGATCCAAAACCCAGAACCCAAAACACGGAAGGGTGGTTTTGGCAAAACCAATCCAGATCCAAAACACGAAGAAAGATCCAGATCCAAAACCAAAACACAAAACACGAAAAGTGGCCGGTGCACACCCCTAGAATATATCATTATTAACAGTAGAATAATGTATATCTGTGTTATACTGTACTGTTGGAGATCCAAAAAGATTGTTGAGGAATTAACTTGTGAGGATGATGAGCATACTGCAGGACAAATAAGGCATATTCTCCATTCAGAATGTGACCTTGACATCTACTGTTCCAGCATCAAATGGATGCATAGGGAGCTGAGATGGAGTTTTGGCCATGCAAGGTAAAATACTGTGCAGTATCCCACAAATGCACTGTACAATGCAATGTTTTATTCAGTAAACAGTACTTAATAAAGCACTGAATAATGGTACTATAAAGTAATGTTTTTTTTTCTGTACACAGGATACATCCTATGATAAGTTATGTTAATAAACAAAAGAGAGTTGAACAAGCAAGAGCTTGGATTGAGAGCTGCGAGAAATTTAATTATGTCATTTTCACCAATGAAACTTTTGTTTCTTTGGACAGGTTCCTGAACCGATCACATCACTCATTTAAACCACATCCCAAGCATACATTAAAGATCCATGTATGGAGAGCTATCTTTTGTCTGGGTGCATGACTTATCTTAATTTTTTAAGGTACAGTACAGTTTGTTGTAAAAAATGTAGAATACACAATATCTACCATTATTTATAGTATACATTAGTTTAGAGTGTGCTTGTTAATGGCTAAAATGTCTTTCCTCATTAGGGATCATGGATAAGACCTTCCAAAAAAAAAAGGTAGATAAATAGTAGATTGCTGTTTGGTGCCATTTGTGAGAAAATATTATCCACCTGGAGACACATTATTGCAAGATAATTAAATTAAACACTCTGCCTCCAGAAAATTATGGAAGAGAGAGGTATAAATTGTCAAGGCACACCACCAGAGTGAGTATTGTCCTACTTTATGCACTCATTACTGTACGATACTGTATGCAATTATTCAAGCAATTTTTTTATGAAAGTAATTACTGTATGATTTTTTATAATTTCTAATACTGTAGGTAACCGGACATGAATCCCATTGAATTAGTCTGGGCTCAGTTGAAGAGGTTCATCAGGTCTGATGTGAAACCAAAAAAAAGGGACTGTTGGATGGGATATTGAAGTTTTGGAAAATTGTACTGATACCTCACCATTGTAAATTATATTAATCATTTGTATAAAGTCATACCTGCTGTAGTAGAAAGAAATGGTCAAGCCACTGCTATGTAGCTTGTACAGTATTGTACATTTGCTGTACTAATATGCATTATTAAATCTGAATACTGTATTGTACAGTATGTTTTAATTACTGTAAGTACTGCATTTTCTTACTGTATTATCGGTAAATAATATACTATTTCAATACATAAAGGAACCTTTAATATGGTAGTTTATTACAATAAAGTTGGTTTACTCCAAGTACTGTGTGATAAATACTGGACTAAAATTTTATTTTTGAGTAAATACTGTATATTTTGTGCTACTATACAGTATACTTCCAGGTGAAAGTATACACTACTTGCATTGTTGTTGCATTTGTCTGAACATTCAGCTGACAACTATGATTCAAGTGACCACAATAGAGCATGGCAGCAGCATGCATGTAAGATACAGTATGCAAAGCTGTTCTACAGTACTGTATGTGACTAGTGTGATGTTTATTGTAAAAAGTAGTAATAATGCTACTGGTCATCACATTACATTTCTACAGCATGCGACTAAATACTTGAGCATGCATTTAGGTACATGGCAGATATAAGTGGAACAAATTGCTATTTTTACATACAGTATTCGATGCAACTAAATACATTGGCGTGCATCAAGCTAGCAATGGGACAATGTGCCCACTGAGCGGTTGGACCAGCCTCATGGGAGCTGACCACCATGGTGCTAACATTGAAGATATTTGCTGCTCTCTTTGTACATTTAGGGACATGGATGTTGTAAAACTTACGATAAGTACTATGCTAGTAGCCATTAGTTTACATATTCTGTGGGCTTGTCAATGTCATTGCAAATAAATCAAGGGTGGGGTGAGGTGTGGAGCCACAGTACTTTATGCAGTGAGTTCAGCAGCAGTGCACTACCATGATGAGATATTGAGCTGACTGCTCCTTGGTGTTCTTCATAGGCAGTCTGCACTCCCACCATAACCCCACCACCCCACCCCCACTCTTCTGGGAGACTTGTAAGATAGATCAATGGTGATTGCATGGACTGGTGCAGGGCTGCCAAAAGGAATCTTGGGCCCTGGTACAACACCCTGGAGGGGGTGTGGTCACAGCATGTTGGGAAGCACCCACTCACAGGAGCATAACATACCTCCCAGCTTTATCAGAGCCAAAATCACTCCAGGGCTTGCGGCAGCGAGACCTTACCGCAGGGTCTCCGTCGCAAGCCCGATGGTCACGATGGTCAAGACCATCGCGACCATCATCATGGATGCACGCATATGCTGTGGGTGGTCACCCACAGCTATGCGAGCAGCCAGGAGGCTGCTCCATTTTCATGGAGGAGGGCACTGATTCAGAGCGAGCGCTCTGGTCAGAGCATTCAGCTCTGAATCAGGCCCTGTGATAGCTGGCCCTGTATATATTTATTCATACACTGCACTCTGAAATCAAGCATTTGGAAACCTTCCTCTAGAGATCCTGCTTTGCAACCACCCCCTGCCCCCTCGCAGCAGCACTGAACTGGTTTCCACCTATGCCCTGGGATATGTACCTGGCTGATGGCTTTTCATGGGCCCAGTCTCTGCAACTACCTGCTACTCTCCCTGGGGTACTTGCTCTTTGTTTCCCCTCTTTCTCAGGCCCACAGTCTCTGGCTGCTGCTCTGCATTAGCTGTTCCTCCCTGTGAGCTGGGTTTCTACCACCAAACAGCAGGGGGGTGTGGCAGCCATACACAGTGGCTTACATTTCTGGGAGACAGGGCAGGATCATATTGGCTGCAGAGGGATACTATTGACTGCAGTGTGTCTTAGCAGTCATTGGCTGCAGAGCATGTCATCCTATCATCTTGTGAGAGTGGGTCATTTACTGTATTTTTTAGCACATGTGATCACTGTGTATATCTATATATACTAGGGGTGAGCGGGTTCGGATTTCTGAAATCCGAACCCCCCCGAGCCCCCCGATCCGAGGCCGATCCGAGTCAGGCTTGACTTTTCCTGCCTGACTCGGATCTGAAATCGAGGTAAAACGTCATCATCCCACCTTCCGAGTCTTGCGGGTTTTGGATCCTATATAAGGTACACGCGTCGGCGCCATTTTCTCACTCGGCTGTGGACAGTGAAGAGGGAGGGTGGGAGTTAGGGCTGGCTGGGCTGTGTAGTGTAGTGTAGTGTAGTGTAGTGCAGAGTAGTGTTGTGTTGTGCTGTGCAGCGCTGTGCTGCTGTTGTCCACTACTTCAAAGTCCATAGGGGCTGGCTGTGTTGTGCTGTACTGCTGTTGTTAATAGGGGCTGTGTCCACTACATCAAAGTCCATAGGGGCTGGCTGGGCTGTGTTGTGCAGTCAGTTCTCCATAGGGGCTGTGTCCACTCCAAAGTCCTGTGCAGTGTCCCAGTCCTAAAGGGGTGCTGTAGTGTTGTCCAGGGGGTGCTCTGTCCATCAGGGGTGCTCCCCACAAGTGCTAAAAAAATAATATTTTTTCTTGTGTTTGTGAATTGTGTGCGCAGTAGCCGCACGTGCATCAACAAAGTAGTGCCAAGCGTGCGCCTGAGTCATAAGTAAAGGGCCGGCTGGCTTGACCCTTAAAGGGTGCTGTAACCCCCAAAGTACACTCCAAACCAAAAAAAAATTATTTTCTGTGTTTGTGAATTGTGTGCGCAGTAGCTGCACGTGCATCAACAAAGTAGTGCCAAGCGTGCGTCTGTGTCATAAGTAAAGGGCCGGCTGGCTTGACCGTTAAAGGGTGCTGTAACCCCCAAAGTACACTCCAAACCAAAAAAAAAATATTTTCTGTGTTTGTGAATTGTATGCGCAGTAGCCGCACGTGCATCAACAAAGTAGTGCCAAGCATGCATCTGTATCATAAGTTAAGGGCCGGCTGGCTTGAACATTAAAGGGTGCTGTAACCCCCAAAGTACACTCCAGTCCAAACCAAAAAAATTATTATTTTCTGTGTTTGTGAATTGTGTGCACTGTGGCTGCACGTGCATCAACAAAGGAGCAGTGCCAAGCGTGCACCTGTGTCCCATAAGTAAAGAGCCGGCTGGCTCATTTCTTAATGGGTGGTGTAACCGACAAAGTGCACTACTCTCCAGCAAAAAAATATATATATTTTCTGTGTTTGTGTGCGCTTTAGCCGCACGTATATATCAATATAACATAAATAAACTTTCTCCGATAAAAATAAAATAGGGAAAGATCAAGAACCTCTTCCTCCTAGTGCTGTTGCTGCTGCTGGGAGTTGTTCATCATCCCAGAGAGGAAGTAGGAACATCACTACTTTTACTAAACAATTGACCCTACAACAGTCCCTAGCGATGAGGATGAAGTATGACAGCAGTCATCCTGAAGCAAAACGTATAACTGAGGCCTTGACTGCTATGTTGGTGTTAGACGTGCGTCCGGTGTCCACCATTAGTGCAGTGGGATTTAGACAATTGATGGAGGTAGTGTGTCACCGGTTCTAAATCCCATCTAGATTCCACCTGCATCCTCAAAGCAGCAGCGACAAGCGAGCGTCTGTCTGTTAAAGGGTGGTGACACCCTCAAAGTGTGCTACACAAACAATAAATAAATTCTTATTTTTTTTTCTGTCTTTGTGAAATGTGTGGGCTGTAGCCGCACCTGCATCCTTAAAGCAGCAGCGACAAGCGTGCGTCTGTCTGTTAAAGGGTGGTGACACCCTCAATGTATGCTACACAAACAATAAAAATATTGTTCATTTTTTTCTGTCTTTGTGAATTGTGTGGGCTGAAGCACTTGCATCCTCAAAGCAGCAGCGACAAGCGTGCGTCTGTCTGTTAAAGGGTGGTGACACCCTCAAAGTGTGCTACACAAACAATAAAAATATTGTTATTTTTTTTTCTGTCTTTGTGAATTGTGTGGGCTGTAGCCGCACTTGCATCCTCAAAGCAGCAGCGACAAGCGTGCATCTGTCTGTTAAAGGGTGGTGACACCCTCAAAGTGTGCTACACAAACTATAAAAATATTGTTCTTTTTTTTTCTGTCTTTGTGAATTGTGTGGGCTGTAGCCGCACTTGCCTCCTCAAAGCAGCAGCGACAAGCGTGAGTCTGTCTGTTAAAGGGTGGTGACACCCTCAAAGTGTGCTACACAAACAATAAAAATATTGTTCTTTTTTTTTCTGTCTTTGTGAATTGTGTGGGCTGTAGCCGCACTTGCATCCTCAAAGCAGCAGCGACAAGCGTGCGTCTCTGTTAAAGGGTGGTGTAACTCTCAAAGTGCTCCAAAAAATAAAAAACTATTTTTTAATGTGTTTGTGACTTGTGTGCGATGTAGCCGCACTTGCATCCTCAAAGCAGCAGCGACAAGCGTGCGTCTGTCTGTTAAACGGTGGTGACACCCTCAAAGTGTGCTACACAAACAATAAAAATATTCTTCTTTTTTTTTCTGTCTTTGTGAATTGTGTGGGCTGTAGCTGCACTTGCATCCTCAAAGCAGCAGCGACAAGCGTGCGTCTGTCTGTTAAAGGGTGGTGACACCCTCAAAGTGTGCTACACAAACAATAAAAATATTCTTCTTCTTTTTTCTGTCTTTGTGAATTGTGTGGGCTGTAGCAGCACTTGCATCCTCAAAGCAGCAGCGACAAGCGTGCGTCTGTCTGTTAAAGGATTACATCGGTGACAGTATCCAAGTAGGCATGTCAGACAGTCCGTACCTGTACTGGCAGGAAAAAGAAGCAATTTGGAGGTCCCTGTACAAACTGGCTCTATTTTACCTGAGTTGCCCCCCCTCCAGTGTGTACTCCGAAAGAGTGTTTAGTGCAGCCGGGAACCTTGTCAGCGAAAGGCAAAGGAGGTTGCTTCCACAAAATGTGGAGAAGATGATGTTCATAAAATGAATTATCAACTCTTCCAGGGAGACGAGCCTCCAGAACATACAGAGGGACTTGTGGTTGTGGATTCCAGCGGGGACGAATTAATACTCTATGAGGATGAGGATGTACACAACACTGAAGAGGGTGAGGAATCGGTGGATGAGGAGGATGAGGACGACATCTTGCCTCCGTAGAGCCAGTTTGTGCAGTGACAGATTAATTGCCAGCTTGTTTTGTGGGGGCCCAAATGAACCAATCATTTCAGCCACAGTCGTGTGGCAGACCCTGGCGCTGAAATGTTTGGTTTGTTAAAGTGTGCATGTTCTGTTTATACAACATAAGGGTGGGTGGGAGGGCCCAAGGACAATTCCATCTTGCACCTCTTTTTTTTCTTTGCATTATGTATAGTTTGGGGCCTAGTTTTTCAAACTGCCATCCTGTCTGCCACTGCAGTGCCACTCCTAGATGGACCACGTGTTTGTGCCGCACACTCGTATCTCTTAGCATAGTCCTCCAGCTACCCCGGTGCAACCTTTTGGACATAAAAACACTATTGTGAGGTGTGAGGTGTTCAGAATAGACTGGAAATGAGTGGAAATTAAGGTTATTGAGGTTAATAATAGCATAGGAGCAGAAAAACCCACAAATTCTTTGATTTTAGCTGTTTTTATGCTTTTTTTCAAAAAAATACAGATCCAAAACACAAAACCCAGAACCCAAAACACGGAAGGGTGGTTTTGGCAAAACCAATCCAGATCCAAAACACGAAGAAAGATCCAGATCCAAAACCTAAACACAAAACACGAAAAGTGGCCGGTGCACACCCCTAATATATACATATATGGTCCATACAAGAGGCACTCCCATGCAAGCAAATAAATCGGCAGTCGAGGTGCACTTTAGCACTTGTAGATAATCTCCAATAGTGTGATGACCCGTACACACGGGACAATCAGTCAGCGATAACTATATCGCTGACTGATCGTCCTGCACTTGCCCAGAGTGCTGAATGATCGATATCGATCATTTAGCACACCACCAACTTACCATCGACTATAGCGACCCGCGTTCAATGAAAGTGGGTCCCTATGGTAACCTGCTCGATATCACTGTTGTCCATGCGTGCCTGCGCATCGCTGGTTGGGGCCTAAAAATTAATGATTTGAATGATAACAATAAGAACAATATTGTTATCTTTCAAATCATTCATTTAAATTACTGCATGTGTATGCGCATTAAGTTACTCTCCGGTCATTTTAAACAAGAAATTCACATCACAAGTCCTGCTTTTTGCATTGTTTCAGAACCTGTATTGCAAAAAGCAAGACTGTAGAGCAACTTTCAGCATTGGGGATTATACACATATATTACTTACATAAATTTATATAGTGTATACACATACATAAATATATATATATATATATATATATATATACACATACGCACACACATTATATATTATATATATATATATATATATATATATATATAAACATGTGTGTGTGTGGATGCACTAGGTACCCACAGTATACTAACATATTGTTAGTTTTATATTGACAATATTTAAAACAAGTAATGATTTCACAAAGAAATAACAAAAAAATTATATATAGTATGGCTTTCTAATTAGCTTCATGCTAATCTGAACATACTAAAGCATGGATATATATTGAATTTACCAGCACCACAGTGTCAATCACAGCCAGTGCACTCTTTCCTCGCAAGAAAGCCTCACACTGGTCAGACAGACAAACCCCTACCGCCAATTCTTCTGGCTCACACTGAGTAACTGTGTCCGCCCATTTCCCCTGCCTGTCCACCCCAGTGCCCGCAGCCTGGAGAATGGGGAGACTCATGAGATGATGATGTCATCATCTTGCGAGATCACAGACCAGCAGCTCCGCAGTGGCTGCACACTACTAGGAAGGATAGCGTGCTTCAGGAGCATACTGTCCAGTGACTCCCCCCTTCACCCTCCTCCCTTCCATCCCCGCTGCCCACTGGCCACCTGCTTGGAGATGTAAGAAAAGTGATTTACATAAAAAGAAATGTAAAAAGAATGACCCAGGCCCCCTTGCATGCCCGGGTAATTTGTACCTGCCTCCCCCCCTCTTGGCACCTCTGGACTGGTGTACAGGTCCTGCTTAAATGACTACCAAAACCTGTTCTTTATTGTGTAAATTAGAGTGTTGTACCTTTTAAGATACTGATCATTGACACTATTCAACAGGTGCACTACACATCACAATGCTATTCTAATGTCACACCATCAGTGTTGCCTCAACTCATGTGCTTTTAATGCTGCAAATTATAGTTCCACCTGGGTTTTAATTTAGGAGCAAAATTAAAACATACAAGCTCAATCACAGTAAGAATCTCCTTTCACCTATATGAACTGTATGACAAAGTAGGAAGCCGCACACACACACTGATCATTGATGAAATCCATTGTGTGTACCCTGTGTTGCAACTTTAAGATACTGATCATGATTCTATTCAACAGGTACACTACATGTCATACTGCTAGCCTAATGTCACACCATCAATGTTGCCTCATGTCATGTGCTATTTATGCTAAGACTTATAGTTTAAACTGGGTCTCTTACACTCACACACACACACACACTGATTATTGACATTATCCACCAGGTCAGTGAGCTCAATGGGATTGGATATAATTAAGCAATGGTGAGGGGAGGTGCTAAACCATGCAGGGAGTTCCACACAGTACACAAAGAAAAGTGAACATAATTTGATATGCTTTGATTGAAATCTTTGAAGGTACAATAATATTGATTGTAAAATAACTGCTCCATAATGATTGAAAACAAAGAAAATAGGAACTGCTTGGAGCACTGTAATACCAATAATGAATTTATTATCTAAAATACGAATATTTAAAATGTAAACACAAAATGATAAACAGACCCTTAGGTACAAGATATAAAGGAATGGTAAACAATCTAAACTGAGAGCCCTAGGTCTAAACGAGTGGCTAAAAACACTGTATGGAGGGGATGAGTAAGAAAAAATGTGGCGACAATTAAAATGAAAAAAATGTAAAAAATAGTACAAATATATCCGGTAATTGGTTAGAAGTATTACTCCATAGCAGCAGCAATTTTTTTTTCTCATGGACAAAACACCAAGTAAAAATCCAATTAGAGTTATAATCCAACAGTGTAGGGATAAATAAATTGTATGAATGCAACTTAGTTGGGATACATTCCTACCATGATGGATAAATAGATTTAATATGCATTATGGTTATCCTGCAATAAGAGAACAATCAAAAGGTAACTCGATTTACAATCCATGTTAGTGGATTTGTACCTGTATTCTCCAAGTGTTTCCATGCCTGGATATCCTCTCTTGAAGGAATGGATAAACCTGCAGTAATCATGCTAAACCAGCACTATATGTGGGGAGGTCTCTCCTACATTGTCAAACAATTGGATCCGTGATGTCTGGCAGGTACCGTTCGCTTTACAAGTGAGGTGAAGAATCGCTGCTCTGCAGTAAAAGGTAAACAGCTGTTGGACAAATAATGTCTGTGTAAAGGTACCAGATTCTGCTGTATACCAATGCACTTTAAGTGAAGAGTCACTCTGCTGCAGTGAATAAGAATCGGCTGTTGGACAATAAATGTCTATGTGGTAATGACAGGCTCTGCTGTGTGGTGGTGCCATGAAAATCAGCAATTATCGCAGTGGTACTTACAGTGGAAGTCCTAGAATCAAATTTGTTATCTATTTTATACAATGTAAATGTGGTATCCAATATTTAGGATTGACCACACAGAGGGCCTCATTCAGAGGCGGTCATTAGATGCAAGCGGTCGCTCTGAATCAGGGCGGCTGCTTGCATCCTGAACGGCCGCCTCCTTGTCGATCATTAAGTTGTGGGTTAACACCCACAGCTCTAATGACTGACATGGGTGTAGGTCGTGATGGTCAAGACCATCGCGACCATCAGTGCTTACGACCAGACCCTAGGGTAGGGTCTTGGCACTTGAAAGCCCCAGGTAGCTTCCTGCTCTGTTTGAGCAGGAAGTTCCCCACTGACATTAGCAATGATGTCAGTTTGGCCGCCCCCAAACTGCAAGTGTTCCGACTGGAATGCCTCCATTTGGCCGGGCACAGAGTGACCGCTTGTAGGCAGCTTCATTGCCCCTACTCACCTATGAAATTTGTGATGAATAACTCATGCTGGTTTAGGTTTGGGGGGAAGGCCCCATCTAGCAATATATTGTATATAGCAGTTTAGAGGCTAATGCAGCTAGGTGGCATACCATAGAAATGAAGGGATGAGGAAAGTGCAGAGCAATAAAAAAATGAGCGTAGTTCTGTAAGAGTATTGAACCTGAAATGATTTATCTTTAAAAAAAACTGCCTGTTCGTCTTTAGGCCAGGCGTTAAAACACCACGTTGTGACAGTACAGCTGGTAATGAATATAATTAAATCTCTTTAGTGGTTTATAGTAAAATTCAGCTGGGTGGCATAACAAAAACAAAATTTGGTGGCAAATTTGAGGTAATGTATTAAGTTTGGCAGAGTACCTTCAAGTATATTGAACTTGAATTGCTCCGTCTTTATGAATGCTCTAAGCTCTGTCTTCACACCAACACAGATATGTATTCTTATTAGGGATGTGCAGGCTCGGATAGGTTCGAATTTGCATGCCGAGTTCAGATTTTTCCCTCCAAAAAACAGGACTCAGAAAGAGGCAAAACATCATCTTCCAGGTTCCAGGTCTTCCAGGTTTCTGGAACATAGATGGAACATTTTAAAAGGTGTCAAAACACACACTTTGACTCAACTTACCAATAAGTGTCTTAATAAAGATATGAGGGGTCTTACAGTGACAGCCACAGAAAAAAAATTAGGTGGAAATAACCTCCAACTAATGTTTTTAATCTTTCAGACAAAACACTCACCCCAATAGGAATCACTCTCTTATCCAAAGGCTTGAAATTTGCCCAGAGAGGGATCCCAACCTTTTTTCGCTTTTTGTTGATTTGAATAAATATACTTGGACACTAAGTAGGAATCTGTTTTTCTGTATGAAATCTCTCCATAAACAAGATTTAGATGGCACCCCAATTGTCCTAGATGACAATGATATGGGAGCTCTAGAAGCATTAGAGTCCCTAATTAAGGAAAGTGGGGTTGTCATAAATCAGAGCCAGGTCAAACTCTTTGTTCCATCTACACCAGTGACTCTTAATAATTTCAAAAGACCTTCAGAGTTTTACCCCTTACAATCTAGGGCCCCTTTATAGAGAGTTTTTACACCTCAACCATGAATGATTTCAAACAAATATGTGATTAGTATAGTAGTCATCCACTTAAAGACAATTTCTTCAAAGCAGAATGTAAAGCACTCAACACCCTCACAAAGGATAAGAGTATTATTACTAAATAAGCAGATAAGGGCAGGGAACTTGTTATACAAAATACTGCTGTTTATTTATTTCAGGCTGACAGACAACTCAATACTCAACTGATTTATTTGAGACTCACATTTGATCCCACTGTCTCATTTAAAGAAGAATTTAAAAACCTCCTAGATGAGGAATTCTTTCATAATACTATTAATAAAGACACTTAATTTTTTGAATATTGAATACCTATTGATTCCTATCTACTATCACTTGCCAAAAGTTCATAAAACCATCGTTTCCCCACCTGGATGCCCTATCACTTCTGGGTTGGGCTCCCTTACAGCCAATTTGTCCTCCTTTGTCAATACATACTTACAAAAATATGTGTCATCCCTTCCCTTAATCCTCAGTGACACTTCTCATTTCCTACATATGCTTGATTCAATAATTTGGAAAGACTCTTACACTTTACTGACCAGTGATGTTGAATCATTATATACAAACATGCCACACAAATTGGGTTTACTAGCTATTAATCACAGCTGATTCACACTTACACACCTTTATACTTAGTTCAATTAGATTTATCCTTGAACACAATTATTTTTCCTTTATGATATGGTTTTATTTACAAGTTGTGGGATGGCCATGAGGACTAGGTTCACCCCAAACTTTGCTAACCTATACATCGGGCTCCTTGTGGAGTGCCATGTTTGGTCTGGTGGTCTCGGGTCAGGCATGGTCCTCTATGGTCTCTATATAGACAACATCTTTCTTATTTGGGATAATGATATGGGAGCACCTCAATTGTTTATTGATCACTTGAATCTTAATACTTTTGTTTTGAAATTCATGCACACTGTTCATCCAATCAAGATAAATTTTCTTGACATCACTGTTTGTTTCTGATAGTAAGCTACATACAAGAAGGATGTTGACTGTCAAAATTATTTACATTATAAAAGTAACCATTTTAGACATTGAAAGCATAATATACCCGAAGTCAAGTTTCTCCAACTCAGGATAAACTGTTCCTCGGTTTCAGTTTTTCATGCACAATATATGGACATGTATATGGCTTTTATTCATAAAGCTACCCCAATCATATTCTAGACAAAGCTCTGCATGAAGCTTATACATATTCCCTACTATCCAATGCTATAAGAAATCTAACCAACAGTAATGAATTCAGAAGGGGGTTCGACACAAGAACATCCCTCTGTTATTTTTGACAGATCAAAATCTTTCATCACCCAATATAATTCATCTGCTAAAGAAATTAAGAACATCATTGCTAAAAATTCTGCCATCTTACATCATGACAGATTCCATAGCTCAATCATACCCCAGAACAATAGTTATCTTTAGAAAATCTATTTCACTTAAACAAAAACTAGCTCTGAGTTTCTTCTCCATCAGCAATACAGATTCAAGTTCTGAACCATTGCTCAGCACCACCAATTGGTTACCCCAGAAAGCTATTGGGTTTTGCAAATGTGGGAAAACCCGTTGTCTAATTTGTAAACATGTAGTTAATGGCAACAAAAGCTTTTTCTAATTTTCTACTAAAGAACAATATGAAATTACAAGTTTTCTTAATTGTAAATCCAAATTTGTGATCTATTTGGTACAATGAAAATGTGGTATCCAATATGTAGAAAGAACCACATGGAATTTTTAAAAGGTGACAAAACATAAACTTTGTCTCAACAAACCAATAAGTGTCTTAATAAAGATATGAGGGGCCTTACAGTGACAGCCATTGAACACATCAAGAACACACAGAGGTGGTGATAGATTTAACTTATTATGCAGATGGGAGGCTTTTTGGATTTTCCAACTAGATACTCTATCCCCTCAAGGCCTCAATGACACCATTGAATTAAACAATGTTTAGCATCCACGTTGGCAATATGGTGCCTGGACTCTAGGTCCCTAGAGACTGCCACACCCATCCCACTAGGATGTTTAAAGACTACCATTGCATCTTACACTCTTGCATGTTCCTCAACCATATCCCTGTCTTTCGCACCCACTCAACATTCACCTCAATCATTTTTATTCTTTTGGGATGTATGAGCCTCCACCATTCCTCTTCTTTTTGAGTCCAAATACATCTCACTGATGGAGGTTCGCCGCTGACTCATCCTTCCAATACCCATCAAAGACACACATCTTCATGTGTGGCTTCCATCATCTCTCTCACACTTTGAAACTTACAGCTCCCTCACAGTCTTTCTACTTGTATTTATATTTATTTCTTTTTTATTATTTATTTTTAATTTCTAATTTTTTTTGATTAGTTATTCATTTTTAATATTTAGTTTTATTTTTTTTTTCATTTTTATTCATCTATTTTTCATCGGTTTTTCTTTTTCTCCATTTATTTTCAATTTTTTTGTTTTTTATTTGTTGTTCCTTCCTTCCCATTCACTACATAATTATTCCTTTGTTACTATTCCTTTTCTAGGATACATATACATAATGACAGTACACATGTCCTTATTTACCATTTATGTTATTTAGAGTTGTATTTCGTTCTATATTTCCTTTGCTACACTTATTCATCTAAATAAGGTACGTAATCCCCCACTTATCATAATTTATGCATTTCGTTCCCCATTTTTCTTACATAATTCCTTTTACATATTTTTGCTCTATGCCCATTTCCCCTTTGTTATACATCATATTAGAAGGTTATTTACATTATAGATATCTCATTTTCAGATATATAGGTATTAGTATGATCAATTGCCTCTTTCCCATCCTGTATTCTGTTAAGAATTAGTTCCTATTTATTTATATTTTAATATTATTTTAACATACTAAAATACACTAGTCATGTTTGTTTATTTAATTCTATATATATTCTCTTTTACTTGATTAATTTTATATATATATATATATATATATATATATATATTTTTTTTTTTTATGCATATTATATATTTTAATATTGTGTTCTCATTTTTGTAATTTCTTTTTGGATCTATCAGTAACACATAGACCTATTTATTTGCACTTCCTTACTCTTTTTTTTGTATATAGAAATTTTGATCCATTATTAAACATGGCATCTAACTAGCCACAACTATCTCCAATTAACCAAATACCATCTCCTATTTAAGACTCAGTATGGAGAGACGGGATTTTACCTCTGAGGAAACAGCTAGCTATGTTAGGCTGAGAAATGTGTTAGGTCATTATCCCCTCCACGCTGATGAACCTAGGACATCCACTTTCAGCACCACTGCAGTAATTGCTGATTTTCACGGCACTGCTACACAGCAGAGCCTGTCATTACCACATCAACATTTATTGTCCAAAAGCTGATTCTTATTCACTGCGGCGCAGTGACTCTTCATTTCATTTGCATCGGTATCCATCAGAATCTGTCACCATTACACAGATAGTATTTGTCCAATAGCTGTTCACCTTTTACTGCGGAGCAGTGATTCTTCACCTCATGTGTAATGCCAACAGTAGATGCCAGACATCATGGATGCCATCGTGTGAAAATATAGGAGAGGCCTCTCCACATATCCTGTAGTACTTGTTCAGCATGATTACTGCAGGTTTATCCATTCCTTCATGAGAGGATATCCAGACATGGACACACTCAGGGAGCACAGGTACACATCCACTAACATGAATTGTAAATCAAGTTACCTTTTGATTGTTCTCTTATTGTAGGATATCCATTATGCATATTGAATCTATTTTTCCATCATGGTGAGTATGTATCCCAACTAAGTTACATTCATACAATTTATATGTATCCCTGCACTGTTGGATTAGAACCCTAATTGGATTTTTACTTGGTGTTTTGTCCACGAGAAAAAAAAATTGCTGTTGCTATGGAGTAATTCTTCTAACCAATTACCGGATGTGTTTGGACAATTTTTTCTTTTTTTTTTCATTTTAATTGTGGCCACATTTTTTCTTACTCATCCCCTCCATACAGTGTTTTTAGCCACTCATTTACACCTAGGTCTCTCAGTTTAAGCTGCTTACCATTCCTTTATATTTTGCACCTAAGGGTCTGTTGATCATTTTGTGTTTACATTTTAAATATTCGTATTTTAGATAATAAATTTGGTTTTAGTATTACAGCACTCCCA
Source organism: Taudactylus pleione (assembly GCA_031769625.1). NCBI lineage: Eukaryota > Metazoa > Chordata > Amphibia > Anura > Myobatrachidae > Taudactylus > Taudactylus pleione. Next base: position 6,332,172 of record JAUIMM010001311.1, on the reverse strand, counting down.
GTTCTTGCTTTCTTTGTTCTTGTTTTTTCAGGGGATTGCCACCCCTGGTTGGAGAGCTGTGGTATAATACCAAGCACCAGATTAATACTGAAGTGCCCAGCCGTTAAGCTTCTTTGTTCCCTAATTATTGAAATTGCAACTGAAGGCCGGGGCACAAATTGCAGTGGGCAAAACTTTCATACTGTAGGCAGCTTCTTTGCCCCTACTCACCTATGAAATTTGTGATGAATGACTCATGATGGTTTAGGTTTGGGGGGAAGGGCCCCATCTAGCAATATATTGTATATAGCAGTTTAGAGGCTAATGTAGCTAGGTGGCATACCATAGAAATGAAGGGATGAGGAAAGTGCAGAGCAATAAAAAAATGAGCGTAGTTCTGTAAGAGTATTGAACCTGAAATGTTTTATCTTTAAAAAAAACTGCCTGTTCATCTTTAGGCCAGGCATCAAAACACCACGTTGTGATAGTACAGCTGGTAATGAGTATAATTAAATCTCTATAGTGGTTTATAGTAAAATTTAGCTGGGAGGCATAACAAAAAGAAAAGGTGGTGGCAAATTTTAGGTAATGTATTAAGTTTGGCAGAGTACCTTCAAGTATATTGAACTTGAATTGCTCTGTCTTTATGAATGCTCTAAGCTCTGTCTTCACACCAACACAGGTATGTATTCTTATTAGGGATGTGCAGGCTCGGATAGGTTCGAATTTGCACGACGAGTTCGGATTTTTCCCTCCAAATAACGGGACTCAGAAAGAGGCAAACTGTCATCTTGCATGGACAACCATCATCTTTCCTTGACAAAAGTCCAGGAATGATGATGTTTGACCATGCAAGATGATGTATAATGTATAAAGTTCAGCAGAGTACCTTAAGAATATTGAACTTAAATAGCTCTTACTTTATGAAATGCTGAGCGTGTGTCTTCACACCAATGTAGATATATATTCGTATAAAATACGGGACTCACACACCAAATGATTTAATCCTTTATTTAAAACTGTATAAAAATACTTATTTACAATATGATATTGTCCCTTTCCACCTATGGAAAGCTCTCAACTTACCCACTAGCCTATGCATGCCAGCCATAGCAGCTATTACACCTGTGAATATCATGTTAAGCGTATGTCTTTACACCAAGTACTGTTTATAGCAGACTAAAGTCTAATGCAGCTGGGTGGCATAACAGTGAGGAAGGAATTTGGAAAGTGTGGATCAATGCATATTTTTGAGCAGAGTACTTTAAGAATATTGAACCTGAAATGATCTCTCTATGAAAAACTGCCTATGCATCTTTAGGCCAGGCGTCTTTACACCATGTAGCAACAGTATACAGTATGGATGGCCCATAATGAATAAAATATAATATCTTTAGTGGTTTAGTCTTGACACAAAGTGATAATTTCAAGCCCAGTGGGTTGACTGTTTACACTGCCTGAACTTGATTGGCCAGTCTCTCACGGATAACCGTCCACTGCTATAGTTATACTATTCAGTATTAGTCAGTACTGTAGTTTTCATTCATGGAGCATTCATCAGCCAGTGGTTAAACTATTTATTGCATGGCATGTAGTTTATCGCGGTAAACAGTATGCCATGCCATAATGCGTATTGCCACACAATGACAGGGAAGCCAAAATGTTGCCCTGTGTGCAAAGATGTAGTAGAAGACATCTGTAGTTTTACACAATTGTCTGTAAACAATCATTTGTACTGTACAGGAACCAAGTATGACAGCTGCACAGCAGATCACTGAATCCATGATGACTATGTTAGGCTTAGATCCGCATCTGATATCTGCCATCAATGCATCTGGTTTTAGATATTTAGTTGAGGTTATTAGTCCATGCTACTAAATTTCATATAGATTTTCTTTTTACCAGAACAGCATTTCCTCACCCATACCAGGATGTTAAAAAGTTATTTACCTAAAAACATCAATTGTACACATGTGTACCCATTATCCACTTAACTACAGATATGTGGACAAGTGGTACCTGTCAAACGAAAGATTACATAAATATGACAGCCAGTTGTTTGAGTGTATAGCCTTTATCAGCAGTATCTAAAACACAATGCCAGCTCATTCACAGGCAGGCTACTCTCTGTATCATTGGTGTTACTAAGAAAAGTATCAATATCAATATCAATCTGTTGGACAAACTCAGGGATGTTATAGCAAAATGGCTTACCCAGCTAAGACGCTCCACAGGATTTGTTGTTTCCAACAATGAAACTAACCTTGTACTAGCATTACAACTGGGTGAATTTCAACATGTACCATGATTTGTGCAGACAATAAACTTGATGTTTCATAATTTTTTGAAAAGTGACAAATTTATGCAGGAAAAGTTAGCTGTGGCCAATAAAATTTCTGAGCATTTTTGACATTTACCAACCACATGTTGACAATTACAGCAGCAGCTGCAAGAATAGTATAATTTTCCATGCCACTAACTGAAGCAAGAGTAGTAAATATGTGAAATTTCACCCTTTATATGCTTTAGCAACTGGAGGAAAAGCGACAAGACATTACAACATACACATCAAACCATGATATAGGGAGAGGGTGACATGTTACCTTGCTGCAGCACATTGGAGAATTATCTCAAATTTATGCAAGCTACTGAAACCATATAAAATTGTAACCAATTAAGTGAGTTCAGAACCTGCAGGCATGAGTCAAATTATACCTTAAATTAAACTACTGGAAAAACAGCTAGATAAGCTGCAGGAGGAGATGAAACAAAGCAATTCTGCTAAGTATGTTGGACTTGTAGATTAAGTTAATTATTTGATTTGCTAAAACCAAAGTGTATACAATGATTTGATCAAAAAACTTTGGCAATCATGCTTGAATCTAAGGTTTAAGTCCTATGATATGTATTTCAAGTGGCACATGATGTATCCTGCTGTAGTTTCTCCAGCAAATACAGCTGCAAGCGAAAAACTGACCTTTTCCAAGAGCCAGTTAGCTCACTTGGAACAAGGTCAGGTGATAATGATGAATCAACTCAGCACACTTTAGGACAAATCTATCATTTGCCACTTTTCATTATGGGCTTTGTTAAGATTGTGGGTGTTTGACAGGCAGTCTATATTACTATACCTTATTAAGGTTTTTGTCCTTAAAACAAAATTATATTAATACAAAGCAAAATTCTGACCACATGAAAAAAAGGTTGCAAGTCTACACATGATTATCACCACTATGTATATAATTAATGTAAATAGTATATTGGAAATGCTAATATCTCTGGTAATGAGACTCTCTTTTATATTCCCTATAATTGAGTATGACAAGTACAGATCATCTGAGATGCTCATTAAAATTTTTTCTCCTTCAGTAGATGTTGAAGTATCAGCTCCAGCCTCTCAACTCTCTTCTAAAGGTCATGACAGCAGCATACATCTTTTTATGGACAGTAACTTGTCACTGGTGTTTATGTTCTTTATCTGCTATCTGTATATTGAATCTGTATGATTTGATTTGATTGAGCCTGTGATTCGCTGGTTGAAACATTTTATAATTAAATTATTAATCTTCTGTTTCTATTTTCTACTATTATCAATTTATTTTGGCCTGTGACTTGATGGTTGGAGAAGTTTATTATTAACTTATTAATTATCACTTTCTACTTTCTATAATTATCAATTTCTATTAGAATGTGATTTATTAATATATTATATTTTGTATTGTACTAGGCTTTTTCTATTGTTGAAAACATCATATATGATCATATAGTTTATTAAATTGCGACCCTGCCTGTCAATGCTATGAACTATGATTCATAGATGTGCTAAATTCATTTAAACTGCAATGTGTTTGTGTCACTGCTCTGTTGTTTACCTTAGATAGCCAGCTTCCTACAGCCTTTGGGCATTATTGTTGAAAACAATATTGTGAGCTGTGAGGTGGGCTAAATTGACAGGAAATGACTGGAAATTGCTGTGTTTGCCAAAGTTTGCCAAGCCCTTTTGTTAATCTTGAACCCAGAACAATCTATACAAATAATAAAATAAGCATAAAGATAGAAATTATTAGAATATAGCTATTGCCATTTAGCTCTGTCAATTTATTGCCCATGGCCACTTTTTTTATTGAGGGAAGGAGTGTCCCCAATCCTGTAAAGAGAAGTAAGACACACACTTTGAAATATTGCTTATTTAGGATATTTTGTGAAGAGTATTCAGGAAAGGTGAACATTGGGAAACACAGGAGAATATGTATTATCCCTGCTCTAACCCTTTTGGTCTTCCTTCTCTAATTTCTTCAAAAACCTCCACTTAAAGGCTCTAACTTTAACCTTTTTTTCTGGTGCTTTCAATATGTTGCATACATTCTTTACTTTTGCTACCACTCTTTTAATGCATGTGGAAGCCTCATCCTATGGACAAATTTGGTGTGCCTTGGAATATTTATACAGTCTTCCTCCTACCAGTTAACATTTTAATGGTCTGTTGCCATATTTAAGGATGCTATGATGACCTTTCAGTTTTACACATGTGTTATTAGGATCTCACTTTATATTATAGCAAATTCACATACATAGCTTATAGGAGCAATCGGACTCTTGTAGAAAAACATCCAAGGAACTACCTCCTTAAGTCTTAAGTCTAAACACCTCTCACTTAGCGCAGACACCCCCTTCTTCCACTTTATATTATTGTCCAACATCTCTCATCTAATAGCTATACCCTGCATTATGTGCATTATTTTTATTTACATTCTCATGTTTAGACAAGAAAATAAAGATTTTAAAATGTTAATTTTAAATCTATATCTATGTAAAAGTGATTTTTTTTTATAAGACTTTACAAATGTGAAACTGTAATTTAGTAGGTTTTATTGTGGTCATGCCAAGCCTTTCTGGCATATTACATTTTGGTGAGGAGTTGAGATGTGCATGAGGCAGCATATGGTAAGACATTTTAACTGGCTCCACAAGCTAGTTTGCTCTGGGTTCCACAGGGATGCATTTAATATCTCGACAACTGGGATTCCATCTGCCAGAACCTCTTCATTGTGATCCCAAACTCAAAGAGAACACTGGCGATGAAATCCCGACATGACTGGGGATGATTATGTTGGAATCCCAGCAGACAGCATCCCGATTGTAAGGAGTCAGGGGAAAAGTAAGTATCAGCCAGGGGGGGAGAGGGTTAGGTTTCGGCACCCCAGGGGGAATTAGGGTTAGGCTGTGGGAGGGGGTGGTTAGAGTTAGGCTCTAGACAGGGGGCATAGGTTCAGGCACCACCAGGTGGAGGTTAGAGTTAGGCACTAAGGGGGAGGGTTAGGTTTAGGCACTTAATGGGAGGGTTAGAGTGAGGGATAGGGAAGTTTAGCATGAGGGTGCAGTAAAAGAGAGTTAAGGGGTAAATAGGACAGGGAAACATTAATCATCATTCCCATGTTGGGATTTAAACCATCAGGATGCCGTTTTCAGTGTACTGACAGCCAGCATCCTGTCCATCTGTATTTCAAACCAATTCCGGTTTTACCTATTGGTTGACATATGTTTATACTGAAACAGCCAACTTTCTAGAAATGCTACTACTAGATAACTTACAGTATATATGACATTTAAATAGCCAACTGCTATTTTCATCAACATACAACCAGTGTGCAGAATGTATATATTGTACTGTAGATTTCAGGAGATCAATTTAGTTATAAATACAGTACACATGTGTACTCATACACCTTTCCTTTTTTTTCTTCATTTGGCACAAGATGCTGTCACGGCTAAGATGCACCACGACTAGTAGCAATTAGATAGATCCCAATTTTTTTTCATGCAAAAGTATTCATATAAAGTATCAGATTAAAGAAGCAAATTTTAAGAAAAATCACAAGGCATGGCAAATTTGGTGACATGGCTCGATTTTAGGAAAGGTGTATGTGGACAGATCTGTATATGGGCACAAAGTTTAGAATCCAACACATATTAACTTGTAACTCTAAATTTGTGGTATATCTTCTCTCTTGCCCATGTGGGTTACACTACAGAATGTGGGCAAGACAGAGAGACAGTTAAAATAAAGGATGGCTTTACATCATTTGTCAATATGAACAGCCATCCTTTTAGAAAACAGTTAACAACCAGTAGCCTGGCAATTTTTCTTTATGAAAACATAACACATAATCTCTGTATGATTGATCACATTCCTGCTAGTTCTAGAGGTGGCAATCGGTATCAACATTTAGTCCAATATGAGGCCAATCGGATACATAGTCTAGATACATTATCACCTAGGGGACTCAATGAGTCATTTGGACTTCAGTGCTTTTTTAGCTAATATAATTTTTGGTTCCGTGTTTTTTACTATATATTTTATGTGACATAATTGAGTTATCTAGTCTACAATAGCTTCTTGTTTTGCATATGTACAATTATAAGTAGGGGTCAGCGGGAATCGGATTTCTGAAATCCGAACCCCCCCGAGCCCCCCCAATCCAAGGCTGATCCGTGTCAGGCTCGACTTTTCCCGCCTGACTCGGATCTGAAATCGAGGCAAAACGTCATCATCCCGCCTTCCGGGTCTCGCGGGTTTTGGATTCTATATAAGGTACCCGCGTTGGCGCCATTTTCTCACTCAGCTGTGGACAGTGAAGAGGGAGGGTGGGAGTTAGGGCTGGCTGGCTGGGCTGTGTACTATAGTGTAGTGTTGTGCTGTGCTGCTGTTGTCCATAGGGGCTGTGTCCACTCCTCCGAAAGTCCATAGGGGCTGGCTGTGTTGTGCTGTGCTGCTGTTGTCCATAGGAGCTGTGTCCACTCCTCCAAAGTCCATAGGGGCTGGCTGTGTTGTGCTGCTGTTGTAAATAGGGGCTGTGTCCACTCCTCCAAAGTCCATAGGGGCTGGCTGGACTGTATTGTGCAGTCAGTTGTCCATAGGGGTTGTGTCCACTCTAAAGTTCTGTGCAGTGTCCCAGTCCTAAAGGGGTGCTGTAGTGTTGTCCAGGGGGTGCTCTGTACATTAGGGGTGCTACCCCCAAGTGCAAAAAAAATAAATCTTTTTTCTGTGTTTGTGAATTGTGTGCGCAGTAGCCACACGTGCATCAACAAAGTAGCGCCAAGCGTGCGCCTGTGTCATAAGTAAAGGGCCAGCTGGCTTGACCGTTAAAGGGTGCTGTAACCCCCAAAGTGCACTCCAAACCAAATAAAAAAATATTTTGTGTGTTTGTGAATTGTGTGCACTGTGGCTGCACTTGCATCAACAAATGGAGCAGTACCAAGCGTGCGCCTGTGTCCCATAAGTAAAGGGCCAGCTGGCTTGTCCGTTAAAGGGTGCTGTAACCCCCAAAGTGCACTCCCAAAAAAATAAAAAAATATATATATTTTTGTGTTTGTGAATTGTGTGCATAGTAGCTGCACGGGCATCATCAAAGTAGCGCCAAGAGTGCGCCTGTGTCATAAGTAAAGGGCCAGCTGGCTTGACCGTTAAAGGGTGCTGTAACCCCCAAAGTGCACTCCAAACTAAATAAAAAAATATTTTCTGTGATTGTGAATTGTGTGCACTGTGGCTGCACGTGCATCAACAAAGGAGCAGCATCAAGCGTGCGCCTGTGTCCCATAAGTAAAGGGCCAGCTGGCTTGTCCATTAAAGGGTGCTGTAACCCCCAAAGTGCACTCCACAAGAAAAATATATTTTTGTGTTTGTGAATTGTGTGCGCAGTACCCGCTCGTGCATCAACAAAGGAGCAGCGCCAAGCGTGCGCCTGTGTCATAAGTAAAGGGCCGGCTGGCTTGACCGTTAAAGGGTGCTGTAACCCCCGAAGTGCACTCCAAACCCAATAAAAAAATATTTTCTGTGTTTGTGAATTGTGTGCACTGTGGCAATTGTGTGCACTGTGTGCATGTGCATCAACAAAGGAGCAGCAGCAAGCGTGCGTCTGTGTCCCATAAGTAAAGGGCCGGCTGGCTTGTCTGTTAAAGGGTGCTGTAACCCCCAAAGTGCGCTCCATAAAAAATAAAATATTCTCCTTTTTTTTCTGTCTTTTTGAATTATGTGGGCTGTAGCTGCACCTGCATCCTCAAAGCAGCAGCGCCAAGCGTGTGTCTGTCTGTTAAAGGGTGGTGTAACCCCAAAGTGCACTCCATCAAAAATAAAACATTTTCTTCTGTGTTTGTGAATTGTCTGCACTGTACGTGCATCCTCAAACAGCAGCGACAAGCGTGCGTCTGTCTGTTAAATGTTGGTGTAACCCTTAAAGTGCGCTCCACAAAGAATAAAAAAATACTTCTTTTTTTTCTGTCTTTGTGAATTGTGTGGGCTGTGGCTGCACATGCATCAACAAAGGAGCAGCGCCAAGCATGCGCCTGTGTCCCATAAGTAAAGAGCCGGCTGGCTCATTTCTTAAAGGGTGGTGTAACCCACAAAGTGCACTATTCTCCAAAAAAATTAAAAAAATATTTTCTGAGTTTGTGTGCACCTTAGCCGCACGTATATATCAATATAACATAAATGGAGGACCAAACTTTCTCCGTTAAAAATAAAATAGGGAAAGATCAAGAACCACTTCCTCCTAGTGCTGTTGTTGCTGCTGGGAGTTGTTCATCATCCGAGAGAGGAAGTAGGAACACCACTACTTTTACTAAACAATTGACCCTCCAACAGTCCTTAGCGAGGAGGATGAAGTACGACAGCAGTCATCCTGAAGCAAAACGTATAACTGAGGCCTTGACTGCTATGTTGGTGTTAGACGTGCGTCCGGTATCTGCCATTAGTGCAGTAGAATTTCTACAATTGATGGAGGTAGTGTGTCCCCGGTTCCAAATCCCGTCTAGATTCCACTTCACTTGGCAGGCGATACCGAGACTGTACATAAACTTCAGAAAAAGTGTCCTCAGTGTCCTGAAAAATGCGGTTGTACCCAATGTCCACTTAACCACGGACATGTGGACAAGTGGAACAGGGCAGACTAAGGACTATATGACTGTGACATTCCACTGGGTAGATGTATCACCTTACGCAGCAACAACAGCAGAGTCACCAGTAGCAGCATCTCAGAAATGCCATGTCATTCCAAGGCAGGCTACGCTGTGTATCACCGGTTTCAGTAAGAGGCACACTGCTGACAACCTCTTAGAGAAACTGAGGGAAATCATCACCCTGTGGCTTACCCCACTTAGACTTTCCTGGGGATTTGTGATATCTGACAACGCCACCAATATTGTGTGGCATTACATCTGGGCAAATTCCAGCATGTCCCATGTTTTGCTCACACAATAAACTTGGTGGTGCAGACTTTTCTGAAATGCGACAGGGGCGAGCAGGAGACGCTTTGGGTGGCCTGAAAAATTTCTGGCCACTTTTGCCATTCAGCAACTGCATGCACCTGTGTCATAAGTAAAGGACCGGCTAGCTTGTAACCCCGAAATTGCACTCCACAAAAAATAAAAAATTCTTTTTTTTCTGTCTTTGTGAATTGTGTGGGCTGTAGCCACACCTGCATCCTCAAAGCAGCAGCGACAAGCGTGCATCTGTCTGTTAAAGGATTACTTTGGTGACAGCATCCAAGTAGGTATGTCAGACAGTCCGTACCTGTACTGGTAGGAAAAAGAGGCAATTTAGAGGCCCCTGTACAAACTGGCTCTATTTTACCTGAGTTGCCCCCCCTCCAGTGTGTACTTTGAAAGAGTGTTTAGTGCAGCCAGGAACCTTGTCAGCGAAAGGCGTAGGAGGTTGCCTCCACAAAATGTGGAGAAGATGATGTTCATAAAAATGAATTATCAACTCTTCCAGGGAGACCAGCCTCCATCCCCGCTGGAATCCAGGGACCTGTGGTGGTGGATTCCAGCGGGGATGAATTAATACTCTGTGAGGTTGAGGATGTACACAACACTGAAGAGGGTGAGGAATCGGTGAATGAGGAGGATGAGGACGACATCTTGCCTCCGTAGAGCCAGTTTGTGCAGGGACAGATTAATTGCCAGCTTGTTTTGTGGGGGCCCAAACGAACCAATCATTTCAGCCACAGTCATGTGGCAGACCCTGGTACTGAAATTATTGGTTTGTTAAGTGTGCATGTCCTGTTTATACAACATAAGGGTGGGTGGGAGGGCCCAAGGACAATTCCATCTGGCACCTCTTTTTTTTCTTTGCATTATGTACTGTTTGCGGCCTAGTTTTTGAAACTGCCATCCTGTCTGCCACTGCAGTGTCACTCCTAGATGGGCCACGTGTTTATGCCGCCCACTCGTGTCGCTTAGCATAGTCATCCATCTACCTCGGTGCAACCTTTTGGACATAAAAACACTATTGTCAGGTGTGAGGTGTTCAGAATAGACTGGAAATGAGTGGAAATTAAGGTTTTTGAGGTTAATAATAGCATAGGAGCAGAAAAATCAACACATTCTGTGATTTTAGCTGTTTTTATGCTTTTTAAAAATAAAATCCAGACCCAAAACACAAAACCAAGAACCCAAAACACCGAAGAGTGGTTTTGGCAAAACCAATCCAGATCCAAAACACTAAGAAAGATCCAGATCCAAAACCAAAACACAAAACACGAAAAGTGGCCGGTGCACACCACTAATTATAAGCTTAGTGTGTACAGTATACTTTATTGCATGTATTAATGTAATAATTTAGGTTTTCTTTTTATATTTTATAATTGTATTTACATGGTGTGTTTTTATGGTGATGGCTGCTATGTGTACATCACTGAAGATGTGACACAATGCTCCAAATTTACAACTACATGAATCAACATCACCATGTTTGTATCATTGGCTATCTAAGTAAGCTTCTGCAATTGCCAGGAAATTTGTGTCCTCCAATACAGACCATGCCTCTGCACTCCCAGGAAATGGGGGCAACATGCTCCTGTTTACAGGAATGCAGGCCAGTGACTCCCACTCCATGCCCCAAATAGCCGCAGCATGTCAATCAGCTGCTGCTTGAGGTCACTGCTTGCTAACAAGCAGGACTCATTCTACATATGTGCAGACCCACAAAAATCAGAGCTGTACTTAAACATCAAGTTTACATACATCTCAAAATAAGGCTCTGTAACAGGTATTTATTGTGGCTATTAGCCACTTATGGTATGTTCGTTCATGATGAAAATAGTTGTTGGCTTTTGAAACTTCATAATAAAGGTGTCTGTTTATTGCTAATTACACAGTCAGAGTGCTGCCTTCAGTTTCTTCCAATTTACTTATGGACGTATGGATCCCACGACTGTAGACTAGCACCTGCAAAAAATTACCAGGAGCAAGCGATAAGTACAATGAGGTGGGACATACTTAAAATAAATTACCCATTGACTTCCAAAACAGACCCATAGGGGTATATTTACTAAAGTGCAGCTTTTTAGAAGTGGAGTTGTTGCCCATAGCAACCAATCTAGTTCTAGCTATTATCTTCTAGAAGTTGCTATTTAAATGTTATGTAAAATCAGATTGGTCACTATGGGCAACATCGCCACTTCTAAAAACCGCACTTTAGTAAATATACCGCATGCTGTTTAGAAACTCTAAAAGAAAAGCTGTATGAATATCTATCTTTTGTTTTTAACTTGTAAGCTGTAGGATTGGGTTTTATATTGCAAGGTGACAGTCAGTGATGACAAATGTCCTAATTTAATTATCCCAAATAATCTATTAAATTGCTTCAAAGCTACAAATTAAGGTTGAACAGGCCAAATCTTATTTAGATGATGTATCCATTTATTACTTCCAATTTGGTTCTTACAATAATATGGGTTTTTATTTTAAAATGTGTCCTATTTTTATTGCCCTCATCATTTCTCAAGTTCCAATGGCATAAAGTAATAAGTTTTCATCTTTGTGACTTAAAGCTACAAAAGTAGTGCATGCCATTTCTAACTCATAAATTTGAATAAGTTAATAAAACTTGTGAAGTAGTTTATTATCTAATCTCTCTCATTTAGCCTTTTTGATTGGGTATTGGCTAATCCCCCGGTATTAACAGTTCTATGAAGGTCTGACCTTTCAATTTAATTCTTACTGCTATCTTTGCCTTATTATATGCTTATCTCATGTTGCCTTGAATTCAATTTAAATGCCCATTTCATGTATAAACTAAATTGTAAAAATAATTACTACACATCTTTAAATTATATGTGAAACCACTTTCCCTAAAACTTGCAAGATATTTTTTCTATTAATGCTGTTAATTATTTTGCTCATTTTCTGTTTGTTTACTTGTTTGGTTAGCAGATATTTTATAGTTCAAACCCAATTAAAAAAAAAAGCTAATTAAGATAATTTTATTTTTAATAAATTTGCTCACTAGTTTTCAATTTGGTGATAAGCCATGTACCACGACAAAGGTACCATATTACTGTCTTTGTAAATTTTAGTTCACATATTGCAGTGTGCTATTGTGAGGATTCCACAGATAACTGATATTTTTAATTTACAGGAATATTACACATTTTTTGTCAAATGTTTTTATCTTCACCTTAATTATGGAGATTTTGCCCATGTTGTCCTTTTGCCTTGGGTCATGCAAACTTTATTTTTGGGGCATTTTCAGAAATGCGTAATGAAGTTTATTTTCTTATTTTATCACCCTCAGAATCATCATGTACTCTTTCTTGTTTCTAATATGAATGGGAGTCACTACTGCCTATCCTCCAACATTAACCCCTTCCATCAGGTACAAAATGCTCTGCTCCTGGAGTTCCCACCTAGTTTATGATTGCAGTCACCCCTGTTGAACTAGTTAATTGATGATAAAGGTGTTTCAACACAGGTGACTGCAATCATAAATTAAGGAGGAAGTCCAAGAGCTGAGCATTTTGTACCTAATCGAACTGGTCATGTGGCAGGGTCTGTGCTTGCCAGTAAAAATTGCAATTGTCTTTGTTTGTCACACTTTGAAGATTTAAGTTTGTATTAGTAAATGTTTTTATTTTTCATGTTGAAACCAAAAATATCTCTGGAGACACAACCTGACAATTTACATTTCCTTGTCTTCCAGTGGGCTTCTACTACAGACATGGTTTCAACAAGAACACTTTGCTAAGGTTAATACATTTTTTGGAGCAGTATGATGTGACTAAGGGGAGAAATTCTGTTCAGTGATTGTAACAGTAGCAAAGTATAGTAACAAAGGAAGATGTTGGTAGTGAGAAAATGCTGAAGTTGCAATTGGTTTACACTAAAGCTGGCCACACATCTAAAGATTATCTGTCCAACCAGCCAACTAGTTGATTGGTTGGAATGAAAATCTGGTAAGGTATGAAAGCAAATTACAATCAGCAATTTGCTCCCAAACGCTGGAAAATGGACCAAAACTATTTTTTGAACAAATAGTTTAGATCAAACATTTAACAAACTTGTCTGACGGCCATTTTCAGCTGTTTTCTGGCATTTAGGAGCAAATTGCTGATCATCATTTACTCCCATACATTACCAGATTTTCATTCCAACCAATCAACAAGTTGTCTGGTTGGATGTAAGATGTATGTGGCCAGCTTAAGGCTGCATGGGAGACCACAGGTTTACAGCAAATAAAATTGTGTTTTAATATGAAAAACAGCTTGTTTGTACTGTATGAGAAGAAAAATGGACAGTAGTACAATGTGTGTTTAGTGTGAAGAACAGCCTGTAGGTAATATGGAGATTATGATATATGTTGATGCTTGTGAAGCATATGGATTGTGATGCATATGGAATATTTAGATATATAAGGATAATAAAGGGTTTTCAAACAGAAAGTAATGTAAGTTTTAATGCTGCACACTGTAGTTATATATAATAGTGTTTCTGATTGTTATTAGGAGCAGAATTATTATACCAAGTAGTGATTCATAATGGTGCATGATGATAGGAGTCAGTATTAGGGCAAGACCAATATGAAAGAGATAAGACCTTTATAACAGCCTCTCTTTACCATAAAGCAAGAAATGTTCATTGATATTCGGATGCCTCCAGTTCTTCAAATCCAAGCAGTAAAGGCTTTTCCCCCGCAAGTTATTGCTTGGGTCCGGAACACAATTAGCATATTCCAAGTTGTACCAGTAGATGATCTAGTGTCAAGTAAAAATACAGCAAATTGTGGGACACAGCATTTAAGAACTGAATACAGCATAGTATTAGGCAAAATAAATTTGTTCAGTTTACAGTCAAAAGGTCAGGACTGTCAGCAAGCTGTAAGTGATTGGTAAACAGTAACAAGTTCAGAGTTTGGAACTGGCAGACAGGTTTGGTAAACAGTCTAGGGAGTTTTAGAAGACGTAACAGGTGAGAACATAGGAAAGAGGAGTATACACAAAGTAATGCAAATTCAGCTACAAAGTTAAAGGAACTTTATCCAGCACTGGAGTGATAGTAGATCAGATTTAAGCCAATGGGCAGCTAGCTAGCAAACTGCCTCCTACAGTACTCATTACTCACTGCATATGGGCATGAAGAGCACATCAGAACAGGGCTAACATCATGCACAGTGTTACCAGAGGGATCAGTCAAGAAGCTGGAAGCAAGCACCATGTTACAGAGCCAGAAGCTGCTGGGCATTGTTGTTGGTGGTCATCAGTTTAGTGATGGGAGCCATCATATCTACCAGTTATAGTACAATGTGTGATGATAGGAGCTTTATAAAGGCAGCAGTAATATTATATTTAGCAATGAATATATTGAAATCAAGATATTTACAAAAGGCTGGGCAACAATATATAGAAATTCCAAGCTATTACTGGCAACATGAGAATTGTAATGAATGTGAGGTACATACACAAACACAAGTGCACACACATATATAAATATAGATACTTATACACATTTATGAGACACAAGGGATAATTAATATACAGTACTATAAGGTAATGTTCCTACACATATATTCTATGTTGAGCTGTTATACTGTATGTTGAGTATGCAAGAGTAATGGTATGTTGTAACATTGTTGCATTAGTAAAAAATAAAAAATTTTACATAAACAGTGTATCTGCATTTTGATTTTAAAATACACAGATATAGTATCTGTATTACAGAGAACTCTGTAAGAGTTATATGGCATTTCTGTGATGAGTGCAAGATGCAGTGGGTGTGACCTATGCATTTCTCCCAGTTGGGATTCGTCAGGTACAGTAATGGTTGCATCTGCTGTATGGAGTTATCTTAAGTAGTGCTCTGAATATTATCGAGTTAGGGTTCAATTATCCTATAACCTCTAATGGTCAGGGTCTCCGATGTGACAAGGTGTTATACTGTCTAACAATCTATTGCTTGGGTGTTAGAGGAGGGAAAAAATGTAAGAGGATAAGATTCTGGTATTGTGAAAGAAAAAAGAAGAAAATGGGATCAAAGGGATGGGTTAAATATGGTTGTGTTAGTGAAACAAGGTTCTGATTTTGAACCAATTTGGCTAATGATGCTCTGTCTTCCTATGTGCAGTGTATAAAAAAAGAACAAAAGTATTACATAATGAACTAAATTTGTTTCTGGCTAGGAAGCCTAATGTAATGAATCCGCAGTTGGTTATAAATTTTTATCTTTATATAGGTATGCATGTTTAGAGTATGTGCTATTGTTTTCCTGGGTAGATTTTGTAATTGCTTAGCTTTTTATGCAGTTTACTTCAATTAATGAATGACAGGAGATCTCGGAGGTGTGTTCATATCATAAGAAATGGACAGGTGTTTTCTATATTTTTTTGTTCAGTTGTTTTTATTTTTATTTTCTTTGTTCCTCATTGTTGTTCATATGGGTGACCTCTTGCAGAGTTGACATTTGGTGATGGATATGATCTGGTATCCCAATACTCAACGTCTGGCATTTATTGCTCTTCTTTTTTTGAGAGTTTGGAAATATGGTATCTGGTCTGAAGTTTAACGGATAGGGGTACTAGCTCTGGTGGTTCAATTAGGCATATGAGAGCAGAAATATATCTAACCTACAGTACCTAGATTTCATGGGTGGTCTCCCTTCCCATTACTTCTCAGGCCCAACCCTTCTTAACTTCCAAGTTTAGATGGTAATTTTTGGGCATAACCAAGGTGGTATGACTGTAATTATCTCGCTGCCTGTGTGGACCTCCCAAGAGTTTGAGCTTTTGCTTTCCCCTTATCTGATTAGTTAATGCTTGTGACTTTATCTCACAAAGTTAGCAACTTCAAAATTGATGTTTAGTCCATTTGGAGTTAGAATCTTGAGTTCGAAGATCCAATTGCTTTCTTCTCTTGACATTGCTGTTATATGATTGCCTCCCCTACAGGAAGGTTTGACCAGTGAGATGGCTTGAAATGATAGTGAGCCAGGGTCTTTGTTATTGTGAAATCTGAAGTGTCTAGAGACACTATGTGTCTGGAGTCCATTCTCAATATTTCTTATGTGTTCTCCTAGTTGCACCTTAAATATTCTTATGGTTCGTCCTATATATTGGATTACACATGGTCTGTGAGCATGTAGGTTGTGCCTTTGGATTCACAGCTGAGTTTCTCTTGCAAATTGGATTTCTTTTGGGTGGTATTGGGTGTGAAATTTAGGATGGGAGTGGTAGATTTTTTTCCAGTTGTTTTACATGCTTTGCATTGGTTGCAAAAATAGAAGACCATTTTTTTTACATTCAACCAAGTTATTTTTGTCTTGTTGGAATCTTTTGTCTGATCTTTTGGGGTGACAGATGGCTTCTTACATGTTTTTGTCTGATACTTGGTGCTCTTCTATAGACAAATGTTGGTCTGTCTATAATGTTCTCAAGAGATCGTCCTTTAGCAGAATATGCCAATTCTTACCTACAAAATTTTCAATATCCTTGTGTTGTCATTGTACTGGGTAATAAATAGTGGTTGTTGTTGATCCAAACCTGTTTTTTCTTTGTATGTCAGGAGTTCTGTTCTTTCCATCTCTTTTGCCTCTTGAAAGGCTGTTTCCACAAGTGTTGTGTTGTACTTTTGTTTTATAAATTTGTTCTTTAAAAATGTAGCTTGTTCAAAGATTCTACCTTGGAACAATTTATTCGGATTCGTTTAAATTGTCCTTTGGGTATGCTTTTTTTTACTTCCACATATAGTGTTAAATCAAGAAAGTCTATTGTATGAATGCTGGTGATGGCAGTAAATTCTAAATTCTTCTAATTTATAATGATGTATGTCGTGAATAGCCCTAGATCCTCTAGTGTACCCTTCCAGATCTGGATGATGTTGTCTATGTATCTTCTCTATAGAATTATGTTATCTCTGTATTGGTTGTTATTCCATATGGTTTTGGACTCCCTTTGACCCATTATATGCAACTATATTTTCTTATAACAAATAGTTAATAGCTGAGCACCAATTCTGCTGAGTGATGCTTATAACACTCAACCCACTAAAACCGCCACACTTAGTGAACCTCTTAATACCATCATCAGGGCAAAAATGTCCCATCGGTATATGTTTGTGTCTTGGGCCAGCTGCTTATCTTTTTTATGTAAGAGATGGGTGTCTTTTGCAGTAAGATACTCTCCAATGATCAAATATTTTTTTTTTATTTTAAGCATCAAGAACAGTCATCTCAGAAAGTTACAGTATTGAAATCTTTTCATGTAACATGATATAAAATGAACTTTCTGTGTAAGTTTTGAACAAAATATCTTATGTAGGTACAGTATTTGGCATATATTTTTGTAAATGTCTTGTAGAAATTTGACTTTTTATGACTGCAATCTATTACAATCAAGTCAAGAAGTTTTACATCAGAGAGTGAAACTAACTATGGGTAAGTAAAAACATAATAACACATAAAATAATAATGATACAAATGACATATCTTAGCCTAATTGATATTAATCTCCCCAAGATGTATATATGTCAGTCTGAATACATAAGTACTGTCCTTGCAGATACCTATTTATCTACTTCATCAGTATATTGAGGTTTACAAGATGCACAAATGTAAGAAACTACAGCAACACATTTCTTGCACACTGGTTTGTCACATTATGCACATTTTTTCTTCTTTACATGATTTTTGGACCTGGTAGTGGCAACAGGATTACATACTTACAATAGTTCCACATGAGCTGTTGGTGAATACTCTTTGGCAAGTTCTTCTGTAGATAATCCATGCATTGATACCTGCCAAGTCTAGAGCATTGTAATTGCTATAGACATGCCACCTTCTTCCACCAGTTTTCACTGAGTACTTATCAACCCTGTACTTTGTTTCACTGTAGCATGCCACAGTATTAGGCTGTGACTTTGTATCAGTTCCAATTTGTACATCTGTATGCAAGGAGCTCAAAATTATGACATTATTGCTTGACTTTTCCTGATACATTGTGAAAGTCATATCATTGTTTTTGAAAGCTAGTCTTGTAGAGTAGCTCTTGAGCTTTCTGCATGCACTCTGGTACTTTCCTACAAGCAAGATTGTTCAGTTTGCTTCCAAATGTTGTACAAGTGCATGTGAGGTGAAGAAGTTGTCACAAGTAATGTTTCTTCCTTTGTTTAGGTATGGGCCTAGACAGAAATGGATGCAGATGCACTATGCAATCATTACTGCTCAAAATTGAAATATATATATTACAATTGAATATCATATAAGATGTTTTTAGCATATATTTGGTCAAAAATATGACCAAATATATGGTAACAAACTCTTACATAATATTTATTTGTAATATATATTTACATTTTGAGCAGTAATGATTGCATATTGCATTTGCATC
The DNA here is from genome assembly GCA_031769625.1 of Taudactylus pleione. Classification (NCBI taxonomy): domain Eukaryota; kingdom Metazoa; phylum Chordata; class Amphibia; order Anura; family Myobatrachidae; genus Taudactylus; species Taudactylus pleione. The sequence goes on along the minus strand of JAUIMM010001311.1, from coordinate 6,313,544 downwards.
CATTTCTTTCTATGTGTAATACTATAATCTTAGCAAGATTGCACCTCTCATTAAATCAGTGTGCAGTAAAGAGCCACAATCGATATTAGGTATGGGCCTGCAATGTTCTTCACAACAAAGTCACTTAGACAATCAGCAAATGGGCCAGTTTCATCTTTGCCAAAGTAAATGAAGGCATTCAGCATGTATTGCAAATCTTTATTGATGGCCATCCAGTATTTCTGCCCATATTTGTTAGGATTTTTTCCCATCAACTGAGTGAATAGACACCTATGCCTGACGGGAACAGCTGTTCACCTACAGTAGTATATGGACCAGGAATGTACTGTACATGTTTTCACAGTTTGCTATGAGTCTGTGACATACTTCTGTCATGAGAGAAAACTTGTTATCTTTCAATCACTCCGAATGTGTTGACTTCAAATCAAACCTCTGGAACCTCATGATTTCCCTGAAGTGATTACATGACATCACTGATTTGCAGACTGGTATACCCAAATTTTTATGAACATAGAAGATCTTCCTCTATTCCTTTAGATTCAGTAGAACCTTCAAATACAAAATACCAAGAAATGAATCAATCTCTTCCAACGGCAAGGAACAATTATCGTCTACTAACATCCAACATGCCTCTTTTACAGTGCATTTCTGAATGTGCTTGAGAATAGATTAATCAAGAAAAAATGTTCTGTTGGTAGTACTAGTGCTAACCAGTAACACTGACAGCATATAGCTTGGCTGTCACTATAAAAAGCAGTAATTGAGATTTATAGCAAAATCTCTGTCTTCCAGAGACTCCCTCTCAGAACATGGGCTAACTATGATACATAAGACTACAAGCATTATCACTTGTCTGAATTCAGTCAGGATCAATATGCATTACAGTTTAATCACCATCATCAGCACTTGACAGAGACATGTATTGTGAATATTGATTTGTCAGTATTGACTGTAGAATATCAGTTAATTTTCTCAGGCATTGCTACCAAATAAAGTCATGTTAAATACTGTCACACTTGCATTAAGGCATAATATGTGATTACTGGAAATTATGCTTGTTGTATTGTTTCATTAAAAACAAAACTCTATAAAACACCCTCTCCATACACACACAAAAACTTTTCTTTGTGATATATTTTTAACCAAACAACAAGAAACCACTTAATTGTCATGATTGAAAGGGGGTCCATTGAATTATTTCAGGTAAAACAAGGCATAAACAGTGTTTGGTCAAATGTACAAAAATAGTATACTACACTACATTGAAACTCCATACTATGTTGTGGTTTTATATTTTTTTTAATAATACAAGTCCAATTACAGTACATACCTTTAAATCTAATGTACGGAATGAGGGTATGCAGCGCTAGTATTGAAAAATGTCCACAATTTATTTGACATAAAAACACTATGATGCAATAATCAATTAAAAACATATGAATGTAATATGTATCATGAAAAGGTCACATGTGACCTAAGAAATAAATAATAAGTAAAATCACAAATTACTGAGTCTCATACATGATAGATAAACCATTTGGGCACTGATTGCTGCAGCAATGGTATGGAAAAATGGACACTGTTGAAAATGTCATTCAAAGAGGAGTGGAATAAAGTTTATGGAGAGTCCAGTGATGGAGCAATGGTTTTACCAGCTTATATGAGAATGATTGAGGATCCTGGAATTAGCAATGGCATCACAATCAGCGAACTTCCAATGCAAAGGATGTTGCCTCTGAACAGTCAATGCTGGAACCAGGAAATAAGGTCCCAAATCCAATTCAATATTCCAGTGTTAATCATTATTCATGTCCAAATAGCAAGTGCCGTTAGCCAGGGAGAGCCACCAACGCGTTTCGCTGCATACAAGCAGCTTTTTCAAGGTGTCTGCATGGCTGTCACATATCCCTTTTTATAAAGCCTTTAAACCAGATAATCATCAGGTGTATTCAATTATAATTATCAGATACAAACATTCATACAAATAAAAAAACACAATTGGTCATATACTGACAATAGGAGGCAGACATAGAATTAGAAATTTATAAGTACAGAGGAAGAAATGATTAAAATAACCTTACTTACTAGAAAATTTACGAGTCTGATCATTATCGGGAGGGAACTACTGCAAGAAAACAATATTGCTAGTCTATTATTGGTTAGCATAGGTCACATGACCGGAACAGATTGTGTGGTGGAGCACAACATCATCATGAGCTGTGTTACAAATCTCCAGCCATGTCTGTTTACCTATGAATCCTCTTTAAACCACTTGTGTTGATATTGCTGGAATGCAGAGTCCTCAAATGTCACGTTCCAAATATCAACCAAATCTGTTGTTACATTATATCTTATTATGTAAATCACATGTTTATTACATATTGCAAGTGGGGTAATAAAGGACATTATGTCCATAGGGACCGGTGGATAGTGATTAGATAGCACATAAAAAACATAAATTAAATCATTGTTAACTAAACTAAAACATTGTTATTATTATTGATACTTAGAATATATAGAATCAATTACCTAAAATGCTATAAGTGTGCAAAAATAGGGCATATAACAACCAATGAGGAACTATCCTGAAAATAGATGTGCAATATATAGCGAGTGAGCAGAATGTAGTAGATGATAGAATGAATATTCAAAAATAGGAATACATCAAAAAATCAATTGTCTATTATTTTCTGTCTATAAAGGAGTCTAACTGAACTATGACATATGGGTGGATATTAATGATACAAATAAAAAATTGAAACCAAAAAAAATTATTGACTACCAGACATAAGGAAAATTGTATATAGACACATGCATAAATAACTAAATTACTAAAAAATAAAATGGAATAGATGATTAGAAAAACCATCCTATAACAAACTTGGGCCAGAAGAACATCAAAGTAGAAGGATGATCAAAGGAGTATAAGGAGAAGGAATTTAAATATAAATGACCAACCAAATGAGATAACATCTCAATACCCTAATTTAAATTACAGTACTCTAATTGTTATATGCACAATTGTGTTTTTTTATTTGTATGGATTTATGTATCTGATAATTATAATTGAATACACCTGATGATTATCTGGTCTAAATCAAAGGCTGTATAAAAAGGGTTATGTGACAGCCATGCAGACACCTTGGAAAAGCTGCTTGTATGCAGCGAAATGCGTTGGTGGCTCTCCCTGGCTAACGGCATTTACTATTTGGACATGAATAACGATTAACACTGGAGTATTGAATTGGATTTGGGACCTTATTTCCTGGTTCCAGCATTGACTGTTCAGAGGCAACATCCTTTGGAAGTTCGCTGATTGTGATGCCATCGCTAATTCCAGGATCCTCAATCAGTCACATCTAAGCTGGTAAAACCATTGCTCCATCACTGGACTCTACACAAACTTTATTCCTCTCCTCTTTGAATGACATTTTCAACAGTGTCCATTTTTCCATACCATTGCTGCAGCAATCAGTGCCCCCATGTTTTATCTATCCTGTATGAGACTCAGTAATTTGTGGTTTTACTTATTTATTTCTTATGTCAAATGTGACCTTTTCATGATACATATTACATTCATATGTTTTTTATTGATTATTGCATCACAGTGTTTTTATGTCAAATAAATTGTGGACATTTTTCAATACTAGCGCTGCATACCCTCATTCCTTACTGTTCCTCAGGAGGCTGACTACCTCCCTTTAGCAGCTGCTAGGAAATCCAACACATGACAGTGCCCTTTATACTATTATATCTTTATAGTTTCTTTGCATCTTTAAATCTAATGTACCTTAAATCTAAAAATTTTCTTTGTCATATAGTGGTTAATTACATACTTTGTCTAATACCCCTTTTACACCGGATCTAAATCCCGGGGTTTTTGCAGGGTTAACCCAGGCAGCACCTTGTTGTAAAAAGGGAGAGGGTTGGATCACCAGGTCGAGTTACCCGGCAATCCAACCCAGGTAAATAGCAGGGTTTAACACGGGCTAAATTCTGGGTCTGATCCGGATAGGAACTCTGCTCCAACTCTGGGTCAGACCCTGAATTTTGGTGGAAAAGGGGTAATACACTGTTAGGGGTCACCTAGGAAATCACATGAATGCCTAGAATCAGACTAGAGAGGTCTTCACCTATAGCAGCTGTCATTCCCAAAATTGGTCCTTAACGCACACTAACAGTCTAGGTTTTAAGGATAATAATAATTAGGCACATGTGACTTAATTAGTATCTCAGTCAATTTGATTTTACAATCTGTACTCAGCCATGGATATCCTGAAAACCTGGACCATTAGGGTGCCTTGAGGATCGAGTTTGGAAACCTCTGTAGATAATTTTATTTTCACAGGTACTTTGATGCCTCCTTGACTTAAACCAAGACAGATACTGAGGAGCTGAGACTGGAGTCAGCATTCAGGTTGAGTGAAGGTATACTAAGAACAAATTCAAGGAAGGTCAGCTTTAGTATAAATAATTCAGGGAAGTCTGGATGCCAGAAGCAATTGCAGGGAAGGTGTAGATAGTTGAAACAATGCAGGGAAGTCTAGATGCCAATAGCAAATGCAGGGAGATACACTGTGTAGGCCAACATCAGAGGCAGGCAAGGAATCTATATTTACCAGGTAGGCTAAGGAGGTTGCTGATTGGCACCTGTGCAGGTTAAAGCCCTCACTGCCTTTTACCTGCAGAGGTGTCGATTATGAACCCCCTTTTTATGGAAGGCACCTGAGTGTGTGATTACACCACAGCTATTCAGCTGAGAGCAGTGGAAGCAGGAGAGAGGAGGAGTCCTGGCTGCTATGCAATAGCTCAAACCAGAAGCCAGGGCAGCATCCCAGTCACCTAGCAATGGCTGGGACCAAAAGTCAATGCAGTCGATGAGTGTAGCATCCCATTCACCTAGCAATCGTTGGGACCCAAAGGCAGTGTGAGCCATCAAAGCAAGCTCGGCAGCTAATAACATATTCATTTACATAAAGACAGCAACATAAAATACACTGCATGCTGCTTTCTTTCACTAACATCAAACATGGAAAATGAATGATTACATTATAACTAAAGATTTGTGCTTACCGCCATGTTTTGGATTCATCTTCATGTTTTGGTTTCGCAAAACCACCCTCAAGTGTTGTTATTCTTGATCTGGGTTTAAATAAAAAAAAAAACAACGATAAAAAGTTTTTATAAAAACGCTAAAATCATAAAATTCATATTCCGAACTGTGAGAATATCAGAACCGCAACTCTGTCTGGATTCTCAAAATTCAGGTGGATATCTGGAGATTCGAACCACACAACTCTAATTATAATGTCATGTCTTAGTGCACTTCCAAAACTAGTGTTAGCATCTAACAGCATCACCACCAAATGGTGTATTGATGGCTAATATATTGAAGTGTTACATTTATGGAACTGTGCTTTCTTCATCACAAAAAGCTTGCATGGTTATGAATTCATATACTGTATGTACTCAACATATTATTTTTGAAGAATTTATAACTCATTACACCCACTTTGAGACATTATCATTGCATTGTCACTTTTAAATAAATTATATAAATATGAATATTGATTTTATTTTTTTAATACTTTAAATAACATTATTACAAATGTGAAACGGAAAAGGAATTGCATTGTTCTATGTGTTATGCTATTTTTGAGTTGTGTATTTCTTCAGGTTAATGCTCAGTATAGCTTTCTATGGGTATGTCTCTCCATACATTAAAGATACATATGGGGGGCATGACCTGGCCAGCAGAGATGGTGGAATTGTTTGGCGAGAGCTCTGATAATCTCCAGAAATAATCTGCCACCATCAATCTACCTGGGCTTGTTTTATGAAGCTGTTACCCGCCACCATATTCTCCAGACTGCAATCTCTACACTGGGCTGGATTTTGTATATCTGGCTTCACTTATTTTCTTAACTTTATTTTTAAGCTTATATACTGCAACTATGTTTCAATTACTACCATTATCTCCTATTTGATAGGGAGGGGATTTCCCTATGGTGAATACTAATAGAGCAATTATGGAGATGTTTGCTACCCTTAAACAACAACTGTCCAAAGCTGATAAATGATATGCAGATCCTTGGGCACTTGACAAATCTGAGCAGAATGACCCCACATTGCAGATGCTTCTACAGTATTTCACCATCAATTTCATATGCAGATGTAGTTTTAGCCATAAAGAACAATGCATCCCCTTCTTCAAGTCCAAGCTCATAGATCATTCTCACAAATTGACTACCTTTTAGTTTCTTCATCCCTATTTTTTTGGCAAACTGCCAAAGCAGTCCATAAAGGACACATTATTTAGTTTGTCAATAATCAGAGCAAGTATAATTCTCATCTTTATTTGGGTGTGAAATCTGAACTTTCTGGAGTATTTCACATATTTCAGGGTCACACCCTTCCCAAATATATTTTGATACTACCAGTAAAAGACCCACTTTGGTGTGCTAATGGCTCAGCTGGCAGATGAACCTACTAACTTACCATGCTATGAATTCTATTATTACCTAAATAAATCAGGGTGATTACATTCAGTTCTATTACCAGGTCCTCACACTTTCACTACAAGTGCTGTCCTGACGGATTGCATGCAGTTCTTCTTGGTGATGAACAAGATATTCTTCAGATCTTGACAGACATTTATACTAACATTTACAGACAGGATGCACTACATATTGATGATAAACTTTCTTTTTGGAACACAATTGATGTACCACACATCATTAACTACCATGCAGATTCCTTGATAGCTCCAATTACAGAAGAAGAGGTAACAAAAAATAATAGTTACTTTGAAACCTACTAAATCTCCAAGACCAGATGGTCTAAAAGGGGAATATTACAAGTTTTGAAAAAACTTTGTGGTAGTACCAATTACTGTACCAAGTTTTCTAATTCTTTGATCACAACTAAATCTACTATATGCCATTGTATTTTAATGCTGCATTGATGAAGGTATTGCCTAAACCAGGGAGATATCCAGAGTTGCCAGATTGCTAGCAGCAGTTGCCAGATTGCTAGGGCAAAGATGTTAGCAGAGATGTTGAAACTTATATTGCCTAGCATCATAAATGAAGCCCAAATGTGCTTAATTTGGGGGAGACTTTCTATAACAAATGTCTGAAAATAATGACATTATTACATTACATTGAATCATATTGGGCCCCAGGGATTCTCTTATCATTGGATGCAGAAAAAACTTTTGATATGGTCACTTTGAAGCATCTTTCTGAAACCCTGGGCTGGTTTTTATTCTCGTGATTGTTGCAACATCAAAAATTGCAATAGCCCTATCGCAGGTGCAATTTTGCAAACTGAACATGGCCTTCAGTGTTAGTGCAACTCAGTCTTTTGCCGCAGTTACTGTCTGTGACACACCTGCATATTGCTATCCAACCCTGGAATTCCCACTGAAAATTACTCTCTCTATATGCAATTTTTATCCATGTCTTACAGTGGTAGCCATCGGGGCACATGTGCAGTGTGACTCGGATGTAAATTAAAAACAGCTGTTTGCATCCGACATTGCCACTGCATGCTCCTCTGAGTTACACCCTTAGGGGTAGATGTACCAAGATTTGGATAGAGATAAAATGGAAAGAGATAAAGTACCAACCAATCAGCTCCTAACTGTAATTTTTCAAACACAGCTCTATCCAAGGCTAAGTACATCTTCCTCTTAGAGGGAACCTCTGCCTAGTTCCTCACTATCTCCTCTTTTATTTGCTTTGGCACTGGAGCCTTTAGAAATAGCATTATAAGATTATTGTGACTATTGTGCACTATTAGGGACAACAGGATTTTAATGGTATCATGCTCAGAGGTCTCCAGCCATGCATTACTCCAACTCAATTATACATTCAACACCATTGCATTGAGTAAAAAAATAATTTAAATAAATAAGAGGCACTTCCATTTATGTGTAGGGGATCCTTGTGACCCATCTGCACATGCCCCCTCCCATTACTGTATTATCCAAGATAAATTTAAGTATCTTGGAAACTACATACCACATTATCTAACCAATTTATGTAAATTTAATATCACTCCTATAATTTCTATAATTGTGCATCTGGTAAATCATTGAAATCATCTGCAACTCTCATTGTTGGTCTGAAATGCTGTTATTAAATCAGTACTTACTCTAAATTTTACTTTTGTCATGCAGATGCTTCCAATTAAGTTTACAAGGATGGATGTCATTTGATGTACCAGGTTGTTTCTGTAATTTTTTTATGACAGCGGAAGAATCCTTGGATACATTGGCATACTCTGGCATATATTGGAAAAGAGGAAACAATATGTGGCATTGACTTTCCTGATGTAAGCACTTTTTAGCTCTGTTTTATTCAGTTATGCTTTGGTTTGACTTTTGAGTCTACCTACTTTTGTAAACTTGGACATAGAAAATGAACTGTTTTACCCACATTTCCCTGTGGCTTTTGTTGCAATCACATAGATCCAGCCTCCCACTGACAATGTTGCAGAATATGATATTTTGGGATATGTATTACACACTACCTGACATCATATTAACAGAAAATCTCACAAATGCAATTTAACACCCAAATATCAGTATAAGTAACATTCCTAATTTTCTACCTTGCATCTGTAATGTCTACTACTGTATGTGCTCTGGAGGGACAAAGGTAAAGATCATATCAGAGATGTGTTTGACCCTGGTGGTTCTCTATACACATTCCAACATCTTAGAAGTAACTTTAGCTTGTCACAATCACACTTTCATGTATCTTCAGGATAGACACTATTGTGTTTATTTACTAAAGTGCAGATTTTTAGAAACAGGGATGTTGCCCATAGCAACCAATTAGATTTTACTTAATATTTATCTAGCACCTTCTAGAAGATAATAGCACAAATCTGATAGGTTGCTATGGGAAATATCTTCACTTCTGAAAACCTGCACTTTAGTAAATATACCCCTATGTCATTACTTTTCTTTCAATATTCTCAGATAGATGATCTGCTGCACATTTTTAAAAACAAATAAATATACGATCCAATTCTTATATGAGGATTTCATTCAGGCGATTACCTCTGATATATGGTCCAAGGGCTGTGAAGCCTGGGGCTCAGTTATCCATGATTTGACCTACTCTGATATCTTATTAAAATATTATGATAACCATGAAATATTTATATTCCTCTGTTTTAAAAAAATATACATATTAAGCTACTTAACAGGACCTATATATCACCCTCTCAGAGGAAACACTTTGCACCCGATGAGTCAGGCTCTGGCTTCAAATGTAAGCAGGGTAATACTACCTTCCACCACTACATCTGGGAGTGCAGAAAATATTACCATTTTTGGAATAAAGTCCAGGTATACATTAAGATAATTTCTGAGCAGAGTCTTCAAAAAATACCCGATACCCATGCTTTTCTGCAGTTTTAACAATTGAAAACCTGAGCCTTCCATGCATGTCACTCTTAAAATTCCCTCTATTGACACATATTTTGACAGTTGCTTAGAGTATAAATCTTTGCTAGTGGATATCTCCTTCCTCTCTTAGAAATGTTATATTTTTAGAGACAATCGACATTCCCTGATAAAGTAAAAGGGGTTGCAAATTTTATAGTAAATATGCAAAGTGTATATAACCTTTAGAGCCTCCTGTTCACTAAGATATATTAAAAGTATTTGAATTTACTACCTGGTATATTTACAGACAATTGGGAATTGATGGAACCTATTCTGTATTTTGGTAGCAGAAGTAATTCCAATTTACCTGCATTCCTTATTCATCAAATGAATCTAGGAGTTTGTGGCGGTCTAAAGTGGCAATGGAGTATTCTTGTTGTACTTCACAAGAACAGTCATCCTTGTTCTTTTATTTGTTACTTTTGTTAATTGTTGTGTCTTTCTCTTTTTCTTTTCTTCAATATATTCTGTTTTGATCAGCCACAGTAGTCATTAACTATTAGATTACCTAATATTAGGAATGACTATGTTACTCTTTATTGATATACACCACAGTATAAAGAATAATTCCCATTTTGATCACTATGTCTATGTTGGGGCTATTTGTTAAGAAATGTCCTGTTTTTCCTTATTTCAAATCAATAAAAAGAATACAAAAAAGCTGCATTCAGCAAGCAGCTACATGTAGCTTAGCATTGACATAGATGAAGAGAAATGCCATTAGTAAACAAAAATATACTACAAAAAGCTCAGAAACATAGCACACAAAATTTTCACAAACAAACCCGATCTTAAACTGTTTTTTTGATTGAGAATTTTTTTTATAGATTTTCAAGAATATAACAATGAAAGAAATACAGTAAAGGAGGTAAGAATAAAAATATCAATATGATATTTAGCTGCAATAAACAGTACAACATCATAAAATATATTTCAGTAGAAATATTTGATAGTTACAGTAAAACAATAATCAATCCCTTATAGAGGGCAAGAACAGGATTAAAAAGTACACAAAAGTTGTAAGAAGTGATATACAAACAATAAAAGATTTGGCAGCAAAATGTTTACATATGTTGATCCACTTATCTCAATATGCCAGAAACAAATAACAATCAATGGGATGGGGATTCTAAGCCGCCTGGTCTTGTATGCCAGGTAGTTAGTGGTCCTAGGACTAATTATATAAAGGGGAATGAGGGGTTACAGATTCCAAAGAGCTTTCCTCCAGGAGGAAAGGGGGCAGGTGCATAGACCAAACTGAGCCACTTGTTCAAGATACAGTCATACTTGGTTGCTGCACAATAACATTGACCAAGGTTTCCCAGGCCAGGAAGTCAAGTCCATTAGGGGCTATCCACACCTTGGCCAATGCACATACATTTAAAGTATACATATTTATGTATGCAGTCTTCACCTAGAGCCCCCAGGAAAGCCCTGGTGTAAGAATTGAAGGTGGAATACCCATTATAGACAGGACATGTTGTACCTGGAACCAAAAGACCTTAGTCACAGGACATTCCCATAATAAGTGTCAAAAGGTATCCTGAACCATTTGGCATTTATTAAATATCATTCCCCTGAAATGCAACAATCTGATAGGAGTTAAGTTCTAAGCAAAATGAACAACTGTATATGGTATAAACTAATTGGTGCTGTAGACATACAGGGAACTGCAAATGCATTATTCCATTCCACCAGACTCAATCCACCCACCTCTGACTCCCATCTCTGTTGTAGGTGGGGTAATTTAGAGGAGCTTTGGTGAGACATGCACCTCAGCATTTTAATGATGTTTTGATGTGTGTTCGTTAATATCAAAGCTAGTTTTAAATTAAATAAATATAGTGATGTTCTGGGGTATTTTAATCAGTAGAGTAGTGAGTGGTGCAGTATTTGGGGGCTCAATTAAGTACCACCATACAGTTTATCTGAGTTAAATCTCACAAGATGATGCTTTAATATTGTCAGCAAGCAGCAAAAGAACATAAGAAACAACCTAGCCCACATTTTTGGATACTGCTTAACTTCTTCAGCCTTAAAAATACAGTACATCCAGTTTGCACACAACTTTACACATAAACTCTCAGATTTCTGCCTGCTTCTTGCAGGTATGGGCCACTGGCCTGCTTGGTTGCTACAACTCCACCAGGGCTGTATCCATTGGGCTGGGCAGCCTATAGATGTGATCACACCCTTTTTTAAACTTATTCTGGGGTATCCCACTATTACAGCATAGTATCAATGGCAAACGTATATAGCCTAGGTCCATTTTACTACTATTAATACTTTTTCATGACATGTTTTCTAACTTGTATTCTACCATATGCAATTGCCTGCCATGTGTTCTACACTATGTGGGATGTGCAATTCAACCCATTCACTGACCCCTGTTATTCTTTCTGTTTCTGCATCCCATGTTTTCTACCATGTGCATTTGTATGCTAAGTTTTATGCCCTTTATCCTTTTTGTCCATTTTCCACTGCTCCTGCATTGCTCAATCATGTGTTTTTGAAATTTTATGGTAATTGCTATATATATATTATGTTTATTTGTGAGACACCGTCAGCCTTGGTGGTTTTTGTTGTGCTTTGTGTTGTACATCAACAGCTCCCCTATTTTGACTAATGGCAGGTTGCAAACACTTCACTGACTGGGATTCCCTAGGGCTATATGCACTGGAGTCTCTGCTCTTTTTCCCCCACCCAGTTGACAAACAGGCAGCCAATGAGATTGGGGCAGGCTTGGCTGGAGATCCCCAGCTTGTGGGCAATTTGGAGGTGATTGATTTGTTTTTGCACCCTTTTTGGCTATATATACTGGCTTTTTGTTTAATGTTTGCATAGGCCCCTGAGGAAGACTAACAGAGATCAGTTGAAATGGCTGTTGGGCCTCTGCCCCCCTGCAACTGCCTTTATCATGATGTTATCTATACTTATAATAACTTTGTAATGGCTTAGTCTGTACATATTTATTTTTGGGGGATAAATATTCTCCTTGGGAATATATATGAAATATGAAGACATTTTTTTTTTCTGAATTTTTGTTTTTATGTCTGTTCTGACATATGCAAAATCTACAAGATACATTTGGATTGCTTTTTCACTATTGTATAGCTTACTCACCTAGAAATAAAATTAGGTATATATTATCTAATGTGATATCATGGAGAGGAGCAATAAAGGAAAAACCAAGTGCTTGACTCAGCAGTGTGCAGGCTCCTTATGCCAAAAATAACTAGATGTACATAAATATAATTTTTGGGGTAAAATATACTTTTAGGGACTTTTTCTGAGCTATGGAGAGAAAAAATTGTATTTATTTAAATTTGCACAGGCTCCTGAAGTCGAAACTGACTTTATGCATGTAACTATATATATATATATATATATATATATCCTAAATATACATATATTGCACACCCGAAATGCAAATAGTTATATATGTATTCATAATTAAATACAAATATATATATATATATATTCTCAAGATTAATTTCCCAGGAAAATCCAACTATATATTAAGCAATAATCAGGCAGATTACCATGACTCATGAAGTTGCAGTATACATGTCAATCCAGCAGATGGTGCACAAATACTATATATAATAGTCAATGCTCATGTTACTTGCAACCTTACAGTGTTACTGTAGGTTAAGTGATTGTTCACGAGTTAGTAGCCCAAAGCATCTTTTTGTGTTAATCCCAGACAAAAAAACTGCAAATATTGTTTACTAAGACATTTTGTGATCAACATCCACAATATAAATTATACATCACAATATAAGATGACATACTGTATTTGTAAAATTAGTTCCACTGAGCAATAAAAGACAACCATGCAAGCAAAGCTGCAGGCAAATGCTAGTACTGAATAAAGCCTTCCATTATCTACTGAAATTGTGAGTGCTGGTCATACACTTAGAAGCATATTCAATTTGGGTAAAAATAGCAGAAATCCACATCTGTGAGGTTTTTCCTTACATGTGCAGGATATTTGATATTCAATTAGGTGAAGGTTTTTTTTATTGCCTGGTGTTTTTTTTACTCTCACCTACAGAGCAATTCTGATTTTTACTAACATCATTAATTTTAGGAAAAAATCAGCAAGACTTGTTCTGAGACCCAGGTGGCACCCCCCTTGAGGGCAAATTAAGTATTTGGAAGTACCCAAATAGCTTAATTAGTCCTTAATTGCTCACCTTCCGAAGTGGTGTCTTCTGCATCCAGCATCAGGAGCCAAGTCTTCTGCAGCAACAGTGAGTAAGTAGTGTGTGTGAGTGTTTGCAAGTGTGTATGAGTGAGTGTGTGCCTTCCCCAGTGTGAGTATGTGCCCCCCCCTTAACAGGCACCAGGAGAACTACATCTTCCATCAGCCCTTGCTCTTTCCTCCAGCCCTTAGGACTCCAAGGAGCCTCCCCCAATTAACAAGATAGAGGAAATGCCACCGGGAGCCCCAAGACATCTGGGAAGGTAAGAGTAATTTTTTTTTATGCAAGTCCAATCTTTTTAATTGGATACCACAGGTATCGGGAGTGCACATACCCACAGGAATCAAAAATTGCTAAACCTCATGCCCAAATGAATAATTTATTGTGATGAAAAGTCTCCAGAGTGCCTCCTATACTGGATGTTTGTACATGGGCTGTGTTCACAACCTCAGATGGCACCAGAGCATTTGAACTAAAATTTGAAGGAGTGCCAGGATTCTCGATCTTTATACATGGAGCATGCTTCAGGATACCAAGATATCTTTAAAGTGATTAATTCAACCAAGGCACCCTACCTACATACTGACCTACATCCAGGACTGCATTTAGTTTACACTTTAGTAGTGTTATTTTGTTTTGTATTGAAGCATTTTGCTCTCCCTTATTTTGTATTGTAGCATTGATTGAGCATTAACTTTTAGCTACATTATGGAAACAGATAGAGCTGTGGACTTTGCATAGATTCACCCTAGAGAACAATTTAGAAACTCAGACAAAGAGTCTGAGAATATTTTATTTGCACAAAGACTGGATGACGAGGTGCCGACCCCCACTACAGAGCTCCTATATGACCAATGGCTTAAGTTAAAACAGAAAGAATGTGATTTCCTGTACCATGGAATTAGTCTTTCTGACTATTATAAGAACAAACAACTGCCACTGTGCTATTGGATTAAAAACATGCCAACAATTGGCATTCTGCCAAATATGGATTGCGATCCTGAACAAGTGTTCCACGGATCTATTTTTACTGGTAATAGAAGAATTAACAATGGAGTTGAATCCCATTAAAAATAAGTTGGTGACATTTGAAAAAGATCATAAAATGACACTAAAAATAACTGGGGGGAAAAGCTCAATACAAAAATGTAGCGAAATAAGAGGGATCTCATTACCTTCAAGAGGAACAAATTACATAAGGTCCAGCTCAACTATGAGCAAAGGTGGGTCTATTCTTGGTTAAGTAATGCCCATGTACACATTGACCGATGTACATCTCAGCATCAAAGACATGAATGGCATAGATTCAGGGAGGTAGGAGGCACCAGTACATCTGCAAGTGAAACGGAATCACTTCTATCCACCTTTACTGACAAAACCATCCCTTTAGGATAGGGATGTGCAGGCTCGGATAGGTTCGAGTTTGCACGTGGAGTTCGGATTTTTCCCTCCAAAAAAACGGAACTCAGAACGAGGCAAAACATCATCTTACATGGACGAACATCATCATTCCTGGTCTTTTGTCCAGGAATGATGATGTTCGTCCATGTAAGATGACGTTTTGCCTCGTTCTGAGTTCCGTTTTTTTGGAGGGAAAAATCCGAACTCCACGTGCAAACTCGAACCTATCCGAGCCTGCACATCCCTACTTTAGGATTACAAACCCGATCCTCTACATACATTTACTCCACAAGCCCATGAATAGAGCGAGGCAAAACCAGGGGCAACTCCAACAGAAGACCACCTCGCAAATAGAGGATTCAGTAATAAACCTTTCGTCATTGCCCTCTGACAACAATGGCAAAAAGAGTGCTTTCAAAAGGATTGTCATTTATTCCTTCTGAGGTACAGTAATTGATTTGTTTCAGTGGAAGGAGGATATGATTCGCTTTAATTAAACGTTGCAGTTGAAGGATCACTTTGGTAAATATACCCCACAGACCGATCATTTTTTTTTTAACTGCAATGGTATTTCAGTATCATTATCGGTTCGCCCCAGCTTTGATCCAGTGACACAAAATTCTTCTATCAAAACATATACTCATCTTTTGTATAATGAGTACAGCAACCAGGACTCTAGGTGTTATACTAAGGGAAATTTGTCCAGAGAAGAAAGAAATGCATAAATTGACACAAATAAACAATATAATAATCCAGGAAGCAGGTTAAGGGGGGGGCGTGATTGCCAAGGATCTTTCCTCCAATAAGAATGAGTGCTTTAGGCAATTACAAGATACATCGACATATGAAATACTCCAGAAGGACCCTACCATTCCTGACAACCGTGAGCTGGATTTATTAATATCGGAGGACGTCTTGGAACAAATCATAACATCAGAATTACAGAAGACCCTGACTGTTGTGCACCCCATGATTCCGCTTTATTACACCTTACCAAAACTACATAAATGTTTAGTGGATCCCTGAGGCATCTTATGATATCCACATGGAAGTCCATATATCAGCCAATCTCAGTCTACCTGGACACCCTATTGAATCCCTGAATACAAAAAACGTCACCACATTTGAAGGAAACTATGACCCTTCTGGTCACTTTGGAGTCCTTGGAGGTATTACCACCTCATCTAAGCCTTTGTAGTGTGGAGGTCACCAGCCTCTACAGCTGCATCCCACATGATGCAGGTGTGGAGGCTGTACATAAGCTTATTTCTAATAATCTTCAGTACACTGGTCCGCTGGTGGAATTCATTTTGAAATTATTGTGGCTCACTTTGGTGAGGAATTACTTTTTATTTGACAGCAAGTATTATCTGCAGAGGGCAGAGTTTGCAATGGGTTCCAATGTGGCCCCATCATATTCCAATGCCTTTATGCATGATGTAGAAAAAAGTTTGTTGTACAGTGGGTGTAGATTGCTAAAGGATATTATCTTGTACTACAGGTACATAGACAACCTGCTTATCTTTTGGCAAGGCATGAAAACTGCTCTAAGGGTTTTATTGGACCAACATAATTCCTCTTCAAGTGTGGTAAAGTTTACATATAATATAAGCCAACAGTGCATCACATTTTTGGATGTTAATATTGTGCTCAGGGATGACAGAGTAGTCACCACATTATTCTCAAAAAGCACTGATAGTAATACACTTTTAAAATATGATAGCTTTCATCCTGACCCCCCGCATAGTGGTTTGCCCTTCTCTCAGTTTTTGAGGGTCCGGAGGATCATCTCTGATCTCACACAAGTAAAACCAGCCATTCAGGCGATGCTTGAAAAGAGACAAGAAGTGGAGAAAATTATACATTCCAAGGGAGGACAAATTGGTACCTAAGACCTCTATAGAGAAAAATCCTAAACAGGTGATACCATAGATTAATAGATAACCGATCAGTAGTCAAAGGCTTAACACCAATGCAAAAGGTTGGTGGCACATTGTTAATACTGACAGGGAGTTAGCTGCACTATATGGTTCTAAACTAATGCCCTGTCAAACTAGGGGAAGGAATCTAAAGGATTGTGTTGTTAAATTAGACATAACGGGTATGGGTAAAGTAAGTCCTAACCATTTCCTTAGTAAAAAATTAGCTGCTTCTGTTGCTTGGGCTGTGTGACCTGCAGGTCCCAATTGGTTGGTGATACCTTCTCAAATCCTCATATGGGGAAAAGATACAAAATTCGCCATGCCATTACTTTACTACTACCCATTTTATTTATCTCCTATCTTGCCTGTGCAGGCTTTGCTACATGGGCAAGACAGAGAGAAAATTCAAAGAGAGACTAGCACTACATAGAACTGCAGTCCAGCAGGCTCTTGAATCTGGTCAGAGTGACCAACCTGTGTCCCGACACTTCTTTCAGGCCAGGCATGGAGTGGATTGTCTGAGGGTCATTATAATTGATCATGTGCTGGTTTCAAGATGAGGGGTTGACAGGGGCAAGCAATTAATTCAGAAGGAGTCCAAGTGGATTCATACATTAAATACTCTGGCCCCTGAGGGCTTGCATGAAACCCTGGGGCTGCAGTGCTTTTTGTAGTGTAATTAAACTTTTGTACATTATTTGCCACATATTCTACATGTGTTGGGCATTAATAGATTAGTGATGGAATTGGGAGCTGTCATGCAGATGTTATGTCAGGCAATGTAGATTGGATGAGATTTATCTAAGACATTGATTATTCTATTGCCTGAATTTTATTAATATTGTATTATTGCTTGAAGTCAAGGTGGTGTGTTGTCAGAGTAGGTACATACTGTATTATATTTTCATTTGGATCTCCATTGACAATGATAGGGTTGCTATAGTTGTTAGTACTAATTCACTATTATGAAGTGGGATTGAGTGTTGTAATGGGTTTATGGTGGTGCTGCCTGCACAAAGGGGGAGCAGTGCTTCAAATACATTTATTTATATGTACTAGATGATTTTAACCTGTATTGTGTTTTTTAATGTATATGTTTTGGTGTTGTTGGTTGATAAGCAACATTGGGTTGTGCTCATGTAGGGGGGGTGCTGGCCAGTGATGTCATCAGATGGCAACAAGCAGTCTGGCTGCACTGTCTGTGGTCTCGAGGCTTTCTCCAGGTGAAGCAATATTTAGTGCTAAATAGATGGTGATTAGGGTATTTAAATGTGTTTGGCATGTGTATGTGAGTAATGATTGTCCCAGATGACGGGGTAACTCCCAAAACATAGGAAGCTAAAATGCACCGACACCCATGTTTTGGATCAGGATTAATCTTTCTATTTTGGTTTTACAAGACCATCCTCACTATTGTTTTGGTTCTGTATTTACAAAAAAAATTAAACAGCTAAAATTATCTCATTTGTTCGCTTTTTGTTCCTTAAATTATTAACCTCAATAGCAGTAATTTTCAGTCAATTTTGACCACCTCACAGCTCACAGTATTGTTTTCATCCAGTTTTCACCAAAAGGTTGCATCAAACTTGCTGGGCTGACTAAGCTAAGCGACAGCAGTTGGAGGCACAAACATGTGGCAGTTCAACTTCAAGCATGGCACATCTAGGATACAGAGTGGCACTGTGATGGTAGATAGGATGGCAATTTAATATAAACTATATGATGCTATATAATGTTTTCATTATTCAAGAACTAGATCAGAGGCCTGATGGTAGTGCATGGAAATGAAGGTGTAGTATGTAGTGGAAGAGAGATTGATTGTTTGAGTAATTGATTGATTAATCATTATTTTATAGTATAAAAAAAATCAGAGAAGTGGAAAATGCTGTTTAAAAACAAGCACCCAAAATAGATGAAAGTGGTGCGTTAATTAATTGATTGATTCATTATTTAATTATAATTGATTGATTAAGAAAAATACATTGAAGGCCATAAAATAAAACAATGTTAAAAGCCAAGGATTCCATACATGGTGAAATAGAAGACAAGAAAAGTAATAACTGCCTGTCTTAGACTAACAAATATTTGGAGGCTAACCTGCTCTCCATACTACCCCCCGACCTCCCCTAATTGGGTAACACACTCCTGTAGTACATACATGTGATGCCCCAGAGAGTCTGAGTATGAGGCATAATTTTTCTCCAAAATCTAGTCCACTAGCAGCCCAATAGCCAAAAAAAATGTTTTTTTTTTAATCCAAAAAATACCATCCCTATTGCCCCCCAAAAATACAGCCCCTAATGAAAAGAAAAGTGATGCAAGATGGAATTGTCCTTTGGATCTCCCACCTACTATGTTATATATTAATAAGGACATGCACTGTTTAACAACTCAAGTACTTCAGTGGTAGGGACTGTCACTTTTGTGGCTGAAGTCCTTGGTTTGTTTGGGCCCTCACAAAGCAATTTTTTGGAAGGACTACCTGAGATCATTAATGAGGCAGTTGATGTTGAGCGTGTTGGTGGTGGAGATTGCAAGTGCTGGTACAAACTGCTGGTAGCTAATATTGGAGTGCTTGTTATTATTTTAAAAATGATTATGATTTTGTTAAATAAGTTGTTTGAACTTGCTGCAAATGACATAATAGGGAGGAGGTGCCTAGATGGTTAACGTCCCTACCTCTACAAATGTTGGCCTCACAAATGGTATAGATTGCTTCACAAATGTTAAGTATTTTGGTTAAAATAATTCCACACGCAAGAAGTGGTTTTTCTGGTCTTATGTCCAGGCAAAACAATGGCTTTATTGTTATCATGTGCAAGAACTGATGCAACTTGTGACCGACTTACACAAACAACATCCTCCTCATGAAAATCCTTGTCAGCTTCAGATAGTACAAAAATACCCCCCTCATCTTCCTATTGCACTTCCTTCACACTATCATCCTCAATTTTTATTATTTCACAATCTTTACTTGTGACACTCATCCCTACATTGACAAAGGTTGCAGAAATGGTGAAAAGAAGCTTCTCTATGAGTACAGTATCACAAAGGTAAGATTCACACATAACACTCATAGATACCCTTGTCACGGCTACAGACACTTGGGACTTATGAGGAGAGGCAGGCTTAACAGGCGGTATGAACAGAGGTGATTTAAGGAATGACCCTCTCGTGAAATAGCATCGGCATGCAATGTTAAAAGTAAAAAGGATTTATTCAAGAACAAAACTGTGTAGAAAAGTTATAGATATTCAAACATAAAGTCCACACAAAGCAATGTTCGTAATATCATGACAAACAGGTGCAGGGGTTAGCCCCATGAAGAACTAAAGTTCAAATAACACAAAGGTCATAACATACAAACAATCTGTTGTGGGGTTGAGCTCCGAGACGTGACTGAGATCCGGTATGAGGAGGTGCGGAGATGAACCCCGAGACATGAGTGGAATCCGATAAGAGGAGGTGCGGGGTTGAGCCCCGAGACATGACGGGGATCTGGTATGGAGTTGAGCTTTTATGATGCAGTTGACAACTGTTGTTTTAAGATTAACACAATGAGGCCATGAATCAATAGTAGAGCTGGGCTAATAGTACAGCGGAGAACTAATAGCAGAGTCAGGCTTGGTAAAACAGCAGAGAGCCAACAGCAGCGCTGGCTCTGTAGTGCAGCCAAGAAACTGTAGCAGAACTGGACCAGGTAAAGGCACAGGTGTTTGCAAAATCCACAGCATATACCAGGCACAGCGAGGATCTGGCAGGAGTCCAAAGAAAACCTGAAGGTAACATTACACAGACAATAATGCTCAGATAGTAACAGACTAAATATATAAAAATACGAAGGGCATGTAATCCATTGGAAGTTTAAAAACATGTGACTCAGAAAGAAACAGGTTTGGGAGACCAAGTAATCACCTCAGCAAGCTGACGACGCCCAAGGAACAGAAGATCATTTTAACTCTCTGCATACTCCATGTGACAAACGGCATCAGCCCGGAAGGATACTCCAGTGACCACAATGGAAACTCGGCAAGTGTAGTCTATCTTTATACAGAGATACAGTTCGGGTTCTGGCAACCCTTATAATCTCCTTAAGAAATTGTGACATTGCTGAACATAGTTCTTTCTTCTGCCTTAGTGCTTTTTTTAGCACTAGTATTCCTGTTTTCATTTTTGTGACACCTCTTCTAGACTTTAAGTCTTGCATCTTCATGTGAGGTAGAAGAAGATGCCTGACTAACAGCAGTTGCAGAACCACCACTCAAAAATAAAGGCCAATGACTGAGCATTTCCTTGCTATGGAGTATGGTGTATGGCATGTTGGCAATTTTGTGTTTTTCTGCAAGAAAGTTTCCCTTTCATACAGGTGATGTTTTTTTCAGAAATAGAATTTTTTTGTTATTGATTTCATGTGCCATCACTTAAACCCTCTATGCCCTTGAGCATCAGCTGTAGTAGATGGCGTTGAAGTACTAGTAACATCATGACTTGTGGAAGCAGCAGCAGTGATAGTACATGGTTGCTGCTCCTGCTGTTGTATTAATTGATTGTCATGATACAGTGCTGATATTAACATGGTGGACTTGGCCTGCTGATTTTTACTGTTCTTATTAAACAGTATCACACCCTAAATTTTTTTAAACACAATTTTTTTTATTCATTTTGAGAAAGCAAACAACTGCTTACCAACTGTGATGCATTTTTAAACACATTACCATGGTCTGAAGTTTTTTGAACACACACAAAACAAGTTTAATTTTTATTTTGATAAAACAATCAACTTGTGACACATTGCTCAGTTAATAAGGTGGTGGATAAAGGGTTAATGCTGCACTGTGGGCAGTGACAATAAAAAAGTGTGCAGTAGTGCACCAAGGGTTAATGCACACAGTTACAGTTAAGTTGCTTACAGCACCAGTGTGACACTGACAATAAGTAGGTAGTTTGTAATGTTAAGATATAGATTTTCCTGCACTCTAAAAATAAAAAACAATGTTTTGCTAACTGTGTGTACATGAACTAGCTCGGCCAGTATTAAACTAAGGGACATGGGTGCCACTGCCCATCTAACAGAGTTCATGAAAGCCAAGAGGACTCCTCACTCCTATCTATAACAGAGAAAACATATTTAAATATATGAATCCAGCACTACAATGTGGTCTGGGGATTTTACATTTTATTGTATATCCCACATTGTAAGATTCCTGTTTTTAGTGTAAGGGATAGAACATAGAACACCCTCTCTAAAAAATTGGAAACAAATGCTATGGGTTTTCCTAATTATGAAGTTCCCAGTCATTTTAAACCTGTACCTTTTTTTGCAATTATCCTTGGGTCTACAATAAATGGCTATTGAAGTGAGTCTCATTAACCTCTGAGGAAATGGCCAGGACAGTGTCGGCTGAGAAACGCATTAGGAGTTGTTTATTCAATCCTTCTTGCCTTACCAGCAGGTCTATACTACAATACCCAACTGCTCAATTTTTTCCAGACCAGTGTCACTTTCCTGTTTAACCACCCACCTTGAGGTTCCAGCCTATTAGGCTCATACAGCCATGACATGGCTGCTGAGGGACAATCACACCAGCACCCATCTGTCATCACTGCTTGTTACAGCCTGTCCGGGATCATTCACTCACAGAGCGGACCACAGTGATTGCCCTCCAGCATATTTACAAGGCTACCACCTGGTAATTGATCCTGGACTTATTTTTTAAATTGACTCAGGTAAGAGCTTTGTTTCTGTTCCTTAACACAGAGATCCTGTATGACCTGTAGAAACCAACAAACTAATTGGGTCATTATGCATGCAGATTATTAAATGGGCTTATTTATTAGTTGAACTTCATTCATCATTAATCTTGTGCATGTTCTAAGGAATATTTTTTCAGGAAGATTGGAACAAACCAGATACTGTTCCCATACACATAATTATACATTTAATACCTGGACTTTCTTCCAGAATTATTCCAAGAGGATAATTTGCACATGACTGTGACTAAGTCAAATAATACAGACTCAAACTGGTTTTTAATTGAGTTATTGTTTATCTTTTCAATGTGTATGCTGCACCTTATACAATTTCACAAAACTGTATAGTATTATTGCTGCTGCAGCAATTGTTTTTTATTTATATCTATTTATTTGGATCTGTTTTTATGTAGAGTATTTGTTATAGATGTTATTTTTTACATGTTAAATATATCTGATCAAGCGTTCCCATTCTTCTTCACTATCTATAACATGCATCCAAAAGAAATGGTGGTCCTGTGTCCAATGGCGCTTGAAGGACTTATATCAGATCCAAAAGATGCGATATTCGACATCAGTAAGATGACTTATTGCCTCATTTTGGAATCCGAAAAATGACGGGGAGATCTGAGTCCCTGCTTAGATTAAATCAGATCAGGTCATTTCAGGTGGGTACGGTTTCCTGGAAGGAAGGATTTTAAAAGGGACACATAGTTTCACATATATATTTTATATGTTTGACAGGCAACTTAAATGAAGATGGTGCTTTGTGGGTCCTAAGGGCATTTTGGTTGTCACTTTTTTAAAATCAAGAATAAATCTAATTTTTGCTGGTTTTAAATGAAAAAGCAGCTGCCTTTTGCTTGTGGGTTATATTAAAATTCTGGTTTTAAAAGCCACCCACTAAGTTTTCCTGCTCCTGCTGCTCTGACAGCTAAAGATAAAAGTCTGCTTGACTTGAGCTTATCTATGATACTTGTTCACCAACACAAATATAAGACTGTGAAGAAGAGCCAAGCTTTCAACAAGAATCTTGACAGGGGACAGGGAATCACACAGTGCTCTGGTGTATTGTTTTCACTTACACTTTCATTTCAAATTTATAACACATTCTCTCAGTGTTTATTGTGTGCCAGTATGTCAAGTTTGTGTTTACTAACTGAAATATATGCACAGGAAATTTTTCATGTAAGTAAAGCAACTAAAAAAACATTAATGACTTTAAATGTCTTTTTTTTACAACAATGTAGACCCTAATCTTATCATATGTACTATTGTGATTTTGGTGCTTTTCTATGGTATTTTATATCCAAGCAAAGTGCTTGCTCATGCACAAACCTACAGTATGTCTAATCTAACAAATAGGGAAATGAATGGGCTATTTATGAAGCTAATGTAAATAATTTTCTCACCATTTAGCAAGAGAAAGGAACTGAATAATCACTGATTTTACATGTGGCACTTTTCTTTCTGGAGAAAGGGGGACTGGACTGAACATCCTAGTCTAAAACATATTTAGAGGTGTTGAACCTCATACTGTGGGTTTCTAGCATCCCTAATACTGACATATTAAATACATTGATCTAGGACTTACCTTTACTATAGCCCATTTAAATGTGTGTTCTGCAATGTAAAGGATCCATACCAATTAAAATCACCTTAGGCAGGAGGAAGGAGTGGTAGCCCATGAGAAGGGGTCTCACCTTCAAATGTACCATAAGTATACACATACACATGGGAAAAGAGGGAGCTGGGTTGCACATCCTAATCTTAAACATAATAACAGTTGGTACCATGCCAAGACCTGTAGTTCTATAGCAGAAAAAAGGGGGGATGCAGGTGAACACTATAAGCACTAAGAATTCTAATGATCAAAATATTTATAATAAATTCCAACAATTAACATGTTTTTTTAAGTTTCTTAATACATATTTGGCAATTATGTTTGCTCACCTACTGTATCACAGTGAACTTCTCTTTCTGCCATTTTCTGCCATTCTGTTAACTCACTATTGTGATGGAGACCTGAGTCAATTTAACTGTGAAGTCCTTTCACCACTAAATAATAACATCTCAAGCTACAGTATACATGGTAATGGGAACTAGCAATGCTAGAGAGTCAATGGGATCTAGCAAAGCCAAAGCTTCTACTTTCCACATGTACTAATAGGCAGTTAATGGGTGAAGAGAGCACTCATTGAACCCATATCAAATGCATATGAAAGGTGGCTGCTCTCAGCCAGGGCAATAACAATAATGAACATTAGTAGGACATGCTGGTTCTAGTAGTGCTAGTTGGAGTTCCCAGGGGTGACTCCCAGGTAAGCTGGCTCTCAATGTGGATGCATTGATGTATGTGCCATTATCAGGAGGCCTTACATTTGACAAAATGTATATGTGCCTTTATCATGAGGCCTTATAATTGGTATATTTTACATTTGGGGTGAGTGTTTGTGCGTAAGGCCCCCGGGGCTGGTCTGGCTCGGCCCCCTCATGGCATCACCACTTAATACACATAGTTGCTTTTTACATGATATATTATGTTTGTGTTTTTTCATGTAATATTTCACATATATTTTAACCCCTTTTTTCAACACTTATTAATTAGTCTTACACATCTATACTTTACACTGCACTGTCACTCTTTTTCCATTTTTCATGTGATGCCCTGGTGGGGACTGGGCTGGACGTTTTTCAGGGTGCACTGCGCCCCGGACGTGAACCTCCGAATGTTAGGGACTGCTAGTGACAGAGAAGCCGTGAAGAGGCCTAGCAGCTTTCCATATATTTGCAAATGCATGCAACTAATATCTCTGAATTTCTATGACCATATAGAGGGGTATTCAATATGAAACATTAACTTCACTGTCGAAGTTAACGTTTCATTTCGGAGTTTTTTTCTGCGTTAAGGTATGGTGCGCACTCCCGCTTATCCCCTAAAATTAACGAAAACGGGAAACTTCGAAGTTGAATTTGAGTAAAGTTACGAATTTTTCCTTAAAATAATTGTAAGACCCCCCTAAAGTTGTAAAAACATGGGGGTACACTATGGGTACCCCCGTTTTAGCCTTTAGTTGAAAGTCGGGGATTTAAATAGCCGCAGCAGGTGTTTTTTTCCCGACATTGAATAAGTGTTGCAGAAGAGCACTTAAGTTATTTTTTTAGTTTTTTGAGTGGTCCCATCAAATTTGGGGTACATGAAAATGGGTACTAGCATATTTTTAAGTCCCTAAAGTAATTTTTTTAAAATTCTGCATTTGTGCACCTGCCACTATAATTCTATTCTAGAAAACATCTGCCGCATACTTGCAGAATAGCCCTGAACCTATTTCCCTATTGTTAAACAATTTTTTCCTATTTTTTTTTTTCACTCCAATTTTTAAAATAATTTTTTGGGGTGTCCCTATTTTTTTTTTTTTTTACTTTTTTTGACACAGTTCTTTTTTAAATGTCATTCCCAGGGGTGCAGGCTATTTTTTTTAAGCCTGAACCCCTAAACTCCAATTCTGCACTTTTTTTCGACACCTATTCAATGGTGAAAACTTAACCCCGTTTTTTATCAAAGACTTTTCAAAACTGCGATAAGTCTTTGAAATTGAATACGGTGTAAAACTAAAACCTGCGATAATGATGTCACACCTCCAATATTAACGCAAAAATGATGTTATCACACCCATATTGAATACCCCTGTGAGTCTTCATATATTGTTGCAAGTACTATTCAGTGTGCTGAGGAACAATAGGGGTTCAATCCCCCTCCTTTTTCTACACAATAACAGTAATGCCCTGGTAAAATTCTGATGAGAGTGCAGTAATATGAGTAGAGCTTGTAGATACAGTGAGGTGGAAGTGGTGCTGCTAGTTATACATCAGGTAATTCCAAGGTGCAAATCATGGGGTCCCCCAGGCATGTATGATGTCTTATTTTTTGTTTAAATTACTGTTTATTATTTATCTAGAATTAAATGTAAAATACCCACATTCATTGTTTGTGTCTGAAGCTGAACTTCACTGAAGCAGCACTGCATGCTTTTCAGGTACATTGAGGCCATTGACATTAAGTGACATTTGTTAAGACTCATATAAAAATGTATCAGTCAAGAATTCACTAATCAGTGCAATATAGGAGGGGAGTGAGTAGAAAATGTGTGTAAGTTAGAAGATCTGAGTGAGAAGCGGTGGAAAAGAGTTCCCATTTGACATAACATAACTCTGTTAGAACATTTGCAGCTCAGTAAATCCTGTGTACCAGGGGATGGGAGAAAACATTCTATACAATTATATAGAACTATAAAGTTCTATAACCTAAGTGAGAAAGTACCCAGACACGGTAACCAGGGGTCATTTAGTCATTTGTAGAACAAGAACTATGAAGAATTGTAGCAAAATAGAGTAATTTAATATTTGAACAGTGTACTACAGTAACAAATGGACACATATAAGAAATGTCATGTCTAACCTAGGGAGTTTAATAAATCCATAGCAAGTAGGGGTTCATCCAATATGAGTCACATGTGTTTGAGTTAAAACAGAATATTCAAATGGCCTCTTCTCAAGATGGGGCTCTTATCAAATCTTAACCAGCAAAAATAAAACAATCAGTATTATAGCTCATGGTTTTATGGATATCCCAGAAAGAGAGATGGCTAGTGCTCATTGTGACAGCACACCAGACTGCGGCACACAGCACACACTTATCGGGTCTTGCAGTGCTGGTCAGCAGCATGGTTTTGGGTGGAAAATCCACTTGGACTGCTGCTAAGTAGTCGTCCTCCTCCTTGTGGCAAGATGGGGGACATGGCTCTCCAGGTGGTGTACTCACTGACCTAAAAGAGTTTAAAGGTCCAGACCTCCCCCAGAATGACATCACAGGAGACACCTAAGTCAAGCCCTGCCTATATAAGGAAGTCCCTGGGAGCAGTCCTGTGCCAGATTGTAG
The DNA here is from genome assembly GCA_031769625.1 of Taudactylus pleione. Classification (NCBI taxonomy): domain Eukaryota; kingdom Metazoa; phylum Chordata; class Amphibia; order Anura; family Myobatrachidae; genus Taudactylus; species Taudactylus pleione. The sequence continues at coordinate 6,285,863 of JAUIMM010001311.1, read as the reverse complement.
GCTCCCAAACCATACTCCAGCATTCCTAACTGTGATAATACTGCTTGTTCCTGACCTTGACTTTGTTGGTGACCTGTCTCCATCTACTCCCTGGTACTGTGCTTTGTATGCCGGTTTGACAATTGGCTATCCTCCGTAACCTGCATACATCTACTCCCCTAGTACAGTCTTGTCCGTTTGTTTCTGACGACTACTTTGTAAGTGTTTTTCATACTTTACTTCTCTTCAGAGAACACCTGCACCTGTATTAGGGAAACTAGTCAGAGGGAAGTGACCTGTGCATCTGATGCAGCTAAGTCCAAACCTCCTTGCGAGGATCCCTGGTGAGCACTGCCTGTACATTAGACTCTGTGCCTAAATATTCGGTCTTGACAATCCCAAAATACAAGTTAAGCATCAATTTCCAATTTGTGAGTTGTGATGCTCATGAGTCAAAGCAGTCCTTAATTGGCCATTGTGTTTTAGAAATAAGTGTGACATCTGAAAGACCAGACAGAAAATTGCTATGTAAGAGTGTGGAGCACACATTCTGCAAGAGACTTTACAGGAGCTGCAGCTTTTGTTTTCAGTGAAGAATTAGAGTATTGACTCATAGCACAGATACTCCAAAAAAGAAAGTCTTTGTTTCTGTGTTTTACCTTTATAAGATCTGTCATTGCAAATAATTAATGGGTGAAACAGGAACCCCAAATTGTACCATGCTCTGTGGTTAGCAGTGCTTTGATAATCTGAACCAGATCCTTTCATTTCACTAGAGTCACGGAGATAGTCTTGGAAGAATACAAAATTGTCCTTATATGTATTTTGAAAGGAGTGTCTCTGTATGGATTTAATAATGCTCCTTTACTTTAATGTTGTGGAAACAAACAGTAAAGTTTCTGGATAGAATACTAAGGCCTGTATTCAATTAGCCGCGAAAGGTTAGAATATGCTTGAAAGTTGGAGATGTCTCCAGAAGGGACAGTTTCATGTTGTGGTGAGACATACTGAGAGTTGGTGAACAGCAGATGGTGAAAATATTATAAGTGTTGACATAGTATAGTCCCAGTTCAGCAAACCCTTATAACCTTCTATATCAATCCTCCCTATGATGCTACTAGCATCACAAATCCTACCTTTCACAATAGTTCTTTCTACCTCTAAGGGAGAATGAAGGAAACATACTGTACTTCAAAGGTGAAGGGAAGATTCGCAGGGATGGGGTAAAATGCTTGCACTCTGTGAAGTATGGAAAATTCCCAGGTTCTTAACTTTGGTGTGGTAATTATCCACATAATGAGCAGATTTGATTACCAACCCACCTGTGAGAGGAAAGGTGTGTAAGTTCCTCTGCCCAATCTCTCATTACACTAAAGGTTTACAACTTACCAATGTATCTTTTTTTAAGATTATCTACTGGACTTGAATTGCTAAAATTTCAATAAATTGTGGAAAAATTGGGATATTCTAACATATTTTTACCAATAGTGTATCTGCTATGTAAATCATAAGCTTTTGCCATCCAATCCCTTACCAATTCATTACTACTGCACATACTGTGAACCTTTGGAAGAGTCCTACTGGGGATGTTTCCCTATTCCTGATGCTTTGAATGTATCAGACATGAGTCCCTAAATATTCTCTAGGTTTTTTTTTAGATAGTTTATAATTTCCCACTTGGGGTGTTGGATATTTGGTATTGTACATAGCTGTATAATTTATCTTGCCTCATCCTTGGGGTTCTTGGTGCATCCATGGGGTCCCTTATGCTAGGAAGTGAAAAAGATGTATTACTTTGCAGTCCTCCTAGACCTTTAAAAGCCTCAAATAGATGACATGAGGCTGCAGTTTTTGGCATTTTATTTAAGACATTTTAATGTCTACAGTAAGTGTATTTGCTTATATGTAGGTGGTTCTTGGTTTTGTTTTGTTTTTCCAGTGGGAGTTGAAAGTGTGTGTCAGGTTAATACTTGATCACTATGCTTTAGGATTTAATTTGCTTTCAGTTTACTGTATCATTGCTTGGCATCTGGGAGGCTGGATCTTGTTTATAAGGCCTTGTATGTATTTACTGCTGTTGACTTAGTTTGGAGGTTATTATTTGACAAGTTTCATTTATGGGTCCACTATTATGCTTGCTGCCAAATTGGTTCCCTTCAATAATTTGTGTAAGCTAATTTCACTCTACTGGGGTCATCATTGCCATCCTTTTTTGCGAGCTCTACATAGGTTGTTGGTACAGGATCTTTGATAATGTACCTGTCACTTTTCTGCCATTCTTGTTAAGGATATTGGCCATGCAGACTTGTGTAACTGCTTGGTTGTAAAGGTAGATATTATAATTTATTTACTAGCTAGCCTTTGCAGGCAGGTTGGTCCAGTAGCCATCTTCTGCATTTTTGGAGTACACTCCCATTAATTGCATTGGGTAGGACTATTTCACACTACTGGAGTCAGCAGTACAAATTTTCTAGGTGAATCAAGTTATGTATTATTGGTAATGAAGTTTGATACCTCTCACTTGTATTGGTTGAGCAATTGGCCCTTTACAGTCCTTTTTATTACCAATAGTAGCTGAATAGCTAGAAATGTTTTCCCCAAAGAACAACAGTATGTAGAAAGGAATTTGCTGTAGTTACCTTTAAGTTTACATTGTAGTTTGCTTTAAGTTTTGAGGTGTGGAGGTACATTACCTAAGACAAGTAGTTTACTTACTTAGTAATCTATCTTTTTGCCAAGCTGGGGTAATAGAAAGAACAGCAGTCCAGTGGCCATATTTCTGCAGCCTGAGGTGGCACTATCCTTTGATACACTTGGTAGGTGGCACTATTATATCAAGTGAGCTTGGTTAGTGTATTGAAATGGGATCCAGATACCTTCTACTTGCCAATGAGAAATATAACATGGCCCTTTCAAGTCAATGTTGATATCTGTGAATAGTCAAGTCATCATTCAATAGTTGGTCATTCTTTCTTCTTCAGAATTGAAGTGCAGATTATAATTCAAAAATTAAAACAAATTTAATAGGAAAATACAAAAAGCACCCCAAAAAACGTATAGCTTGTAACAAACACAGCATATAGAAACAAAATGACTGTACAAAAATATACCTTCAATTCCCTGATATGAAGGAAGAAGCAAAAGAGAAAACTATAGCATAACAAAAACATTGACTAATGTACAATAAGGTACAAAACTAACTCACAAAAAATAGCAACCTTTTGATTTACAAATCATTACAGTTTTGTGATGCAATACTTCAGCTATTCTCATATTAGACTTCTTAACAAATATCTTCATAAATAACCATCTTATTTAAGGTTATGTATAAAACAGGGGAAAAAAGAAGAGAGAGAGGGAAAGTCAAGAAAAAAGAGAAATAAAAAAATATATAAAAGGGGGGGTTTGGAGGTCACATTTTTGGGAAAGTATTACACGCTAAAAGAGTGGCAATAATAAATAATACCAAATAGTAATAATTAGACAAGGGCACTGAAATATTCCTTTATGAATTAGGAAAGAACCTAATACAAAATTGAACCAAGGATCCCAAACCTGATTAAATCTATCTACTTTACTATGGAGAAAACCAAATAACAAAAACAAAAGAAAAGAGTAATTTAATTCGGTGCACACTAATCACTCTATAAATTCCACAAAATGTTCTGATAATTGAATCTGCTAAAATTATTAACCTTTATTATTTATATCATTAAGAAAATATTCATTTATTTATTAGGGACACCAATACAGTGAAATATTATTAAAACAAATAAAGATTCTTTAGAATAAAGAAATCAAGCAAAAATAAAAGTAAATGATATCAAAGAAAAGAGTGAATTGTTTCCAAGTACCGCTGTCTATTTATTGAATGAATTTGTAGTAGTAAACTCTCTCTTCATTAATTTGTTTAATATGTCCCAAACCAATGTCTATCTTAAGTAGATATATATCACACTGTGGATATCATATATTCCACTCTAATTTATCATTGGGACATTGTACTGTTATTCATATGTATTCCTCCTATGTCATAAAAAGCTACTATTATAACATAAATTGTAGCCAATTTCTTCTAGTTGTTGATCCATGTCAATAACTTAGTATTCTTATATTGCTACAACACTAGTTCAGTCTATCATAATTTCTGAAGCTATATTCCCATGACACATCAGTATAGAACAAAAATATTGACAGGATGGAATATTAGTGGCTTTTAAGTGACTATAGTTAAGCTGTGCCAGTAGTGATATTGATCAGTTGATTAAATATAATCACATATTGTTCATATTGATGCCATTAACATATATTGTACATATTCCTCTGCCCTTATAATATATTAAGGGAGAGGGTTATCGCTCTAACCTGCTTTCATATAGTAATGTGCATTGCAAGTTATACTTATGATAATTAATCAATCCATTTAAGGTTATTACATTCAGCACACGCTGATATTGATACCTTGGTATATATGTACGATATATGTTAATGACATCAATATGAACCATATGTGATTATATTTAATTGACTGATCAATATCACTACAGGCACAGCTTAAGTATAGTTACTTAAAAAGCCACTAATATTCCATCCTGTCAATATCTTTGTCCTGGTTATTTATGATTGATATAATATCCATTCTCATGAGTAGCATAATTTTTTGAAAGGGGTCAATTGCCTAAAAATTTTATCTCTAGGTAAAGAGTATAGATAAGATATAATGAGTGATGTTATCTTTTAATTTGATTTAAAGTGACCATCTATGCTTATAGTGTCTCTGTTAGGGTTTAGGGAAAATTATTTATGTTTGTTGTGGTGGGGCCTCTGGGCCTAATTCAGACCCAGTCGCGAGCGCTGAGCGCTCACAAGCGGGTCAGTGGTGCCCTAGTGCGCATGCGCAAGACGAAGGGAGCTCCGTCATGCGCATGCACGAGACCCGCATAGCGATGGCCAAGCCACCGTTATGGGTCTCGCACCAAAGGGGGCGTGCTGTCGATGGTGATTTACAGCACGCCCCCTTTGCTGGATGTGCTGGGGGCATTGCTGCCCAGATGGAGGCATTCCCATGGGAACACCTACCGTTTGGGGCCGGCCCCACTGACATCACTAGTGATGTCAGTGGGAGTGCTTTTGGCTCTGATAGAGCCAAAAACACTCCTGGGCTTGCGGCAGCGAGACCCTACCACAGGGTCTCGTTGCAAGTCTGATGGTCGCGATGGTCATGACCATCGCGACCATCTTTTTGGCCACTCACATAAGCTGTGGGTGGTCACCCACAGCTATGCGAGCGGCCAGGAGGCCGCTCCAATTTTAGGTAGTAGGGCCCTGATTCAGAGCGAGCGCTCTGGTCAGAGCGTCCGGCTCTGAATCAGGTTTTCTGTTCTTTACAGAAAGCCTTGTGGACAGGAAAGAACAGGACTTCAGTAGTCATCCTGCTGCACTGGTAAGGTGGACAGCCCTTCAGGATATAGGATACACTGATTTCACCCAACAGGTGTCAGTGGCACCACCCTGCTGGATGGATTATACATGTGTTAATGCTATGGAAATTATAGACCTGCCTTATATCCACCATTATTGTTAGGGTATTTGTTTCATGCAGAAGTTGTTCAAAGTGAACTTGCATAAGTCAATTGGTTCTACTGATCAGCAGACCATTCTTTTTTCTGCCGCCTTTTCTTTATTAAATAATTAAGATGACCAATTTTTTATACCACTTATGTCTTGATTTTAATTATATAGATAGTGTTAAGGTCTTATTGTTATTGATTATGCATTTACGACATGAGCTGTAATCAGATGCTAAAACATTTAGAATAATAGAGGGCTGAAGTAAGTCTGACTGCTTTATAAAGCCAAGGCATAGGTAGTTTGCTGAATTACATTTTGACATTGTATTTACATATTTTTATGAAATCACAGTAAATAGTTTTGGGATAATTTTATTGTTTAATGACATTACCTAGTTTGCTACATTTTTATGTTAAATTATGTTTTTCCTTTTACAGCATCTTTGCAATAACATTTGGCAAAAATGTGAATTTAAAAGCCATTTTGCATGACATGAAATATTAGAGCAACAGTAATATTACAAAAATTCCATTATTTATTCATTGTTATAATGTTTGATTGAAATGCATATATAATTTTTTTCTGTACTTTCTATAGATCTATAGTAGATTAACGGTTTGATCCCATTTTGATGTTTATTATTGTGTTATTTATTGCCTGCAGAAATCTCTTTATTCATCTCAACAGTAATTGTTAACTTCTTTTCACCTTCCATGCTCTGCTTAACTTTTCTCTTGTAGTATTTTATATTAATCTCATTCTTAATGTTGTTTAATAGAATTATAAATTGTTGCTTCACTATGTTGTACTCATAATAAAGTTATTACATGATTTATTTGTGAAATGCTGATATGACTTCAATGCATTTTATTTTTTACCAATATGTGTTGCCGTGGTTTGTGTATGGGATGCTGGCACTCAGGATCTATGCAGTGTTAGGATACCAAAATCTGTCTGTCAGTATCATAACTGTCCTCCTCTCCCTACCATAACCCCCCACCCACTGCCTAAACCTAAACCTTTCCCCTAGTGCCTACACCTAACCTCTTCCTGCACTCTAAACCTATCCCTCCCCCCTTAGTGTCTAACCGAAACCCCTAACCCTCCCCCTAACCCAGTACTTACTGTCAGGATTCCTGTGCCAGGATTTATGTGCCATTTATGTTGTGTCTGATTTCCGACACCAACATTCAAACACTTGTCGGGACTATAACTAAATCCTGTTGTCCCATAAATCCAAGGGTGGGCTGGGCTTGGGAATGCATGGTATGCATATCTATGCATATCTATGCCCCCACAATGGCATACCCATGGTTGCTTGGCTTGCTGCTTCAATGCAGAGTACAGCTCCTAATAGAGCAAAGCTACTGTATGCTCCTATCAGTTGCCACAACCCCCTTTCTAACACTGGGGTATGGCACAGCTCTTTGTGGCTCTGACAGCAAAATAACATACAGTACACCAAGAAAGGTATTTACTAAATAAATTAACAGTTAAATGTTTGCTTTATCCTACAATGATCTAAGTAAGCCACTGCAATACAGAGAAAGCAGTTTCACACTCAAGTGACCCTTTTATTTTACTTTAAAAAATTGTATTTTTTAAAAATAACTTTTCATTGACATTTTTTAGCATGTCAATCACAATAAAGACAAAACAGTGAATAATGTAGAAAATGATATGCATCAAACAATATCAAGTAATCATCATATAGTGTAGGAAAATCAATTTGTTGTAGAGCAAACCAATAGCACACATAATTTAAAAAGTAGAACAGAACATATCAATCAAGATGAGAAATAAAAGATAAAATTAGAAGGAGCCGAAACAGAATGGGGGGCAAAGGAGTGGGGGAGATCCTGTCCAGTTGGTTTTAAGCAACATCATTGAGAGGGTGGCCATAATGAAGACAGAGAGCACCCATGTGTGCAGGATGGACTTTAAACCCATAGGCTATAGGACAGTAGTACATTTAGCTGCATGGTTAGTGGGGTAGGTTAACTAGTTTCTGTACCAAGCCAATGGTAGGGCTATAGGGCACGCTCAGGCATGGAGTAAGAATAATTGATGGGTGTTGTAGTTCTGCTGCATGTTGTAGTACTGCTCCCATTCCTACTGCTCCAAGAGCAGCTGGTTCCATCTTGGGTAAGGGTCATTGCTATGCTTTAATAATAGCTCCTGCATGACAAGGGCACAGTGTCATTTTTGGCACCTCTATCTCCACTGTGGTGCATTACACCCCTTCTGTGACTGTCCCAAAATCCAAGCTTCTGCACCAGGCCCAAAGTCTGTAGGTGTGGGAGGCAGTGCTAAGTAAGGCAATGTCTTTAATGCTTGTTTCCTCCATTGCTCGGTGGTTGAAATTGTATCCCTTATGCAAATATGTTGAATTTTTATTGTGCGGTTTTTCTGAGGGGTTTTGGCTCCCGGTTTCTGGTTTAATTGCTGAAGGTAGTCCAAATAATTTGTGATCACTCTTGAGTTGCTGCACATTGCTAAGGACAAGGTGATGCAGTAGGTTACCCTAGGCCGGATGGTGGGCCTTTTCTTGTTTCACCTTTTCCTGACTTGATACTCTTGCCTATGGTTGTGGTACCTAAAAAGGTGCCCAGGAAATATCATTTACTGTAGAATCTGTCTTACCTGAAGGTGTTCCTTGGTGAATGATGCCATATAAGCTGGTGTCTTGAGGGTTTGTTATTAGTCATTCGGTGATGCTCTCACTATGTGGTCATTTGGTCCAGGAGATGTTGCCCTTGCATCTGGATTCTTTTCCAGTTCATGAGTTTTTGGCTGCAGGATGGGTTCTTTATTGATCCCTGTTTGCCCATGGGGTGCTCGATCTCTTGCGCCTTTTTTGAGTGATTTAGTTTATTCTTATATTGTGTTGTGAAGGTGAGCATGGGCAAGTCAGGTATTGCACATTATTTAGATGACCTGAGGTTCCTCCCATTGTGAGAGTTTGTTGTTTTCTTTGCATGCCCTGAATCTGAGGTTCCCATTGCTTCAGATAAGACAGAGAGTCTGTGCAACTGCATTTCTTATCTAGGCATCAAAATTGTGGCCCAATGTTGTTGTTTGCCTGCAAACATGGTAGCTAAGCTGCATATTATTTTGGCATTTTGGCAACGTGACATTGCGCCAGGCACAGTCTCTACTGGACTTGTTTAACTTTGCATGCCACATTATCCCAATGGTTAGGGTTCTGCTGAAAACTACAATGTGTGACAGTGGGGGCGTGTATGCCTCTTAATTTTATTGGGTTGCTTGTGGAAATCTGGCATGATTTGGTAGTTTTGGATTATTTTTTCTCTAAATTTAATGGTTTGCATTTTTGGCAAGCCAATCCTTTGTCTAATTTGCAGTTGCTGCTTTTTATTGATCCAGTGGGTTTGCTTTGGGGCTTACCTATTGGGTTCTTGGTCGGCTATTGCATGGCCCGATGATTGGGTGAGAAGTGTACTCACCAAGAACCTTCATTTACTGGAGCTGTTTCCAATAATGGTTTCTATGGAGCTATGGAGTGATCATTTGCACAACAGGCACATCATCTTCGGCTGTGACAACCTGGGCATGGTGCAGGTGGTGAACTGTCAATGTCCTTTGCTAGTTTTGCAGCTTTTGGCACAATTGGTGCTCAGTTGCCTAACATGTAATATCTGTTTAGTTGCTCAGCATGTCCCGGGGATGCAGAATTCAGTAGCTGAGATGCTTTCCCACTCTCAGTGGTCCTGGTTTAGGGTGCTCACCCCTGCTGCTGCTGGTGTGGTTGGTGATTTATGCCCCTCTCACTGTTGGCAGGTCATCTCCCCAGATTGGAGAGTTTAATAGTTCCCTCTATTGCCCAGGAAACTCTTAGGACTTACATGGCTGTGTGGGAGGCATTTATTGCTGGCAAAAGTGCATAAGATAAGGCTTTGCATCAGGCTTTGCTTTGCTTTCCTTTGTTTGGTACCTTTATTCCACTGGTAACTTGTGAGCAGTGGTGTCACAGTGGCTGGCGGGTTTTTTTCTTATGATTTTACTAGGAGGTTTTTGGTAAGTCGGGCTCTGAAGGGGTGGGTACGTATGGCTCTAGTGCCTAATGATAGCAGGTGGCCTATCACTCCTGCTCTCCTGTTACATTTAGTTCTGGCCCTTCTGTTGGTTCTTCCTCCTACAAGTTGTGCCTGTTTCAACTTACCTTTGCTAAAACCTTTCATGGGACTTTTCACATCGGTGAGCTGTTTGCTTACTCTAAAGTGGCCCTTCCCCTGTTGTGTTGATAGCTGATTCTGTTTTATGTTGGATTCTTTGATCTAAGATTGATCAGCTGGGGCAGGACCTTTGGGTTCCTCTGCATCCCTGTAATGACTCCCGGTTGTGCCCAGTGACCTAGCAAAGGCGTATCGGTTGGTCCGGCTACCAGTCAAGGGTGTATCGTTGATGCATGTTGATGGGTCCCCGGTTACCGTCGTTCAGTTCCAATGTGTCTTTCAGAGTTGCCTCCGGTCACTTGATGTATCCCTTCAGGATTTCGGTATGCACTCCTTTTGTATAGGGGCTGCCACTGATGCTGCTTCTTGCTGTCTTCCACTGTTCAAGATCCAGACTCCTGTATGCCTGAAGTCCAATGCATACAAATGCTAAATTTGTTGATTTTGAGAGGAAATTACATATTTGTTTGTATTTCTCTTGTATTTTTTAGTTGGGTGTATATTTACCAATGTTCTTGTGAGGGCCCCGGGGGATTTTTCGCTTTTTTCCCTGATACCTAGTAGCAGGGCTGCCAAAAGACATTGTGGGGTCCGGTACTGACAAATAGGCAGGGCCTCTGCACCCTCCATCCCCCTTCCCTCACTTATGGTGCATACCCACAGTATGATAAAAATGAATGATATGAACGATAACGATATCGTTCATATTGTTATCATTCAGATCATTCATTTTTTTGTGCCTTCTAACCCCCAAATGACCAGCGATGTGCAGGCACTTATGGACAATAACGATAATGTCCATTGACCATGCATGCAGGCCAACCAGGGCAATATTGACCAGGTTACATAGGGGACGTGATCATTAATCGTGGGTCACTGGCCCATCATTGGTGGGGTGCTAGATCAATATCGATCATCCAACACACTGGAAAGGTGCAGGGAGATCAGTTAGTGATATAGTTATCGCTGATTGATTGCACAGTGTGTATGCCCCATAAGACTCATGAGTCATGACTTACCTTATTGCCTTGAAGAATGCTCCTTCCTTCTGGCCTTTTCTCCTCCAGGTCTGGCTGGTGCTGCTCTGACCTCTTCCTTCCAGTGGAGAGGGGTGACGTCATGAAGTCTTGCGCACCGATTCCAAAGGGAAAAAAAATAATTATTGAACAAGGGCAGGGGCAAATGCAGGATAAGTATATATATATATATATATATATAGATATAGATATAGATATATGAATATATATTTTCAGAAAAACCGGCACTCCCCGTATATTAGTCACAAACTTTGCCTTGGTGCCCCCCGGGGGGATTTGTAGATCCACCAGGATGGGTATCAGGTAAAATGGTGGCACTCTCAGGACTTTCAATAAATGGAAAAAATAGAGCCTATTTTTTCATTTTATTGAATGTCCTGAGAGTGCCACCATTTTACCTGATATATATATATATATATATATAGCATATAGCAAACATGTACAGTATATATTATATATCACTCACATATATACACTAACATATACAGTATACACAGTCTAACACATATATACACACTAAAAATACATACACATATACACACTAACATACTGTACATGCACATATATACACACAAACTTTCATACACACTAACACATACATGCACATATATACACACTAACATACATACACACTAACACATACTGTACATGCACATATATACACACTAACATACATACACATATATACACACTAACACATACAAACACACACTAACACATACATACTTATGACTTACATTTAGATGCAACAGGAGGTTGCTAATCAGGATGGGCACCTCGTATAATTAGGCCCAGTTCCCTCTGAAATTACGTGATTCGTTTATGGGGGTGGGGCTAGATGCATTGGCTCCACCCCCATTGCATTCCAAGCCTGATGAGGGGAAGCGGCCCATGAGAAGGGGGGGTTAGTGTGGGCTGTGCATTGTGGGTAGGAGTGGGCATGGGTCCCCTCCCATTCTGCCAGTGTCTGGTCCCAGACTCCAGTCTCGGCAATCCCCCCCTGATGGCAGCCCTACCTTGTAGACTTATTGGCCATTGTTCTCCAGGCAAGTTTTTTGGTTTGTGCCTCAGGCCAAGTCCACCCCCCTCTCCTTTTCTTTCTTCTCCTATGTTTTTTGTGGTAATAGATCTATCTTGGTTAATTTGTCCTCCTTGTTTGTTGTTGTCCCCATAGGTGGTTTGGTCAGCATGGTATGCATTGGGAATCATTGTTACCAATACTCTGTATGTTGGTGCTTACTGTTCTGGTCATCTAACATCTTGCATCAGCATTTGCATGGTGGTCACATGGATAAGGCTAGATGCAAGGTCAATTCTTTTGTGGCTAGACAAGTGGTGGCTCTAGGTGGTTCTGTGATGTTGTATCCCTGCATACGTTTCTCTGCTACGTTTCTGCACCTTTATCGAGTGGATGGGGTTAATGTATCTGATGTGGGCATGCATCTATTTTGGAGAATGTCTTTGGCATTTAGACCGTTTAGATTGTGCTGGTGGCAGGTTTGGCACCTGGTCGGTGCCGTGCATGGTGGGAAAGAACTGCAGCCAGGGGGTAAGTGAGCTTCACTTTATTATACCTTTTGTCAGTTTGGCCCTATTGGCTCAGCAGCTTTGGTTGGCTAACCGGGTTTTGAAGGTTTGGGGGAGTATCATGTGACATATGGACTTGCTGAATGGGCAATTGGCTCTGAAAGTTTTATTGACATCTGTTGTTTGTTACTGACCTCTAATGGCTGCAATTTTGTTTTGGTTGCCTCTATATTTGAAATTATTGTTTGATTGCTCTTTAATATAAAGGCTGACCAGTTTGAATGCACATTCTGTCTCTTTGTCATTATTCTTATTATAAGTAACTTGTTGAAATGTTATATATATATGCATTGCTTGATGTGATAGTGTCAATTGCCAATAGGGCATTAACTGTACACAGTCTCTACCATGGGTGCAAAAGTATATTTTTTAAAGTAAGTATTATTGTCTAAAATGACATAAATATTGTCTGTGCACTTCATTTATAATCTTTTTAACACTAGCCCACTACATACAGTGGCTTCAAGTGAAATAAACAGAATAAGGTGATCATAAAATATCAGTGGTTGTGTTTATTTGGAGACGGAGATAACACAAAAAAGCATCTGCAGTTAATTTGACGGCAAGCATTCAGCCATTTGAAAGTCTAAAGTTGAGTATAAACTGAAGCAGCTTCTGTAGACTGCATTGTTTCGGTATATAAAAGACATTTTCCCTGTTTTTTTTTTTTTCTTTATAAAGTTTCAATTCATTCCTAAGCTTGTGAATATTAATTTTTCAGTGTATATTGTATACAGAACAAAGCCATTGTTTACAATTAATCTCCAGTGTGTGTAACATTCTGGTTCACATTTTCGGTACATTTGTACAACACACATGCAGTTTTCTGGTGAGATATTATTAGTGTGACCTTTATTGAAAAAGTTTTATATCCCTCTCCTGCCAGAGGGGACTGCCATTCTTTGCAAGGTAAAGCAGAGCATTACCCTGAGGCTGTAAAGGTGTTAGCTGGTGCAGTTTTATATCTTAAGCAATATTCTTGCCTCTATTTCTTCTGTAGATAGAGTGATGGGGACATTATGAATGGAAATTGAGTCCCTCACCTCTTATCGGGCTGCAGCATATTTACTCACAAGGGACTGGTGTAGCATCTTGGATGACTTTGCACTGCTAAATGGAAGAAAACAGCAATGCAATGATCATTTGGAAAGTATCAGCTTCTGGGCACAGGTTGTTGAGGAGGATAATAGAATAAGGCTACAAGCTAAAATTCATGGCTTGTCATTTGTTAAAGATAAGCTAATAGTGGATTTATAATATAAAGCAAGATCAATCCTTAACTGCAGGCAAAATGGCAAGATATATAATGGATGTTGCATTCAGTCTGTAATGCAATAAGTGAAAAAATTTACATTTTTATATTTTGCATATATTTATGTAATTCCACTTATTGCTGTTTAGCCCAACATAAGGCAACCCCCACTGGGTCAAGCTGACTTTAAAATTGAGATGAGCAGTTCAGTTTTGCAGAGATCAGAAAACACCCAAAATTGGGGTTTCTGAGTGGATATGAGTTCCAACTCACATCTTCCCGCCCTGATCGTTTCTCAAAATGAGGCTAAATAAGTTTTCCAGAAATCTCGGATCTTGCATGTTTTGGAGTTGAATCAGAACAGGGTAAGCAAACGTATAACTGAATTTAAATATAAATAGGTGATATATTCTGAATATGTATTTTGTAAGTGGAGCAAATGACACAAAGTAGATAAAGTCCAAATTCATAATAGTACTGGTAAATAAAATGGAACTTGGCAAGGAGAAGACAATAGCACAATACAGCACACTAAAATAGCCTGCTGCGGCCCTATTAAAGAAGCTGCCAGTTTGTTGTCCCACCACAGAGCTTCGCTGGTCTGTGCTGCCTGATGCAGCAAAAGGGGCCTGCTGGGCTTCATGAAAGTGAATCAGCCCTTGAGCAGGGAGGTGGTTATATGTAGCAGGATGGCCATCTGACTTATCTTTTTCTCCAGTGCAGCCTTAGGAGGGTCTGGAAGCAGAAGCAAATTGAAGCTGGCTGTGATGGTGGTCTCTTATCACAGGGAAGGGAGCATGCAGCACGATGGCGACCATGCCCTTATCCTGGTGTTCTCTCTCCTTGGCTCCCCACTTACCTTGATGGCTAAGTTTGCAGGTTCAGGGTCATCTCTCAGATACACCATATCCCTCATCAGGTGCAAGGGGGCAGTGGAGGCCCCGGTGGGTCAAGGGAGTGGCAGGGGCTGCAGCATGACTCCCAGATCCCACTGCAGTGATGTCTCAGGTCCTGTTTGCTGCCTTGGGTGGTTACAGTCTGTGGGCATATCCACTTCATCAAATGTTGGCAAGTTTTGGGAAATGCTTGGCCCCCAAGTGGAGAGCTTGCCAGGAGGTGATTGCTCAGTACAGAGGCCAGGATTTTTAATCTAACAGAAAACATCCCTTTTAACTATAAAGGGAATCATTACTGCAGAAAAACATCAACTTTCCAAAAGTGGTGGTCCTGCTAGTGCTCTTTCATGCTTTAGAATGCCTATTTTAAAATCCAAGGCCAAACACAGACAGGCATTTTCTGTAAACTTGCATGCACAACCTACTCACTCTGAGTCTAGATGTGTCATCTCTAAAACCTGCATATCAGTGCACAAAAAGAATATGAAGTCTAAAGAATAATTGCATGTTCACAAACTTCACAGATTCCTGTAAGAGTTTAAGGGGTATATTTACTAAATTGAAGATTTTTACAAGTGGAGATGTTGCCCATTGCAGCCAATCAAATTCTACTTATCATTTATCTTGTACCTTCTAAAATATAATATCTAGAATTTGATTGGTTGCTATGGGCAAAAACCCCACTTATAAAAACCTACACTTTAGTAAATATACCCCTAATTGTATCCACAAGTGCTGTGTGTGAGTCTAATATTTCTAATTCCGACACTGTAATCCTAAAGAAGCCCCCTTCAACCATTTCTTAACATTCTGGAAATGTGAGAATGAGTAGTAGTAAAAGCAATGATGATAATGGTTTATACATAGAAATTGAGCATGCTACTTTGGAAGTGCAACAGGATGAGGGGGATAATTGTGTATATGACACTAATGAGGATGTTGATGATGATTGTGTTGACAAGAACAAGTTGCTGAAATTCAGGAAGATGATGAGGTTTGTGTGAAGGTAAGTCAGCCACCATTGAAAGCAATTATTGCCCTTAATGAGAATTGCATTGTCATGACTGGACAAAAAAACAAAAATTCCACCTTTTTCATGTGGAATTATTTTTACCTTACAATGCAACAACATTTGTCAAGGCATCTGTAACATTTGTAGTGCCAAAGTAAGTTAACTATATAGGCACCTCCTCCCATTTACAAAAATTGGATCAAGCTATTTGAAGATGTTTGTAAAAATCTGGAAAATCATATAAAATAATAACCAGTGCAACAGCAGCTACCAGTAACATGGATAGATACCAGCACATGCAATCTCTCCCACCAACACCATTATCATCAACCACCAAAATAAAGTTAAGAAGTAGTCGTGCATCCAATTTACAAATGTAAACTGACTCCTCCACTATACAGTATACCCAAGAAGAATCCTTGTGCACTAGAGCTGGTGCTGCTGCTGTGGGTGAATCTCCATCACAGAAGGGGACCAAGTAGAAATATTGCATTTTCACTTAAAAATTGTTGATGAAAAAATGTTTTGCAAGAGGAACCAAGTATAAAATCACTGAAGCCATTCAGCAGCAGTATCTAACACATGATGCCAGCTCATTCACAGGCAGGCATTTTCTGTATTACTGGTTTCACTAAGAAGCATGCCAGTGTCAATGTGTTTGACAAACTCAGGGATGTAATAGCAAGTTATCATACTCCATTAAGATCCTCCTAAGATTCTCCTGTAAAAATAGATTCAGTAACTGTGGCAGGAGCTACTGGTGGAAGAGCTATAGTAAAACCATTTTATATTATTTATACATATTGTGACATTATCACCAGAGATGGTGATAGTGAGCTGGATTCTGTTTTGGTCTGGAGGGATCCACCCGTACAGGGTAGTTAAACTAAGTTTTGTCACAATTAGGGGCTGCCTTGTATAGAGAGCAAAGGTGTGGGCTGATGAGAAGGTAGACAAGTCAGGTTGCCATTGGAGACAGTCTAAATGAAACTGTGGCAGCCAAAGAGCCAAGTGAAGCTAACCCAAGCAATTGGGGGCCAGGGATCCTAAGTTCAGACCTGCATGAGGCAGGGAGGACCACAAACCTCTCAGACTGTGTGACAAAAAAGCAGGACTAAGCTGACTTTGGACTTTTCCTTGCAGACTAGCTGCCCAAAGTAAGTCAGGGGCAAAGAAGTGAGTCAGTGTCTGAATGGGTCTAGGCATTTGTTATTTTTGTTTCCAGATTTATGCTGACTATAAAGCACTTTTATTTATAATCTTAAATGCTATGTGTGCACCCTGATTCAAGCACCTAACACTGCACCAATGACACTCTACAAAACTAATGACCCCAAGTCATCACAATATGGTGGAGAATGTGGGCAATTCGATCCCAGCAAAAAAGGTGGTCTATATTAACCTAAACTGAAATATGTATGCTCACTGAACCTGCATGGTGGAATGCTCATCGAGGCGGTGAGTGAAGATAAATCTGTTATGAAGTATTGTCTGTCTAGAAATTGTCTAAATATATAAAAACCTTTATGAGACATGCAAATGTTTGGGAATTACCAGCTATAAAATATATATTGTGTTTGTGAAGTGAAATGTGCACAAATGTTGAAAAATCCTGCAAATAAAAGAAAAGTATTTAAATTGCTGCAGCATTGGAAGGGTTAATGAAAAATATGTAGTTTATTCTGCTGAAATGCTCAAGCATATGACATCATGATACATGATACAGTGCATGCTGGTAATTGTAGTGCCACATGAAGAAAAATGTTTTGCTGTATTGAAAACACTGTTGAAGGAAAAGTGTGATATATTGGAAATAAAAGCTATCCTTGTGTTTATTCTGTGTGGAGATAAATATGGGGAAAAAGCATCAAGCTCAGAGAAAAGGCCAATTGCCTACAGTTGAAGATGGAGAGATGCAAATCGAGGACTGGAGTGTCCAGTCTGAAAGTAAAGCAAGTGTCCTACAGGGAAGTTATATAAAGTTGTTTGAAATCCTCTGTGGTGTGGTGACTCTTTTCAAAATGCTTTGAGTCATTTTCCAGAGAAAGAGACATTTAAATTGCCAAAGCAGAGTAAAACTGTCAGTGTGTAATAAGATCCACCAGGAGGGGACTCTCTGTATGAGGTTTGGCATTAAACACTTTTACGCTATTGTGACCAGATATGTGACTTAGAGGTAGGGGTGTGCACCGGCCACTTTTCGTGTTTTGTGTTTTGGTTTTGGATCTGGATCTTTCTTCGTGTTTTGGATCTGGATTGGTTTTGCCAAAACCACTCTTCCGTGTTTTGGGTTCTGGGTTTTGTGTTTTGGATCTGTATTTTTTTGAAAAAAAGCATAAAAACAGCTAAAATCACAGAATTTGTAGGTTTTTCTGCTCCTATGCTATTATTAACCTCAATAACCTTAATTTCCACTCATTTCCAGTCTATTCTGAATATCTCACACCTCACAATAGTGTTTTTATGTCCAAAAGGTTGCACCGAGGTAGCTGGATGACTATGCTAAGCGACACGAGTGGGCGGCACAAACACGTGACCCATCTAGGCGTGAAACTGCAGTGGCAGACAGGATGGCATTGAAAAACTAGGCCCCAAACTGTACATAATGCAAAGAAAAAAAAGAGGTGCAAGATGGAATTGTCCTTGGGCCCTCCCACCCACCCTTATGTTGTATAAACAGGACATGCACACTTTAACAAACAAATCATTTCAGCGCCAGGGTCTGCCACACAACTGTGGCTGAAATGATTGGTTCATTTGGGCCCCCACAAAACAAGCTGGCAATTTATCTGTCCCTGCACAAACTGGCTCTACGGAGGCAAGATGTCATCCTCATCCTCCTCATCCACCGATTCCTCACCCACTTCAGTGTGTACATCCTCATCCTCAAAGAGTATTAATTCATCCCTGCTGGAACCACAGGTCCCTCTGTACGTTCTGGAGGCTGGTCTCCCTGGAAGAGTTGATAATTCATTTTATGAACATCATCTTCTCCACATTTTGTGGAATCAACCTCCTACGCCTTTCGCTGACAAGGTTCCCGGCTGCACTAAACACTCTTTCGGAGTACACACTGGAGGGGGGGCAACTCAGGTAAAATAGAGCCAGTTTGTACAGGGACCTCCAAATTGCTTCTTTTTCCTGCCAGTACAGGTACGGACTGTCTGACATGCCAACTTGGATGCTGTCACCGATGTAATCCTTTAACAGACAGACGCACGCTTGTCGCTGCTGCTTTGAGAATGCAAGTGCGGCTACAGCCCACACATTTCACAAAGACCGAAAAAAAAAGAACAATATTTTAATTGTTTGTGTAGCACACTTTGAGGGTGTCACCACCCTTTAACAGACAGACGCACGCTTGTCGCTGCTGCTTTAAGGATGCAGGTGCGGCTACAGCCCACACAATTCACAAAGACAGAATAAAGAAGAACATTTTTATTGTTTGTGTAGCACACTTTGAGGGTGTCACCACCCTTTAACAGACAGACGCACGCTTGTTACTGCTGCTTTGAGGATGCAAGTGCGGCTACATCGCACACAAGTCACAAACACTTTTTAAAAATAGTTTTTTATTTTTTGGAGCACTTTGAGAGTTACACCACCTTTTAACAGACAGACGCACGCTTGTCGCTGCTGCTTTAAGGATGCAGGTGCGGCTACAGCCCACATATTTCACAAAGACCGAAAAAAAAAGAACAATATTTTAATTGTTTGTGTAGAACACTTTGAGGTGTCACCACCCTTTAACAGACAGACGCACGCTTGTCGCTGCTGCTTTGAGGATGCAGGTGGAATCTAGACGGGATTTGGAACCGAGGACACACTACCTCCATCAATTGTCTAAATCCCACTGCACTAATGTCAGATACCGGACGCACGTCTAACACCAACATAGCAGTCAAGGCCTCAGTTATAAGTTTTGCTTCAGGATGACTGCTGTCGTACTTCATCCTCATCGCTAGGGACTGTTGGAGGGTCAATTGTTTAGTAAAAGTAGTGATGTTCCTACTTCCTCTCTGGGATGATGAACAACTCCCAGCAGCAGCAACAGCACTAGGAGGAAGTGGTTCTTGATCTTTCCCTATTTTATTTTTATCGGAGAAAGTTTGGTCCTCCATTTATGTTATATTGATATATATATACGTGCGGCTAAAGCGCACACAAACACAGAAAATATTTTTTTATTTTTGCTGGAGAGTAGTGCACTTTGTGGGTTACACCACCCTTTAAGAAATGAGCCAGCCGACTCTTTACTTATGGGACACAGGCGCACGCTTGGCGCTGCTCCTTTGTTGATGCACGTGCAGCCACAGTGCACACAAGTCACAAACACAGAAAATATATATTTTTTTGGTTTGGAGTGTACTTTGGGGGTTACAGAACCCTTTAACGGTCAAGCAAGCTGGCCCTTTACTTATGACACAGGCGCACGCTTGGCACTACTTTGTTGATACACGTGCGGCTACGGCGCACACAATTCACAAACACAGAAAATTATTTTTTTTTTGGTTTGGACTGGAGTGT
The DNA here is from genome assembly GCA_031769625.1 of Taudactylus pleione. NCBI lineage: Eukaryota > Metazoa > Chordata > Amphibia > Anura > Myobatrachidae > Taudactylus > Taudactylus pleione. Next base: position 6,265,806 of record JAUIMM010001311.1, on the reverse strand, counting down.
ACTTTGGGGGTTACAGCACCCTTTAACGGTCAAGCCAGCCGGCCCTTTACTTATGACACAGGCGCACACTTGGCACTACTTTGTTGATGCACGTGCGGCTACTGCGCACACAATTCACAAACACAGAAAATAATTTTGTTTTTGGTTTGGACTGGAGTGTACTTTGGGGGTTACAGCACCCTTTAACGGTCAAGCCAGCTGGCCCTTTACTTATGACACAGGCGCACGCTTGGCACTACTTTGTTGATGCACATGCGGCTACTGCGCACACAATTCACAAACACAGAAAATAATTTTGTTTTTGGTTTGGACTGGAGTGTACTTTGGGGGTTACAGCACCCTTTAACGGTCAAGCCAGCCGGCCCTTTACTTATGACACAGGCGCACGCTTGGCACTACTTTGTTGATGCACGTGCGGCTACTGCGCACACAATTCACAAACACAGAAAATAATTTTTTTTTTGGTTTGGACTGGAGTGTACTTTCGGGGGTTACAGCACCCTTAACGGTCAAGCCAGCCGGCCCTTTACTTATGACACAGGCGCACGCTTGGCACTACTTTGTTGATGCACGTGCGGCTACTGTGCACACAATTCACAAACACAGAAAATATATTATTTTTTTAGCACTTGGGGGGAGCACCCCTGATGGACAGAGCACCCCCTGGACAACACTACAGCACCCCTTTAGGACTGGGACACTGCACAGGACTTTGGAGTGGACACAGCCCCTATGGAGAACTGACTGCACAACACAGTCCAGCCAGCCCCTATGGACTTTGAAGTAGTGGACACAGCCCCTATTAACAACAGCAGCACAGCACAACACAGCCAGCCCCTATGGACTTTGAAGTAGTGGACAACAGCAGCACTACACTACACTACACTACACAGCCCTAACTCCCACCCTCCCTCTTCACTGTCCACAGCCGAGTGAGAAAATGGCGCCGACGCGGGTACCTTATATAGGATCCAAAACCCGCGAGACTCGGAAGGCGGGATGATGACGTTTTGCCTCGATTTCAGATCCGAGTCAGGCGGGAAAAGTCAAGCCTGATTCGGATCGGACTTGGATCGGGGGGCTCGGGGGGGTTCGGATTTCAGAAATCCGAACCCGCTCACCCCTACTTAGAGGATAAAATAAAATGAATGTTAATTTTTTATATCTCACCATATATTTAAAGGATAAAATAATACATACAAAAGTTATATTAAACTGACTGATTCAAATAGTTATATTCACCAAACTAGCAATCCCCATCCTAACTGTTTTAAAGTGAATACCTAAGGGCCAGTTCCTATGGTTTAAAAGGCAATGGATGATAGATTCATAAAGAAAGATTATAGACCAGAATCTATCAAAGAAGCAGAAAGTTAGGTATTATCCATGGATAGAAAAATAATTTTAGACAATAGGAATAAAGAAAGTAGGAATAAATAAACAGAAACACATCAAATAGGCATTTATTACAGGTTTCAGTTCTGATTATAAAAATATGGAGAAAATGATTAATAAACATTGGGGTATCTTATTAAAAGATCCTGTCCTGAAAGACACCATTCCATCTAAACCAGTGTTTATTTATTGCAAAGCCCCAAAATCTGAAAGATATGCTTGTAAGAAGTGCACCGCCCAGGATTACTTCTAATCCTATACGCACAAAAGGATTCCACAGATGTGGAGACTGTGTGGCTTGTACAACTGTCTCCTCATCTGAATCTAAAATCACAAACTTTATAGTAAAAGGGGAAGAATGTAAGATAGAGGGATTTATCACCTGCCTCACAACAAATGTTATATACTTGTTGGAGTGCAAATGCGGCCTTAATTATAGAGGACGGATGTGAAGGGTACTAAAATCTAAGCTTTCAGAACACTTATAAAATATTGAAAAAGGCTTTAAATCAACATACATTATCGGATCACTTTAGGACCACCCATTAGTGTTCTAATAAAGAACTTATAAAATTCATTGGGATACAGAATATAAAATATAACTGGAAAGACTGAGATTTGGAAGGAACTTTGTGAGAGCAGAGATAAGGTGGACTCTTTATACTCAATACCTTAATAACAGGGGGCCTAAATGCTGATTTTGAATTAAAATGGTATTTACAATGACATTCTAGTATGAAAATGGGATCTTAGTATTTTTAAAATTTTATCAGTATTATTATTTATATTTATACTGTATTATTTGCACTATTTTATTGTTTTATACAATTTTTATTAAATCATCATGTGTATGAATTATATTGATTTTTAGTATATTTAAATACATCTAATTAAATATAATCATATTTGAATTATATAATAATTTGAGCTGTATGTTATTTACAGCCTTTTATTTCTATATTTTAGTATATGAGGTGTGGTATTTCTTTTTATATTGATCGTGATTTTGTGTTAAAAAATTTGGGAGTACCTATGCTATGGTATGAGTGACTTGTGCTTCACTTGTATCCATAGTAATACTGTAGCTTGCCTTACACTTCAGTGGAACACAGGGCCTGATTTAGACCCACTCACGAGCGCTGAGCGCTCACAAGCGGGTCGATGGTGGCCTAGTGTGCATGCGCGAGACCCGGATAGCGATGGCAAGCCATCCCTCTGGGTCTCGTACCAAAGGGGGCATGCTGTCGATGTTGAGTGACAGCATGCCCCCTTTGGTGAGTGGGCCGGGGGCATGGCTAGCCAGATGGAGGCGTTCCCATGGGATGTCAGTGGGAGTGCTTTCGGCTCTGGTAGAGCCAAAAGCACTCTAGGGCTTGCAGCAATGAGATCCTACCTAGGGTCTCATCGCAAGCCCGATGGTCGTGATGGTCTTGACCATCATGGCCATCTTCCTGGCCGCTCGCTATAGCTGGGGTGGTCACCGACAGCTATGCAAGCAGCCAGGAGGCCGCTCTAAAAAAACAGAAGGCTGGCCCTGATTCTGTCAGAGCGTCCAGCTCTGAATCAGGCCCTCAGGCCGAAACTTCCAGTCTTTGTCAATTACCAGTATACCTCAAGGGAGATCTTTATGGGAGTTTGCTGGCTGAATGCCAGACTTCTGTTCCTGGATCTGGTGTCCTGACCTAGGTAACTCTCTCTCCCTCCCTATCAGCAACTATCAGGGTTAAATGTATTATAAAGATATCTATGTTTGTATGTATGCAGCACTGATGTCTGATCCAGTCTGAAACACATGACCGGGGTGTTTCAGAGCACTCTCTGCAAAAATGGCAAGCAAGGAGCAACTCTCATGAGACCTTGAGAAAGATTACAAATCAAAGCACATTGGTTGGGAGAGAATTTTTGCACCATCCAGAGATCCTTGAATTGTGGATACCACATCACCATAAAGATACTGAGCATATTACTTTGAGGACTGATCTGGACTGTTCTTTGGGACTATATACTATTTGACATCTGTACCAGGTTTTTGCGGTTATCCCTATTCTGGACTCCATATTTATAATTTTACTTGATATTTCTGTGTGTTATCTGTGAATAAATACTGAAAATATATACTGGCAAATCCTGGATATTCTTGAAAGGACCAGATAAAGATGTGTTGAATCTGCATTCATTTCATGTGAGATGGGTATATGGTTGTTTTGGAAATATACCTTTATGTGCTTTATCCTGCTCTTTTTAACCACTTGCCTGGAATTGTCGTATCAGATATGACCATACCAGACTGTGCTTTCAGTGACATGGTCGTATCTGATATGACCAGTCAGAAAAGCTCTATGGGTGGCTGCTGGAAAATCATTTTCTAGCAGCCGCCAATCACAGAGGGACCTCCTGGTCCCTCTGCACACTTTGCACCACCCCATGGGCCGATCACTGCAGTGATCGGCCAGCCCAGCGCTGGCAAACCCACCCCCCTGGCTGCTGCCGAGAGGACAGGGTAGAGAAGACAGCGCTGTCCTTCTCTCCCTCCTCCGGCAGTTAGCAGCAGCCTAGCGGCTGCTGACAGGGCAGATAAGGCAGTGCTGACAGCGCTGTCCTTCTCTCCCTCCTCCGGCATGCAGCAGCGGCTGCTGACAGGGAAGAGAAGGCAGCACTGATAGCGCTGTCCTTCTCTCCCTCCTCCGGCTGTTAGTAGCAGCCTAGATGCTGCTGACAGGGCAGAGAAGGCAGTGCTAACAGCGCTGTCCTTCTCTCCATACTTCGGCTAGCAGCAGCCGTCGGGCAGGGAAGGTAGCGCTGTCAGCGCTGTCCTTCCCTCACTCCACTCCCACTATCAGTAGCCTCTTCCCCATTGATGATAACCCCACCCCCATGAATAAATTAGAGCCCTGGATATAATATATGTATGTATATATATATATATATATATATATATATAATGAACAAATGCAAGAGCTAGCACTCCACTTAAACCAATATACTTGCCCGGGTGCCCCCTGTAGTTTGTGACAACTTAAATAGAAAAGAAATGTCAGCGGCACTCCCAGGACCTCTAATGCAAAGAATCACACCACACTGGGGTAGTTCAGTCCAATGTTTCAGTCAGAAGACTTTTATCAAGAACACAACGTGAAAACATGAAGTACATACCTTTTATAGAACACATGTGATTGTGTAATAAGAAGCGTAATCATCTCTCTGGGCGCCGAGTGACTGACGTTATCAGCATGCGACCCACGGGAGGACGGAGCTGCCCTGACGTCAGGTGTGTGATGCTGATGTCCAGACGCTATCACCCGGGTAACCAGCAGAGAGGGGGGATGGTGAAGAAAGTGAAAGTACCTGCATAGTAAATAAACATATGTATCCATGAATGATTATGTGCGTACAGTCATAGTGTTAATAATGTAGTGAATGCATCATGTGAGCATTAATAAATGTGTGGAAGTGATGAGTGAAGACAATATGAGGTAAAACATAAACATACAACATATACATAGAACACGAAAAAATACATAAATAATCATGCGCATTAACAAATATCAATGGACTGCCTGAAAAAAACTATATGATCTAAGATAATGGTAACAAAGATGAAGATAAAGGCTGGGCATAAAAAAAATGAGTAGGCTTACGTGTTTACAAGGTACAGAACAAATAAACGATGGGGCTTTTCACAATGAGATAATCCCGTTCTGGGTGGCAATAACATCAAACCACATCAACAGAATAAAAGGTAACATAATAATAATATTGTGTCTATGCACAAGTGATGCAGAAATCAAGAGATGGAATGAATAAAGAAAATAATAGTAATCAAACCATAAAGGAGGCAAAAAATCTCATCAATCGGCACAAATAATCCAATGTTTCATATATGTTAAGGTGAATATTTGAGCTAACCATCATAACTCACTGTATTAGTATAAAAAAATATATATAAAAAGATATTTATATATATGTAAAGCGGGTCAGTTAATTGATAATAACCTGTTGTCCAATCGGCTATATAATAAGAGGGACTAGAATAAAGTCATGAAATGATCACGGATCAACTTGAGAGGAAGCAACATATGGCAACATGAGTAATCCAATAAATAAGGTTACAACACCTGGTATTCCTAGGTGGTCCCCCTCCCTAGTACTAACCAGGCCAAACGCTGTATCGCTTCCAAGATCAGATGAGATCGGGCATTTTCAGCATTAGTATGGTTGTAAACACTGGATGTAATGGATGCCATGTCACCAGACATCCATGAAGGCCCAAAGAGGATAGTGTAAAATTTAAAAGAATAGCCGATCGGATCAAGTCCGGTGCCTGAATGGTATCAACTCCACTACAAGGAGGACCATAAAACTGACCCAAAAGGAGTGTAAAATCACTCCAACCTGTAAGAAACAGACTTCAAAAGAAGCAAGCAAGGGACAAGTTCTCATTCAATCCACCAGGGGATACTGTGTTCATGCGTTGTATCCAGAAGGCTTCTAATTGTAGCAGTTGCTTATCCCTGTCGCTTCCTCTTCTAGACAGGGGAACATGATCGATAATCTTGTAAGATAAAGTTGCCAATGGATGAAGAAAGTCATGCAAATGTCGTGCCACTGGTTGGTCAATTTCTTTGCCCTCCATTGCTTGTCGGATAGCCCTGCGATGTTGCCCCATTCTGATACGAGCTGTACAGGAAGTTTTCCCTATATAAGCCAGGCCACAGGGGCAACGAATTATGTAAATGATGTACTTGCTGGTACAAGTTAACACATGTTTAAGCGGTATACGTCTTCCCGAGTGGGGGTGTACCACGTCTGGGCCTGTTTCCACAAATCGGCATGTGGTACATCCAATACAATTGTAACATCCTGCTTTTTTAGTTAAAAAATGGATTTCAGGATGCATGTGCTCTACAGAAACATCATTATGAACCAACCAGTCTTTCAAGTTCTTGCCTCTTTGATGTCCCAACATAATCCTTGAATCTTTTAGAGGTTTCAAATTAGGGTCAGTGGTAATGATTGGCCACAATCTTTTCGTGTTGTTCATAACCGCCTTACTTGCTGTGTTAAATTTGCTGGTAAAGATCATGGTAGATTTGTTGCTGTCAAGTTCTGTTTGAATCCTGCCAGGATGATTACTTTTCTCAATGGCTTTGTGTTTGGCCATGATTAAATCACTCCATACATATCCTCTGTTTAGAAATTTAAGCATCATTTTATTGATTTCTGTCTCTGCATTGATGTCATTGTTGGTAATCCTGTAAATCCTAAGAAACTGTGAGTATGGTAAAAAAATGTTTAAAGCAATTGGATGATGACTCTGAGCATGGAGGACAGTGTTGCAATCCGTTGGTTTGGCGTACACGCTTGTATTAAAGTTTGTACCAGTCCAATTAATATTCACATCCAAATAATGTACTGTGTCAAAACTATATTCATAGGTGAATTTGATGTGAGTATGCATGATGTTAATCCTGGTCATGGCAGATACAAAGTCCTGTTCAGAGCCTGACCATATTACCAGGATATCATCAATATATCAGGTAAAGAAAAGCACATGTTTCTTGAAATCAAAATTGTTGAAAAAGAGTGTTTTTTCCACTGCGAACATGTAAATATTGGCGAAGGAAGGTGCTACGTGAGAACCCATTGCACACCCTTTTCTCTGTCGAAAAAAGGAGCTGTCAAACAAAGAGTAATTTCTCGTTAATGTCTTTTCAAGCAAATTAATATAACAGAAAAGTGTGTCTTGGATAGCGCTAATTGCATGTAATGCCATAAATTAGGAAGGGAAATATGCATAAAATACCCATCCAATAAAATTATATCATTTATTCAGACAAAAATAGATTAAAAACAAGAACATTCATAACATAGATATAAAGAAGGAATCGGGATTCAAGATGTTAAAATCTCACCAAGTGGAGATGCTGCGGTGGGTTAATGCTAAAAATTAGCAAAGGGTCCCGGGCCAAAGTTAGCTCGGTACCACCGCAGAAAACTTTATAGTAGTCCAAATGGCAACAGGATCCCAAAAGATGTTCCTCCTGATTCACAAACTTGCACCTCCTGCAACGCATTTTGGACCTTTCAGGATCCTTCCTCAGGCAAAGGTAGTTTGTGATTAAAAGACAGATCCTATTTATCCCCTGCAATAATTTCTTATTGGTCCTCCAATTCCCGCTTTTTTCATGGCAAACATCACGATGACGTCACTTCCGGTCTTAACAGGAAGCTGCTTGCGTTCCATCTATTACAACTTCCTAGAAAAGCGGAAGTTATATGCGTTCCACAGTGCAATATATTTTTTTTTTCTCTCTGTTGCTGCACCAAAGAAATGCTAGGGGGTGAATACCAGGCTCCAATCGCGGCCATCTTTGTGGAGTTTTTCAGCGAACTTGAAGTATCCATGTAAGTGTGTTCCACTGATTACAAAGCTATGCCGTACTTAGTATTCCGGCAGGGTCCATCCCTCCCTCAGTGGAACACAAATATACACCGCTCACAGTAGTAGAGGAATCATAAATAGATAAAAGAGAAATATAATAATTAATATAATGAGAAAATGTTAAAAAACATTAAAAAACATTGAAATATATAAAATTAATCTAAAAACCATTTCAATTCAAAATCAAGGTTTAAGCCTTTAGGCGTAAGTGTATCCAAATTAAAAATCCACCTCATTTCGCTGGTGGCCAAATGTTTTTCCATATCCTTTGACCGCCAATGTGGTTTAATTACTTGGATACCCAAAAAATTTTTTATATGATTTTCATTTTTATTATGAATTTTTAAGAAATGGTCCGAGAAGGAATGTGTATTCAAACCCTTCTGAATATTATAGATGTGTTCGGACATTCTTAATTTAAAATTCCTGGTGGTCCTACCAACATAAAACAAACCGCATGTGCATTCTAAAAGATATACAACATATCTTGAATGGCATGTGATTAAATCCTTTATTTTATATGTGGTGCCATTTACTGTAAACTCAGTAATCTTTTTATTATTCATATTAGTTGATGCGGTGGTTCAACACATCAAGCAGCTACCACATCTATGAAAGCCTTTACTCCTTTCGCTGGATTGGTTTGTTTCGGGCAAGACACTCCTAACTAATTTATCCTTAAGGGATGGAGCTCTTCTATATATATAAACTGGTTTTATGGGTAGTACTTCACCTAAAACAGGATCATTTTTAAGTACATCCCAATATTTCCCAATAATTTTCTCAATTTGGTTATGGTGGGCACCATATTGTGTGATAAAAGCCCACTCATAATTGTTTTTTTTATTAATTTTAGATTCCTTTGATTTATCTTTTAGGAGGTCTTCCCTCTTAACCTCTCCTATTTGTTGCTTAGCATTCATCAACAAGGAGTCAGAATAACCTTTTACTTTAATCGTTCAGTCATTTCTTCAATTTGTAGATTTAAAGTGCTTTAATTTGTGCAGTTTCTCTTTAATCTTTTAAACTGTCCCAATGGTATATTTTCAAGCCATCTATTTTGATGTTCGCTATTGGCTTCAATGTAAGAATTAGAATCAGTCACTTTTTTATGGGTTTTTGTACAAATCATTCCATCATCAATATAAATGACCAAATCTAAAAAAACCAATTCGGTTTTACTAATATTAAAAGTCAAATTGATATTAAAACTATTTGTATTTAAAATCTCACAGAAGTTATTAAGATGGGTAATTTCCCCTCTTCAAATAAAAAGTACATCGTCAATAAAACGCCACCAGGTCACCAGGTTTGCCCCTCCTCCTTTTATTGGGTCTATATTTAAAGTTTCCCAATATGCCATAAAGAGGTTAGCATAACTAGGGGCAAACCTGGTGCCCATCGCAGTGCCCAATATTTGTAAATAAAATGTACCATTGAAATAAAAATAATTGTTTTTTAGAATAAAAGAGATAGCTTCTAGGATGAACACTTTTAGATCCTCACTATAAGTACTTTGATCCATAAAATATTTAACAGCCTGTAGTCCTTTTTCTTCTTCAATTATGGTGTATAATGTACTCACATCAGCAGAAATTAAAAAACAATCCTTATTCCATTCAATTTGATTAATTTTTCTTAAAATGTCACCAGTATCTTTTAAATATGCGTTGGTCAATAAAACTAATGGTTGTAAATAAAAATCAACCAATGCTGACAAATTCGAAGTAGGACTGTTTGTACCCGATATTATCGGTCGTCCTGGTGGTTTGGTCACATGTTTATGGATTTTTGGCAAAATATAAATAGTTGCGATACTAGGATTTTCTATATTAATGAAATCCAATTCATTTTTACTCAAAACCCCCTTTTCAAAGGCTTTTTTTGTAAATAACAACAATGATTTAGAAAAATTCTGGGTGGGATCATCCTTTAATTTTTTATATGTAGATTGATCATTTAATTGTCTATTTATTTCATTTACATAGTCTTCTTTGTTCATTAATACCACACTTCCGCCTTTATCAGCCGGTTTAATTATTAAATTGTCATCTTTCCTCAAAGTATCTATTGCTAAAAAATCTTTTTTGGTTAGATTTAGCTTTTTACAGGATCTAACATCTTTTAAGTCTTTGCTCACCAATGAAGCAAAACACTCTAAGTTTCCACTTTTAACATGTTTTGGGTAAAACTTCGATGTCGGCTTGAAAGGGGTTTTTGAAGCACAAATGTTATCACCACTAACCTTGTCAGTGTTTTGCATAAGGAAAAATTTGTTTATACTGAGTTTTCTAATATATTTTTCCAAATCAATGAAAAGTTCAAAATCATTAACTTTTGCTGTAGGGGCAAATTTTAATCCTTTTTTTAGGACTTTCATTTCAGTTGCATTTAGATCATGATTACTTAAGTTAAAAACCTTCCCCTCTTCAGGTATAGTACTTATAACCTGATCTTTTATTTTTTTAGGTGTTAATTTTTTTACCCCTCCTCTTTTACCTCTACTACTTTTTTTTCCCTCTTTATTATTTATTCTCTTCTTGGTATCCAAGTATCCCACTCTAAAAAAGAAGATGATCTGCCATCAGTTTGGTCTCCTTTTAAAGGATCATACCTATTACGAACTGGGACCCTGTAGTCCATCTCATTATTTCATCTCCACTGATGGAAATTTCTTTTATTTCTCATTAAAAAATCTCTATTATTTCTTTTTTGTCCTTCCCATCTATGGTTATTCAATTTTTTCCATCTATATGGATCCTCAGATATCCTATTATTTGGATTTTGGAAAAGTGGGGTTCTATTATGGGGATTTAATTGAAATTCTTTCCTCTTTCCTCCCTTAAGCACCTGTTTGGGAGTTGTAAGTGTGTTTGCTCTCTCATCTATTTGAATTTCTAAATCCCGTTTGGTGGTATCCCTATGGAATTTTTTCTTTTTTTTAATTTTTAATTCTCTAGTATTTTTTTCCAATTTCTCTATAATTTTGTTTTCCCTCTCCTTTATATATTCTGAATCATGGAAAGGTTCTAGAAGAATTTTTAATGAATCTATTTCTTTATTGACCTCTATTTGGTCTAAATGTCTCTACCTTATTATCAAATCAATTAAGGATTGTGAACATTTAGTCAAAATGAAGTTCCATTCCTTGGTAAAACCTTCTTTGTTTTTACCAAAAGACGGTTCCTTATTAATTAATAACCCCTTAGGTATAATCTGTTTGCTCTGGTAATGTTCCAGAGTCATGATTTCCCACCAAAGACGGTTTTCTTTAAGCATACAGATCTCTAACTTATTCATAATGGATGTCAAATCTTCATCAGTAACATTAGGGTCAAAATTATCATCTAAAGTAAAAACATCTTTTACATGTTGTAATCTGGTTTCACGATAGGCAAACATTTTCTTGCAGCACTGAAGGTAATCTGGTATTAACAAAAATGCAAATAGAAAGTTTCAAAGGTGAGTAACCCTCAGATTGCGCAAGAGATACAATTCTGCAGCTCCCAACCACACAGAAGATGAAATAATACCAACTTCAAAATGGTACAACAAAACAGAAAAGTGTGTCTTGGATAGCGCTAATTGCATGTAATGCCTTAAATTAGGAAGGGAAATATGCATAAAATACCCATCCAATAAAATGATATCATTTATTCAGACAAAAATAGATTAAAAACAAGAACATTCATAACAAACTACCTTTGCCTGAGGAAGGATTCTGAGAGGTCCGAAACGCGTTGCAGGAGGTGCAAGTTTGTGAATCAGGAGGAACGTCTTTTGGGATCCTGTTGCCATTTGGACTACTATAAAGTTTACTGCGGTGGTACCAAGCTAACTTTGGCCCGGGACCCTTTGCTAATTTTTAGCATTAACCCACCGCAGCATCTCCACTTGGTGAGATTTTAACATCTTGGATCCCGATTCCTTCTTTATATCTATGTTATGCATGTTCTTGTTTTTAATCTATTTTTGTCTGAGTAAATGATATCATTTTATTGGATGGGTATTTTTGCATATTTCCCATCCTAATTTAAGGCATTACATGCAATTAGCGCTATCCAAGACACACTTTTCTGTTTTGTTGTACCCTTTTGAAGTTGGTATTACTTCATCTTCTGTGTGGTTGGGAGCTGCAGAATTGTATCTCTTGCGCAATCTGAGGGTTACTCACCTTTGAAACTTTCTATAAGCAAATTAATATAAAAGGTAATATTAGGGCCCTTATAACCATCATGAGCCCGTAAAAAATGTTCCATGCTTTCCAAACCTTCCGTGTGTGGGATGCTCGTGTAGAGGGATACAACATCTATAGTACACAACAATAAAGTCTCAGGTAAATTTTCAAGATGATGTAATTTCTCTAAAAGTGAATTTGTATCCTTGAGAAAAGTTGGTTCCTCCTTAATAAGGGGTTGTGCATAAAAGTCTAAATACTTAGACATAGGACTATATAAAGAATTCCTAGCCGAAATGATCGGACGACCTGGAGGTGACAGCAGTGACTTATGTATTTTGGGTAGTGTATAAATCAATGGTACTGTTGGTTTATTGGTTATTAGATGCAAAGCTGAATCCTGATCGATCCTTTTGTTGAAAACTGCTTCTTGTAAGATGTCCTCTAGCTCCTGTTTATACTGATTGGTGGGGTCATGATCCAAATGTTCATATACAGTCTGATCATTCAATTGACAATACAATTCTACCTTATAAGCACTTGTGTCTTGTATGACCACTGCACCACCCTTATCCGCGGTGCGAATCTCAATGTCTCTATTCTTGCTCAGTGCTACTAATGCTTTGTGTTCCTCCTTCATCATGTTGTGATGTATACTTTGTTGATTTTTAACATCCATAGTTACATTGTGATCTAGAAGTCTTACAAAACTCTTGATAGAGGCATTGTGAGATTGGGGTTCAAAAGAAGATTTCTTCTGTATTGGTCCTTTAGAGTAAGTCATGTTGTCGTCCTGTGATGCTGAATAAAATTCTTTAAGTTTTAGATTATGGTTAAGTCGCCAAAGGTTTTTTTTCAAACAGAAACTGTCAAACTGACACGTGGGTATAAAGGATAAACCTTTATTCAACACCTCTTTTTCTGTTGCAGAAAGAGTTTTACTGGATAAGTTCACAATCAAATTCTCCTTTTGTAGGGTCTTCTTCCTCTCCCTTTTGTTCTGCCCTCCACGTCGCGTGCGGGTCCTTCTCCTCTTTTTGCACGCGTGGTAACCCCTAAAGGGGGTTTATGAGAAGCAGGGTTGGTGGTGGTGTCTTGTTGACTTTGGGAAGAATTTGCCCTGCTTGATTGGTGTGTGTCGAAATAGGTTCTTGTTTTTCTGAATCTAGTTCTTTGTTGACGATTTGGTAATACTCTCCCTGTTGCCCAAGAATAAACTCTCTGTTCTTGGTAATCCATATTTACCTTTTGTAGTTTCTCTTTTTTATATTTAATTAATTCCTTCTTGTACTCCTCCACTTGTGAATTTAATTTAGCTAACCAGTCTGTTTTAGTATCACTAATAAAAGTATTCTTGTGAGTAGTGTCAAATGCTTTTATTCTTTCTTTAATGCTATTCAACTTCCTTCCGGACTCTTCACTCACCAACAAGATTAAGTCAAGGGAACATTTGTTTAATAGTGCGACCCAACGCAGGCAGAATTCAATGTTGTTTTTCCCTATGGTGGGCATGTTTTCAATACGAAACCCCCTGGGGATCTTGCGTTATTTGTGATAATCAGATAATGTCACTCCATGTAGGTAATAGTCAATTTCTTTTTTCTTTAATTTAAGGAGTGACTGATATAAATCATCAGTAGTGTCTACCCCAGCAGTGCCAAGTAGTGTGTTTTTAAAGTATAAATTCTCTGCCTCAGATTCACTGAAGCTCAATATATCAACAATTGGTAAATGTAAATTCAAAAATCCACTCCCATCATCCGGAGTGCTCTCAGTGATTTTACTAGCTTGTGACATGGCTACAAACAATCATATGCACCGCTTTGAGTTATATGGTCGATAAATTGACAAAATAGGTAACCCAAAGAAAATCAACAATTATAGTAATATTGAAATACCAAGGTCACAAAGCATAGCAGAAAATATGGCAAGGTGTATCTAAAAAAACAGCTGACAAACTAACCCACAATGTACTCAACATGTGTTGGGTAAAAGCTAACAGGAATGCCACCACACATCAATATATTGTTATAATGAACGTATGAATCACAGGTCTCAAATATTCAATAAGTTGTATAGAGCCAAACTACTTAGCACCATACTCTAGCTGCTGAAAGAGTATAAGTAAAATCCAAAAATGAGGATACTCAAATCAGACAAACAGGTCCAAAGTGGAACAAAATGTGTAACAAGCGCTGTAAATACAAATATAGAAATATGTTACATAAATCTCAAACAATCAAGTTCTGATAAAGAACGAATGCTATGGAAAGGGGTGCTATGCTATCTGAATATAGAGACAGAGATACAATGAACAAATACAAGAGCTAGCACTCCACATATACCAATATACTTGCCCGGGTGCCCCCTGTAGTTTGTGACAACTTAAATAGAAAAGGAATGGCAGCGGCACTCCCAGGACCTCTAATGCAAAGAATCACACCACACTGGGGTAGTTCAGTCCAACGTTTCAGTCAGAAAACTTTTATCAAGAACACAACGTGAAAACATGAAGTACATACCTTTATAGAACACGTGATTGTGTAATGAGAAGCGTGTTCATCTCTCCGGGCGCCGAGTGACTGACATCATCAGCATGCGACCCGCGAGAGGACGGAGCTGCCCTGACATCAGGTGTGTGATGCTGAAGTCCAGACGCTATCACCCAGGTAACCAGCAGAGTACAACAGTACTATATAGCATAAAAACATTGTTTATTTTTTTTTTAGAAAATCGTGTTGGATAAGTTTTAAAAAATTGTTCCTGACCTAATTCAATCATAAAAAAATGACAATTTAGGAGCGGTTTTTGAAGAGAGAATTAGTCAGTTAAGTGGTTAAAGTGAGTGGGGTACATTTTTTATTTGTTCATCCCTGTGTGAGAATTAATTTTGCAAAAGAAACTGCTATGTGTTTATAACCATATATACTATATAAGTGAGTATGGTATCTTGTCACATCCTATGAATTTACAATAGGGGAAAGTAAGATTTGATTTTATAAAGACCTATCTTTTGAGGACTTTGAGCATGTACAAATTTTTAAACAATTATACATGTGTGGCCTTTTTTGCTTTCTTTCCTTTCTATGTATCCATTTTTTGGAGGAATCATCTAAGAAAATGACAAGCTGCACAATAGATTTTAAGTATATTTTATGTTATAGAGTGTAAGAAAGTGCTCCAGAGGCACTATCTTTATTTATGTTATTTTATGTGATATTTTTCTTGTATTGGACAGGATAAGGAAGAGTTTTGGAGTTGCTATTGTTGAATTTTGTGCCTTGATTACTCCATTATTTCCTTTTATATTGACTTAGAGGATAAGTCTACAAAAGAGAAGGGTTTGCATGTGCAAACTGAAAAGATGTTACAGAGTGAATTGTCCTCTTTGAAAATGGCATTTGATCAGGAAGGTATAAAAATACGTAAAGCTATTAAAGAGACAGACCTCAAATTAGTGGTTATGTCTAAATGTTTTGTGGAGGCTGAAGCATTAAAGACTATGATATAGTATGAGAATGATGTGCTGCTAGCAAAGAATGAAGTATTCGAGCAATGACATTGTTGATTTCATCAAAAGGGTGAAGTCCTTCAGCAGGAAGTGGAGGAATTGAAAGAATGTGTCAAGGGGCACCAGAGTGATGCAGCTCACACAAAAGGAAAAGTGGTGGATCTAACTTTTATGTTAGAAGAAAAATATTTTCTAGTGGTCTCCACAAAAGCAAGACCAGCAGAGTATGAGTTAGAAAGAAATTCTCTGTCTCAGAAGTTCCATGAATGTTTGGAAGAATGAGAAATGTCTCCAGATGCTGCAGAAAGAGGACATGGTGGTTGTCCATCTTGAAGCAAGCTTTGAGGAATAAGTACAGACACTCCAATTCACCTTGGCTGCAGCCAGAGCAGTTTCAGAATGTCTGACAGAAATAAATGTATTTCTGGAGAGCAATCTTCTGTGGTCTGAGAACAAGATGGAAAGTGCAATGGGAAAAATTACCCAGCAGGAAGAACCACTCTCTGCAACTCATAAAGCATTCCACATGGTAGTGTGAAAAGCAGAAGAGGAAAAGTTGGATAATACTCTGAAATTGGATTCTGGACCCAAAATCACATCCAATGTCTCCACTGAGCCTATCGTGATAGAAGTGCATAAACAGGCAAGGATTGCTACAGATTGATTCTGAAAAGGATGGGGTGCAGTGTGATATGTTACGAGTGCACAGTTTCTTGTGTGATGAGCAGCAGACAAGGAGTGAGATGCTTAAACAAAGTAAGATGTTCCAAAAGAATTATGTTTGTCAGCCACAATTTGACAATTAAGAAGTCCTCATTAAATATCACAATGTCCAAAATGGGACCGAAGTATAAAATTTGGGAAACTCCCTAAAAGACTGTCTTGTAAATGTGGATGAGATTCCTTGAAGTTTCTTTCAGCTTACAGTGATAGCTGACACTGTGAAATCCTCCCAAAGGGGAACAGGTCCAGAATACAAAACTGTGTCTGAAGTTGATTAAATAGAACTGATAGGTGGGCACCCATACATATATCCTTCATACTATCGGTAGTTGAATGGTGACAGGCAGCTCTCCTAGGGGTCTTCCAACACCCTAATTCAAAATAGAAATATAAATAGATAAAGGATGGTGTCACAGTGTCTGTCCTGGACCAAAAAGACACACAATCCAGATAATAAAAATAGTATTTTTATTTTTCTAAATCTTCAGATATATATTGTAAAATGATCATTTACATATAAAAAATGTAACAATGAATGGTGCAAAAGCAATTCAATGACAAATAACCTGCACATATGAGAGGATAAATACCCTCAACTTACACCTATAAAAACTTGATTGATAGCACCAGCTGTTTACCCTGTTTGCAAACAGTAATATATTATTGTGTATCCAATTGTTTAAAAAATGAGAAACAAGGTTGCATAGGCATATGAAAAAAGTATATTTTCCGTAATTGTGCAATATTCATATGGTACAGTACCAATGTGTAACCAATCCTTTATGCAGTCCAGATACCTGAGTGTTTAAATATTAGTACAGCTACTGATCCACATGAGATCTCAGCATATATAAATTTAATGAGGTCAATCAGCATGGCGTCTCCACATGTGGGCTGTAAATTGTAGATGGTGAGGACAGAATATCATGTCCTTTTATAACCCACTTAATATCTTAGTGTGGGGAATGTGAACGAATATACTGCTCATGTTGTGACCAAGTCCAATTCGCCGTTTGATGTTGAGATCAGGAATCGCTGTATTAATGTGCTATGGCTAGTCCGTCTGAGCTGCATGTTGTGTGGCAGCTGGCTCATCAGAGCGGCTGACTGTTCATGCCGGATGTATACCAAAAGGTAAGTGGAGCTCAACGGAGGCACTCAGACCGAGCAATTCAAACTCCAGAGCTCCAGTACCTGCAGCAAAAGCTCCACTCAGGTTGTGTAATTACCAGGGCTGCAGGGACACTCCGTACACTCCACACAGGTCTCCGCAGGATTGGATAAAGGTTTGATTGCAGATTTGACTCCAGGGACACACTTACTGCGTTTCTTTGTCAGTAGAGAATTTCTTCAGAAGGATGTCTGCCAGCAGGAAGATGTCATACTTATGGGGAAACCCACCAATCAACTACATTCATCAGTCTGGACAGCACCTGCTATCTAATCTGTCCCTTTCAAGCTGCAATTCCTAACACACATGGAAGGCTGAATCAAGCACATTGCTATGTTAATCATATCAAATACCATATAAAAACAATTCAGAACATAATTATAAAAACTAAACTAAATAATAATCGAAAAATTAAATATATGAACGTAACCATATGCACAAGTGTGCACATATGTATTATATACATACTGACTAAAACAAAACATCATATGTTTAATAAATCTCCAGTCCATGCCAAAAATAGCATGGACTAAAATCAGGACTATGGCCCTGATTCAGAGCTGTTCACTTTTTGCGGTCGTTCGTTCAGAAACAAGGGGTGGCTATTCAAATGATCCGTTCGCACATTGCGGTCTGTTCACACCTCTAAGTCTGAACGAGCGAGCAAAACATACGCTCGTTTATTTGATAAAAACACCCCCTGGCCGCTCGCACCATACGTCATGTCCGCTATTTATTAGATTAATCGAGTACATCGAACAGCGTATGAACTGCTCGCTATTCTTGTGGTTGGTTTTTTCAACCGCTATTTTGCGAGCAGTTCTGAGTTAAAAAAAAACAAGTGACGTGGTCAATGACGCTGCTGTATTAATTATGCACTCCCTTAAAACGCCAGTTTTGACCTTTAAGCACGCCTGCGTTCGAATTCCACACCCCCGTTTTCAAGCACCTTCCCCTGTTACCACCCATATACGCCTCATTCTGTCACTCAAAATAGCAGGCACTCGCTATATAGCGTACAAACGATATTCGGCCGCACTGACTGGTTCGTGCATGCGTACTAAAAACTGTACGCATGCGCAGATGTGCGAACATCGCTCGGAACAAGCGTACTGCCGCTAACGAGCGGCTCTGAGTCAGGGCCTAAATTTGTACCTTAAACATTTAGTATAAACTATACAAAACTATGTGCTACAATAATCACATAAATTAGACTATATATAATAGCTGTAGTAGAGTTAGAATATGGTATCCCTAAGAAGACAAACCTACTTCTCATGAGAGCATAAAATATATAAATCCCTTTTGAGCTTCCTAATGGTGAAATGAAAATATGTTAGGGATAGAGAATCCTCTATGACTTAGAAAATAACTTAAATATGGGAATGTTATCCTATGACTATGATAGATGGTCCCCTTACTATTGGATTCTAAAGGGGTATGTATCTATATTCTAAACCTTATTGTTCTAAATTTTTGGGCTGGTGGAAGAGACCATCAGTCAATGGATTGTCAAATCTCCAATGTTAGATGGTCTCTATTCCCCTTCCTCCAGAAAAGGCTGATGTAAAGAAACTCAAGATCCACTGGCTCATTGAGCCCCTCCGGATGGAGGGTGCTCAATTGATGGATCAGTTAGGTACTCTAGGTTCTGCATGAGAGAGGCCTATCTCCATGTCTCACTGTTATGGGTATATGTTCTAATCCCCATAGTTTCAGACCTGTAGTTTCCCCACAGTGGTGTTCAAGATGGTGTTGAGGGACACTGTGGCTGTTGATTTTATTGAGTATGTTTCTACGATGTTCTAAAAATCTCTTCTTTAATGGGCGAATGGTGCGGCCGATATAATGCAACCCACATTTGCATTGTAGCAGGTATATAACATATGAGGTTTCACAATTAATAAAAGTAGTTAATGTATGAAGAATGTTAGTTACTGTAGATCTAATTGTTGTACTTCTATGTTGCATAAAGCCACATGCTATGCATCTTGTATGACCACAACAGAAACTACCCAAAATAGTTTTAGTTGATCTTAACCAAGACGTTTCATGTTGAGCTGTCAACCTAAAGGTACTTGGTGCTAGATGGCTCTGTAAATTTATAGCTTTCCTAAAGATAATGGTAGGTTGTTGTTTAAGGCTCTCATTTAATAGTGGGTCCAACAGCAGTAGTGAGTAGTTATTTTTGCTGATTCTTTTAATTTGATTTGCAGATTGGTTATGCTTGGATACAAATACTATAGATGGATCTATTTCTTTTTTCTTTTTATGGTCCCTCTGAGAATTGATATTCGTACTATCCTGATCTAAATCCACACCGCTGTTTTCTCCTGCAGAATCTATTGGTATATTAACCAATACATCACTTTATATATTGTCTAATTTCACTTTAGCTTGAGATAATAAAGCTTGGGGATAGCCTTTCTCTTCTAGAGCTCTACAAGCTTGTTCTTCATACTTATATATTGAGGAACAGTTGCATTTCAATCTTCTCAGCTGTCCCTGCAGTATGCTCGAAAGCCAGTTTCTCTGGTGATTGCTTGAGAAGTCAGTAAATGTATTTGAATCTACCTCCTTATTGAAAGTATAGGAGGTGACAATATTCTCTATGATTTCCAATGTGATATCCAAGAAGTTTATCTTCTGTTTGTGAAAAGTGCTACTGAATGTCAAATTAAATAATTTTGGTTTAAATGTGTCAAACAATCTATAATCAAGTGATCATCCCCATCCCAAATAAAAAATAAATCCTCTATATGTCAGCCACAGAGGACCAGGTGCGCCCCGAGGTCTGCCCCCCAAATGAGCTCCTCCTCCACTCTCTCCATATAGAGGTTGGCGAAACTCAGGGCGAACCTGGTCCCCATGGCCATCCCAGTGTGCTGTATATAGTACGAGTGATCACAAATAAAATTATTGTGCTTCAATAAAAATAATATAGAATCTCAGAGATTCTTTGCCTCTCTGAGATCCCCACCTACAAGAACAGAAAATGATCAATGGCCTCCAACCCCTTGTTATGTGGGATGTTGGTGTATAATGCCGCCACGTCACATGTTAAAAACTGGTATCCTTCCTTCCAGGTGACATCTTTAATTTAATTTAGAAAATGGGTTGTATCTTATAATGGGATCTCAGAGAGGCTGCACAAGGTTGTAAATAATAATCAACATATGCAGACAGATTAGATGTGAGTGACCCTATCCCCGAATTAATAGGTCGCCCAGTTGGATTAGTGAGTGACTTGTGAATTTTGGGTAAATAATAAAAAATTGATGTAACAGGGTGAAGTGTGAATAACAAATTAAATTCTCTCTTCGATATCACATTTTCTCCAATAGCTTCTTCTAGGAGAAATCTGAGATCATTCTGAAATAAGAGGGATGGGTCCTTAGTCAATGGGGTGTTGAAAACGGTGTCACTGAGTTGCCAAAGTGCTTCAGCAACATAATCAGACATATTCAGAATCACCCCCCCTTATTTGCAGGTTTAATAATTATTGATTTATCTTTTTAAATATTTTTCAGTGCTAATCTTTCTTGAGGGGTCAGGTTGTGGTGAATCAGTGTAGTATTCTTATTACACAAATGTTTGAATAGTATTAGACTGTTTTTATAAAAAGTATCTATAAAACTGTTTTTATATTTTAAAGGAAAAAATTTTGATTTTTTTTTTTTTGGTAAATAGTCTGTATTTGACTTTGAGAGGTATTAATATTGAAAATAGGTAGGGTGCCCAAATCTTCATTATCTATCGTAGAATAATTTTCTCCTAATAGCTATGTTAGCTGTAATAAGCTTTTCCTATCACTTTCGTCAAGGATGATGGGTGAGCCTTTTATTTCTCCCTTTCTCATATTTTTGTGTGTAAAATAGCATTTATGACTCAATGCTCTTGCATAGCAATATAATTCAATAAAAAGTTAAAAGAAGTTGGGACCAGATGTAGGGGCAAATTTCATTCCCTTAGAGAGGAGCTTAGAGATTTCATTACCTTTGAGGTTAAAGATATTAGAAGGCTTCAATAAGGTCTCATATTTTGCCGCCTTCTTTTTAAATTGTCCTCCTCTGACATCCCTATATCTGGGTCTCTCCTTCTTTTTGGAGTGCCTGTGTACAGAGATTTGAATCTGTTCTGGAGATAAAGCTCTTTCCTTGGATCTGGAGCTTCCTCTCATCTCCTTTGTAAAGGGGATCTTCTAAGTTCTGTCATTTTATGTGTATCAGATTGATATATTTTGGGACGGGCTCCCCATATTTGTTTATCTCAATCTGAGTGTGTTGGGAGGAAGATGGTCTCACCTCACATTCATGTGGAGTTCTATTAGAAGATGATTTGTGCATGGTGTCTATTAATGCATCTTTCTCCATATCAAAGTGGTTCCAAATTTTCTGGGGTCTTGATTGATATGAAGGATGTTGAAAGTTCCTATATTTGCTACTGTTTGGGTGAAGCTTACGATCCTGCCTTTGACCTTGATTGTGAATTTTTTTTATTGTACTGTATGTTCTGATTTTATTCTCACTATAGTCTAGGAAATCTCTATGAAATTTTCTGTTTTTGTTGTATATAAGTTCTTTCTCAAATCCCTATTCTCTTTTGTTTAGGAGCATTTCTCTTTCTTTCTGTTCTGGACATGGACTCGACTTCTCGATCTGCATTTTCACATTTTCTATTTCTTTCTCAATGTTTTTGATTTTGGATTCCCTATATTCGATCAATAAATGCATTAGTGCATTAGAGCACTCATATAGGGTGTTACTCCACTTATCTTGTAATTTATCATCATCCTTAAAGGATAAGGATTTTAATATTCTTAACCCTCTAGGGATTATCTTGTACACAATATATTTGCTTAAGGTAGATTTGTCCCACCAATGGCTAGCTTCTATTTTAAGTAGATCACCCTAATTTGTTGTATAAGTGTAGAGTCTCTGTTGGGTCTTCTAATTCTAAAGGTGACTCCCCTTTACAATAATTCTCTGGGAGGGTTTGTCTTCTCAAATTTCTATAATTATAAAAAGGTAAATCCATAATTAAATCTAAAACAACTGTTAGACAATAATTGTATACAATTAAGGATAACAATTAAATCCTCCCAATATGTTTTAATCAATCAATCTGAAGTCTATAACAATCTAGCCTGTTTAAATGTAACAAAAATACTGTGTCCAAAAGGTCCGGGATAGTTCAACTATAGATAGGGTGCAGACCAAATGGAAGAAACAGAAAATATGGAGGAAATATGTATGGGTGACCACCTATCGGTAGTTGAATGGTGACAGGCAGCTCTTCTAGGGGTCTCCCAACACCCTATTTTAAAATAGAAATAAAAATAAATATAGGATAGCACCAGAGTGTCTTTCCTGGACCAAAAAGACACACAATCCAGATAATAACAATAGTATTTTTATTTTTCAAAATCTTCAGAAATATATTGTAAAAATGATCATCCACGCTTTTTCCGGAGCTCTAAGATGGTGGCTGTGAATGTCCCATTGCTGAGCATTGCACCTGCGCCGCTGCCTTCATTCTGAGATAAAAGCCGTGAGTGTCCAGTGGTGGATGATTACACTGGACTTGTCCTTTCCTGCCTTATGGTGTCAGTGAGTATTCACTACTAACTATTTGCTGTGGTCAGGCACAGATATATGAGACTCTAATGCACAGCAGTGGATATTTAAGGATACAGACTCTCCTATAAGACTGCACATTTTTTCAATGTATTAATGCTGGGCTATCTCTATTATTAATCAGAGGAGAACTGTTACAAGTACAGTATATTCCCCTGAAATGATCTCCAGGGTTACCATCTAGAGTCACTAATATGTATGAGCCATTTAGATACATATTCCTTCATTTGATAAATTTTTGGCTACATCAACTCTGGACACTTTTTATGTTTTACTGAGTTATATTCATTTTTCTTTTTTGTATACTCTATAAGAGTCTGATCGACTCTTATATTGCTGAATGTATTTATTTATCTTTTTTGTGCCTAACAGAATTCATTGTGCTAATTGTTCTTAATTATTCATTTATATTAATTTAGTATGATTTGTATGTTGGTATTTAGTCTTTGAATAAAATATTTAGCAACTGCATGTAGAACATTTGCTATGCCACCAACTGAAGCAAGAAGTAGTAACCAGGTGCAATTTCACCATTTATATGATTCAGCAACTTGAAAAACTTCAGCAAGCCACAGAACACATTAAGACATGAGACAGAGAGAGGGGTAGGGTGAAATGTTACCACCTAGCATAGTGGATAATACTCTTGGTGTTAAGAAAACAACTGAAATAATTTAAAATTGTAACATGTGAAATGAGTAGAGACACTGCCAGTCTGAGTCACGTTATACAATTAATTAAACAACAGTAATAGCAGTTAGAGAAGCTGAAGAAGGAGATGTAAGTAATTCTGCTAAGTATGTTGGACTTGAAGATCAAGTTGTTGTTTTTTGCCAGGACCCAAGGGTTTGCAACATCTTCCAATTGGATCACTACATTTTGTCATCCACATTTGATCCCATGTTTAAGTCTTATATAATGTCTTTCTATCCAACTCACAAAGATCTTAATAAATGCAAAGAGCTTCTTGCAAGCAAGGTATCAGCTCAAGTGGCACATGACATGGTGTCTCCTGCTTCAGTTTTACCTGAAATATGATATGGTCAGGAACAAAAATGACCTTTTTCTAAGAGACCTTAAACATTATAACATCTGGGCAGGCTTAAAAGAATTTCCTAGCTACAGTGACACCTCTACCATGATTCAATCTTATACAGTAAACATCAATTAATGGTGTAGGATTAATTTGATGATAATGTACAAATTAGCAAATCACACAGTTGATTTGAATGCTGGGAGGAAAATAAATCAAATTAGAGTGCATTGTACAATACAAACTATATTTGATTTACTTAAGCTGCTCACCCTCCAGTGTGTACTTGAAGGAATGTTAGCACAGTCTGGAACCTTGTAAGTGATTGGTGTAAGAGGCCACTTCCAAAATAATTGCAAAAACTGATGTTTATCATAATGTACAGTACTATAATGTTATTAAGAACAGTAATGGGAGTGAGGATGATGACATATTCAACTTAAACACATTGGTAGCTTGGTTTAACCAAACCACTAAAATGTTTTCTTTTGTGGGGGTCCAAACAAACCTAGCATTTTATCCACATAAGTGGTAATCCCTGTCACTGAAGGTCTTTGTTTGTTAAACTGTGTATACCTTTTTTAATATGCAACATAAGGGCAGGTGAACCCTAGCACAATGCACTATTTTTCATCATAAGCTTTATTCTTGGATATGACTGGGTACACGATTTGACAAATTTAACAGAAGACTGTCTCTTAGTAAACAACTGTCAGTAACTGAGTACAATTATCTCTGCCATATAAAATTTAAATATAACGACTGTTTTCTCAGGAAATTTCATCACACTGTAGTGTTATTTACCGAATTCAGCAATTTTAGTCAATATAAATTAGTAATCTCACTAAACAGTAACATTAATTTTCAGCAATAGACTATAGTCCCCCTCCCTCTCCACTAATGGCATGATCCAGCAGTATCGGCTACTACCATGAGCAATTTGCTTAAGGCCAATTAGCAGCAAAATTATGGCTTTTCTTTATTATACTGATAGCCTCCTTCCTCCACTAATAAGATAGGAGCAATGATTTTATTATTACAGTGATGGCAGCTGTTTAATTGTCACATTCCATGCAGTTCCTCTTCTCCGCCAGTGGTGTCACTTTCTCTGGTGGTGCCTTCAGTACACCTCAGAGTATATGCTTTGCTTTCTTAGACTAATTGCCTATTAAGCAGATGTGGGCTGCACCTGGAACTTGTTATTTATTTCTGCTCTACTACAGTATGTGTTCACTGCCTGGTCATCAAGTCAGATTATCAGGTTAATTTCCCATGTGTTTGAAGTGGCATGTCAGAACCACTGTGTCTGCTCTCCATGTAAGAACTTCAAGTGATTCTGCTTGGTTCAAGTCTAGTCTCCTGTTCCTGGCTTATTCCTGCATTACTTAATTCAAGTTCTCTTTGCTTATAAATCTGTATATGTCTGGTAACCTGCTGTGTTCATCTCAGTGTGTTGTATCATCTGCATTTATTATATTTGCTAAATCATCATTAGTCTGCAAGTTCCAGATTTCTTTGTGCTGTTCATTTCAACCACCAAATCCCCTAAACCTGTCTGCTTTATATTATCCATTGCATTCTAGGACAATATCATACTCTACTATAGCATCCAGGATCTAAATCATTATTTGCTTCCTCTGCTTATCTGTAGTAACTATAAATGACCACAAAGCCAGCCACTTTAACTATACAGGAAACTTTAGAGGCTGTTTAGCTACATAACTAGGGATCCCCCATAACACATTGCTCTTCTTCTCCATATACTAACTTGATAATAATAAGGCTTTATTATTACCACAGCAACCAATATTATATAGCTGTTACTTCCTCTATCCATATTCAGATGAGGCTGTGAGGTGAACTGACAAGATGATTGGTCCAGGCATAGGCCAATCATTTGTTGCGGTCCCCTTTTATCAGCATTAATCTATATAGACTGACACAACCACACAGTTACAGCCATACCACATAAATATGGGCCACACTCCTGATTGGCTATATTACCCTTAAATCACACTACTTAACTTTGTCAATGTTGCCCTATATCTACCACCAATGGAAGACATTGTGGAAATTCATTAAGCTGAACTCAGTGACAATGATTTGGGCTTAACGCATGTTGGAGGTATTGTGTTCCTTGTGTTAGCACTATGGAGGTTACTGTTGCACCAAGTCTAAATGCAGCCTGTCTATATCTAAAAATTTATTAAAGTATATGTTTACCCATAATCTTATAGATACAGTACTTCAATATCACTAATTCTCTTTTTCTATTCTGTGAAATGTAGGCTGCACTGATTATATCCCAAGCTATTGCTATGCCATTGCTTCATTTTGTAAGATAATCATGTAATTAATATAGTCAGGCTGACTTTGACATATTAGAGATGAGAGTTTAATGGTTAATTTTATTTCATATGCCTTTGTTGTGAACTAACATGATAATATTTTAAAAAACATTTTATTTTAGATGGTCTATTTATATATGACATACAGTAGGAGAGACACTGCTGAGTGCGTGTGCATTACTCTCTGTTCTACATTAATGAACAGCAAACCAGACGATGTAGAACATTTATTAACCGGCACCAGCTTACCAATCCTAAATGCCCAGAAATAACCTAAGGAGAATGCTAAACTGAAAAGTGACACTTCATAATCACCCATTGCTACCCACCGAAACTGCAACTATCATATCCTTTATGAGGGTTGGATCAACAGGCCTCTGCAAATCCCTTGGAATGATGCATTCCTTTGCCCAACCCCCTCAACGATTTAGCTAACAAAAATTATTTGGTTGGGTCTACCATACCATGCAACCTCAAAAAATAAGAAATGCGGGACCGAGCTGCCGACATTGCTGCTATGGAACAGCCCAGCTTGTGCCAATACCAACAAATTCTAACATATAGTGAATTGGCTTACCTCCCTCTTTCTTGGAGGCTAGGGAACCCTGCCAATCACTCCAAGTTGTTGAACACATTCTCAGCATACTCTGGGCCAACAACATCAATGCAAGTCCTTCAATACTGGCATGACAAACTGCTAGACATGGCAGAACAGGCTGAACTTAGCGTACTAGTAAAAGGAGCCAGCTCCCGAAACCTATACCATTGAAAATGAGAAAACGCATCGGCTATCTCATTTTCCACACCCGGAATGTGGAAAAACATAAGGGTTAAGTGCCTCAATAAACATAAATCCAGAGCAGACTCAACCCTTTGATTATTGATAGCATGCACGATGCCCAGGTTATCGCACCAGAACACAGTCCTCCTGTTGTTAAGCTTCCTAGCCCACAGCTCAACCACAGCAACCATTGGTAAGAGCTCCAAAAGCAGCATGCTTGCAGTTAATCCCTGCTGCCTACAAGAATCAGATCAAGCTTCTGTGCGCCATTTGCCCTCTAAAAATGCCCAGAAACCCAAGGAACTGGATGCATCTGTAAATAACTGAAGTTTAGAATTGGCCACCGGTGCAGGCAGCCATATATAAAGACCATTAAAGTACCACAGAAACATCATCCATGTGTGCAGATCCTCTCTCAAGTCTTGCAATATGCACATAAGGTGATGAGACTTCTTAACCCCCTTGGTGGCATGTTCTAACTGACAACAGAAAATCATACCCAGAGGTATAACTCTTCAAGTGAAATTTAGAAGGCCCAAAAGCTACTGTAACTGCTTTAGGTACACCTTTTTTGCTAAAACAAAGGACTCAAACAACTCCCCTAACTGACAAACCTTGTCCAATGATAATCGGCATAGATCTAGCAGAGTATCTACTTCTATCCCCAGATAGTACAGGCACATACAGGGCCTTCTGTCTTTTCATGATCACATAGCATGCCCAGAATGGCAAAAAAATGCTTGCAGCAATTAAAGCATGTCCCCTCAAACTGAACTACCAACTGGCCCCACTAATAAAAAACCATCTAGGTAATGGGCGAACCCTCGCTGACCTATACCCGCCTGCACATACCATTGCAAAAAATGAGCTAAAGCACTCAAAGATGGAACACGAAAAATAACAACCCATTGGTAGACACTTGTCCACATAATAGCTCACTGCTATCTTAAAACCCATATATTTAAAAGAGTTGGGATGAAATGGCAGCAATTGGAAGGCAGATTTAATATCCAGTTTGGGAAGCAATGCCCACCCTGCACTATCTCTAGGGCCTGTTCGAATGATTGGTAAACCACTTAGAAATCCGCTGGTTCTAACGCGTCATTGACCAACCCCCCTTCTGGGTACAAAATATGTTTGATCAACCAGAACTTTCCCACACCCTTCTTTGGTTCTACCCCCAAAGGCAAGATTATTATTATTATTATTATTATTATTATTATTATTATTATTATTATTATTATTATTATTATTATCGTTTATTTATATGGCGCCACAAGTTCTCTGCAGCGCCTTACAAAGTACATAAACAAATAGATTGATTTACAGTGACTTACAGTACAGTACAATACAATACATTACAGGACATGGATAATATACATTGCTACATTCACGACCATTACACCCAGATAAGCAACAATGCAAAGCAATCAAGTGTTAGGTGCCCTGGTAGAGAGTAAGAAGTAGATGAAGGTATAGTAAGGAGATGGACAAGAGGCTAGAGGGCCCTGCTCAAAGGAGCTTACATTCTATGGGGGAGGGACAGACAAACAGGAATGACACAGATGGGGTAGGCAGGGAGGAAGGAGTATGTAGCAGCAAGTTTAGATGAGAGCTGGAAGGCTTTGATGAAACAGTGGGTCTTGAGAGCCCATTTGAAGGATTGTAGGGAGGTGGAGAGTCTGAAGGGAAGCGGGAGAGAGTTCCAAAGGTGGGGAGCAGCACGGGCAAAATCTTGGAGGCGGGAGTGGGAGGAAGTAATCAGCTGGCATGAAAGGCGGCATGCATTTGTTGAACGAAGAGGGTGGACAGGAGAGTGAAGGGAGATGAGATCAGAGATGTAAGTGGGAGAGGAATGGCTGAGGGCTTTGTAAGTGAGCGTGACAACCATAAATTGGGTTCTAAATGGGAAGGGGAGCCAGTGGAGGGCTTGTAGGAGATGGGAGGCAGTTGCAGAGCATTTTGAGAGGAAGATGAGCCGAGCAGCAGCATTAAGGATAGACTGGAGAGGAGAGAGATGGGATTTGGGGAGGCCAGATAGGAGAAGGTTACAGTAGTCCAATCTGGAGATGACCAATGATTGTATGAGGGTTTTGGTAGATACATTAATCCTTCAGAGGGAGAGACAAGAAAGCGCAACACATGCTGCCCAATCAAAACTCTGCCTCTACCTTACATCTGACCACTTCAGGGTGGTCCAACCCTGACCTCAGATTGGAGAATATGCAGATATCATGAGATAAAGGCAAACAAAAACCATCCATAAAACCAATTTATAAAAATACATCCTCCTTCCTGAGAGGAAAATGACTCAACCAAATTAATTTGTGAGGGTCCCTTACTTAACACCCTCTCACTGTTCATTATGGTGTTCCCCCAACTAGCTCCTGCATACCCAATATGGTTGCACTCCTTGGCTGGGTGCATTCTACCATACAGCTTGGGGATATGCTGGTATCTACATTCTGCTCTATTGTTGCATTGAGCATTGTTAAATGCAAAGCACTAACTGCGGCCGGTGCCTGAGGGGCCGGGGTGGGTCAGAAAGGGCTGCTTCTGAGACACCTTAGAAATGGGCATCTTGGTCCACTGATAGACCCAACATCCTTGAAGTTGAATTGAAATACTGCCTGACTCTATTGATTCTTCCTGAACATCTCATCGTATTGATTCCATGCTTTCCCCTTTGCCAATGTATACATGTCATAGACCAATAGCATGTATTTCAGCATGTTCATGTACTCCCCCAGCTGGGTTTCTAATTAACAGACTGCAAAGACGTACATGCCCACTAACCAATGTAGGTGTGAATGGCAAGCTTCCTTCACAGCTACCCTGGTGGACTTCGCCTTGTCCAACACGTTTTTTACTAACAGCTGTAATGGCGAACATGTCCACAAACTTACCCTTTCTAATCCATTCCCTAATCTTTGATCTTAAGGCCTGATTCAGAGCCGGACGCTCTGACAGAGCGCTTGCTCTGAATCAGGGCCGGGCATTTTTATTTTCAGAACGGCCTCCTGGCCACTCGCTTAGCTGTGGGTATACCGGGTGGCCATGATGATGGTTGCGATGGTCAAGACCACCACAACCATTGGGCTTGCGACGAGACCCTTGTGGTAGGATCTCGTTGCCGCAAGACCCAGAGAGCTAACAGAGCTGAAAGCTCTCCACTGACATCACTTGTGTTGTCAGTGGGACTGGCCCCAGATGGTAGGAGTTCCCATGGGAATGCCTTTGTCTGGGCAGCCATGCCCCCGGCCCACCCACCAAAGGGGGCATGCTGTCAATCAACATCGACAGCACACCCCCTTTGGTTCGAGACCCGGAGTAATGGATTGCCCGTCGCTATCCGGGTCTCGTGCATGCGCACGATGGAGCCAGCTCTGTCGTGCGCATGCACACTGGCCTACCATCGACCCGGTTGCGAGCGCACAGCACTTGTGACCGGGTCTGAATCAGGCCCTTAGTCCCCTAAGTATAGCCATTTTCACACAATGAACCATATCCTCTGCTACATCCGGGACCTTAGCTGCCGACAGTATACTAGATCACTTTGGGCTTCCCTTAAGCTTTTGCACCAAATACTCCATGAACTTGCGTGGCCTTTCAGTGGAGCTGTAAGAT
Source organism: Taudactylus pleione (assembly GCA_031769625.1). Lineage (NCBI taxonomy): Eukaryota > Metazoa > Chordata > Amphibia > Anura > Myobatrachidae > Taudactylus > Taudactylus pleione. The sequence goes on along the minus strand of JAUIMM010001311.1, from coordinate 6,234,962 downwards.
TCACTGGAATCATCAGAGGATGGGGGGAAGTGCTGCACAGGGGGAAACAACATACTCACCAGATCCTGCAGAAGATGGATCAGCCACAACCAACTGTGTGGTTATTCCTTGACTCTCAATGCTTGTTGCGCCCACTGTGACTTGACTCACCATCGGATCAGCATGGACTGCCAGAGATACCTCCTACTTGAAGCTATTATATATTTGATTAAACATAGTCCCATAAGCTACTACAGTACATATATTTTTTATAGACACAAGTATCAATAAAATCATTATCCTAAAAGAGAATCATATAATTCATAAAGGGTTTCTATTAAATCCTACTTTCACAATAACAACAAGTGGGATTGCAGGTTAGCAAATAATTTCTTGCTAGAAATGGAAACTGCACCTTTACAATTTGAAATGTACCCTTAATTTTTCCTATGTAGTTTTTCTAGACATTACTGTAGTTCAGATTCTCCTCCATTTTGTTTACAATTTAGATTCCCCAACTTTTTGTTTTCATCAATTGAACTCATTACTGTTCCGTTAAACAGATAACAATATCTCAAATACAATATGATTATTTGCTTTCTTCACATATATAATCTCATTTGGAGTTGGACATAAATGTAAGTTGCATATTTGATTGACTGCAACGTGTTCTTTTTTTAGTGTACAGTGCATCTGCATCTTCTTGCAGAGTGTGCATTTTATTTATAGACAAGGTAAAGTCAGGACTCCATGCAACAAAGGTCTGGGACAGCAAGTTGCAGGGAGATAAAAGATGTGGTCAAGCTAAAAAAAAAGTTTTGTTTATGTAAAATGCTTCTAAGGTGGCCATTGATAGTGCAATAGTGCGTCTCCAGGGACATAGCTTGTGGGTATTCAAACTCGGGTGTAAGTTGTATGTTAATGACGATGATGGTCACAATCTGCCTCAGAATGGTCAAGTCAGACTAAAGCTAGATACACACTGTCAAAATGTTTTGATCGGGATGACAATCCGGACAATTATTCAGCTACAGGAAGTTCCTGATACCTGTGTTACATACTTTATAAATGTTTCTGAAAAATCCAATGATTTCTCATGGAATCGCTCAAAGTAAAAAAATAATTTTTACCCACACACTACCCAATTTTTTTTAGCCGGGGGCATGGATCATGGTGTGTTTTGACTAGAAAGCAGGTTTTAAAAAAGGTGGGCTGTTATTTGTGTCAGGTCTTTGGGAAATAATAATCATTTCCATTCTATTTATTGACTAGGCTCCTATGTGTTCCTTTTAGAGATGAGCGGGTTCAGTTTACATAGATCTGAACCCACCCAAATTTTGCATAACCAAGTCGGATCCAAGCATGCTTGGATGTTCCCCCTTTACTTGGATCTCTCAAATCGAGGCAAAACCATAGAGACAAAATCTCGCAGTTCGGGACCTTTCATCTCTATGATCAATGTAGTATATAAGGGACAATGCGATGGACGCCATTTCACTCTTGCTGTTGAGACTGAACAGGGAGGGTGGGTAGTGTAGGGCTGGGAGAGGTGCTGGTGCTATCTGCTGTGTCCTGGGCTGGTGACTGCTGATCAATTCTGGTCTCTGGTCACAGTGCTGTCACTGTCACTGTGCTGTCTGCTGATCCATCTGGGCTGTCTGCTGTGTCCAGGGATGGTGCTGCTGATCCATTCTGGGCTGATGTTTTTCATGTCTGCTGTGGCCATCTGGGCTGGTGTAGAACTGCTGACACATCTGGGTTTGTGCTGTGTCCATCTGGGCCCAAGTTCTGGACTCCAAAAAAAAATATATAGTAAAAAAAAAATCAAATTGTCTTTAATATTTTTCTGTGTGTGTATGCGCATGCATGTTAGGCTTAACCGCAGTACCGCACAAGATCCAGCCAAACTCCAGTAATGCTAAAAATAAAAAAAATCAAAGTGTCTTTTACATTTTCCTGTGTGTGTGTGAGCGTGCGTATTAGGCTTAACCGCAGTACTGCACAAGATCCAGCCAGCAATGCAAGTTGCAAGCTAGTGCTGCCTGACTCCAGTAGTGATCAATCTTTGCTCTGGGCCCAAGTTCTGGAGCATAAAAAAAATGAAAATCAATTGTCTTTTTTTCTAATAATTGTCTGTGTTTCTGTGCTTGTTAGGCTTAGCTGCACAAGATCTAGCAAGTCTGCAACGCAACCTAGTGCTGGCTGACTTCAGTCATCATCAATCTGTGCTCTGGGCCCAAGTTCTCTACCTGAACCCCCCCCCCAAAAAAAAATTGTCTTTTGTCTATTTATTTTCTGTGTGTGTGTGCATGTTAGGCTTAGCCACACAAGACAGACAATGCAACCCAGTGCTGCCTGACTCCAGTCGTCACCAATCTGTGCTCTTGGTGCAAGATCTGGACTAAAAAAAAAAATTGTATCTTTTGTATAATTTTTTTCTTTGTGCGCACGACTGCTTGGGTGTGAATTTTGTAACCGCACCTTGGCTACACTATTGGTGCTTGTGACACTGCTTCAAGACTGCAGAAAATATGGAGGGCTGTGACATGACAGGAGAGCAAGGCCAAGAACCACATGTTGTAGCTGCCACCAGCAGTCATCATGATAATGCAAGGCCGTCAACTTCCTTGTCCTCTATGAAGGCCCATGCCTTCAATCCTCAGGGGTATCCCAACCATCATCTTTGCACAGTCCTCAACTCTATTAATAATTATATCAATCAGTTTTGAGCCAGCAAGCTGGATGCAACCTATTGGCCCTTTAACTAGATGAAAAATATAATTATTGTGAGCTTTGACGTAACCAAATTGACAGGAAATAAATGTTTTTGAGGTTATTAATACTGTAGGAACAAAAAAAGGCACACTTTATGTGATTTTAGCTGTTTATTTTTATTTTTTAAGAAAAAATCCAGATCTAAAACCAAAACACGAAAACAAAACACCAAGGAAAAAAATTCAAAACCAGATTCAGATCCAAAACCATTGGAGATCCAGACACCAAGGAAAAAAATTCAAATCCAGATCCAAAACCAAAACATGTGGGTCGGCGCACATCTCTAGTTCTTTTGCTTTGTGTCGTCAAAATGTATTACATGCAAAAGCAAGAGCGTGCTGTGTTTGTGGTTGCCTCTATTACTATTTTAAATGACATTCAGAGGAGAATATTTGGGAGAAGGCGCTGTTGGTCCAAGGAATGGCTGTTAGATAGAGATTCCAACTCCCATTTGCCTTTGTTGTATCAATTTCATGAAAATTACCCTGATGACTTTAGAAATTATCTGAGGATGAGTGATGAATACTTTGTTGAGTTTTTGCAACTTGTCACTAGATACATAAAAAGCAAGGGTACGCAAGTGTACTCAATTAAGACCAGCTATCACTCCTGAGCAAAGACTACTTGCAACAATAAGGTTTTTGGTGACTCGGAGGTCTATTGAAGATTTGAAATCCCATATACCTGTGATGCTCTATTTGCAGCACTGAGAGAAGAATATTTTAAGGTAATTTTAAAACAACATATGATTCATGCAATAATGATCTGAAGCAGTGTTCCCAAACATACACTTTAATGGACAAAATAAGTGCAAATTCAATTCAAACACATTACCTTTACTGCTGTCAATATATCACAGTAAACAGTCATTATTTATTGCTTTATATTATCAATGAAAATGTTTTAAAAACACAAACAAATAGGTAGCTATACTGTAATTGCTGATAAATACTGTATAACTGTCCCCAGGATCCTGTGGTGAAGGTGTGCTACTTAATATAGGTGGATAGTATGTCTGCCTTGGCTGCTGTATATTTGGTCTATACAGTATGTCCTCATTGTATGTTGCTGTTGGTACGGTACATATGTGTTTGCATGTATTTCCCACTTGACGTTATGGTACTGGTCTCTTCTATCTCACCTTTATTAGCCTTATAGCATATGTCATGTATTAGTCTTTCAGCATCCTGCCTATATTTGACATCTAAATTTCTCATTTCTGCAGCTATAGTGATTCCAAAAGCATCAAATTCATCTGTTGGATTTTAAAAAAATCTTTGCACGACTCTAGAATGATGTGTATTATTGAGTCATGGCTAACCCCAGATGTGCGGGCATGTTTTCATGCTATAGTGGCCATGGTTTGACAAGTGGTTGGCATGCTGAGTGTTTGTATAGTGGGTTCCTCCCTTGCAGGAGATTGTGATGCTGTTTGCTCCTCAATGAAAACTGCTGGCTGTGAAATACATTCATATATTGTACAGTATTAATTTTAATTTTGCTTTATGTTCCAAAAGTTTCCATCCACATCTGCAGAATGGCAAGAGATTACAGCAGAGTTTGACCAGAAGTGGAATTTTCTTAACTGTGGTACTATAGATAGTAAGCATGTACACATTATGCAGCCAGCAAACAGTAGCTCATACTTTTATAACTACAGTACAAATGATTTTACAGTATAATACTCATGGCCATTGCGAATGCAAATTATGAGTTTATTTTTGTTGATATTGGTAAAAATGGTCAAGTTTCTGATTGCCGTGTATTGGAATAAACAAAATGTCATAACCAACTCAAGCTGGGCACATTATGCCTCCTAACCAGTGGCCTAACCTGGGGGTTGAACAGGGCATGTGCCCGAGGCACTGATGGACCGGCGGGGCACGGGGGGAGGGGGGTTGCCACCAGCCGTGGTCCAGGACAGTGGTTTCAAGCCAGTCCGCACTAAACATTAACAAACACACCACCGCCAGCCCCAGGTAGTACACTCATATTACCTGGTGGTGGTGTGTTTATTTTAGCTGCCAATGAGAGTCATAAGCTGTTGCACCCAAAGCCAGAGCTGGGCGCGGAGGCCTTGACAGAGATTTGTTAGCAAATGAAAATTAGCTGGTGAAAGGGGTAGAACTGCTGCATACCGTTGTGGACACCTATAGATTATCTTATTGGTGGATTTAGGGAACCAGACTCTTTATGCCACATCTTTTTAAGTTTTACTATCTCCCACATTGTCCACTATATGGGTTCATACAGTTTGTAATTTTTTTATAGTGAGTTTTGTTTTGGCTTTAAAATTTGTTAAAATCTGCACTTTGGAGTATTATATCATCTCTTGACTTGACTCAAGGAGAGAGTGGGAGGAAGGAATTTTGATTAACCTCCCCCTCTAAAGATACCCATGATACATGGATTGAGTAACCGGACAACAGTGGGTAGGGTATGCCCTCATTTACATACCTGTTCTGAGAAAATATTGCACACAGCTGTATGAGACAAAGCTACCTTGATGCATCTAATCTCACCCCTCACTATTGTGAGTGGGGTACACTGTTGTTATAGTAAATCACTCTGAGAAATCATAGTGTTGAATGCACCTTGTATTAAGGACTGCATTACTTAATACTGAAATTCTCGTTCCCTCTGATACATTTTGATAATAAGACCTTATCTGTATATAGACTTTTATTAAGACCCTTCGTGTCCTTGTTGATTCTTTTCATAACATGTCTTCATTAATATTGTGAATACCGATGAATCAAAACCTGATCCGGATTTGACATCACTGCAAATTTAAGTATTATTCCACTTGCTAATATTACTGTATTTCATATTTTAGTGCACCAGCGCCAATTCATTTTTAGAACACATCTTTTTATGTTATAAGAGGAATGGATGGCAGCTGTTGCAGGAGTGGTGATTCAGGTAAGTGTTGTGTTTATTTTTTGTGTGTCTATTCTATATATGTAAGGGGCAATGCATAGGGGGGACCACTACTGGGGCATTGTAAAGGGGGGAGCACTACTAGCGGCACTGTATAAGGGGTACTGCATACAGGGGAGCACTACTAGGGGCACTGCATAAGCGGGACCACTACTGGGGGCACTGTATAAGGGGCACTGCATAGGGGGGACCACTACAGGGGGCACTGTATAAGGGGTGCTACTACGTGGGCATTACAAGAGGGGCACTACTACTGGGGGCATTAAGGTGCATATGAAATGGAAAGAAATGTTCCTAGAGTGATGAGAAATGGTGGTGTGTCATGTTGACACCCCGATAACGCCCCTTGTGGCATGTGGCCATGCCCAATTTTTTGACACGCATATTTGGGGCGCACACAAACTTGTGGGGACTCCATTTTTTCACTTTCCCTGGGCTCCAAATTCCCTAGTTACGACACTGCTCCAAACTTCTACACAAACAATTTGTGGGTTTAGTTTTGTATTTGTTGCAGATGAGGCCTTTGCTTTACAACCAAATATACCAAGGGGTATTATCCCCTGAAAAGCACATATTCAACTACCTTTACCCCTGAAAAGCACATATTCAACTACCTTTTCTCCCGTGCTAGACATGTGGTGGAAAATGTCTTTGGAATTATGAGTTACATTTAGAATTTTCCACACAAACATCAATTTATCGCTACATAAAATGTGTTTTTAGCTTGCTGTGTGGTTCACAATTATCTGAGAAGGAAAAACAGGCAAGGTTTAGTTGACATTGGAGGAAAATCAGGAGATACTGTATTAGAAGAGATAAAGATATGGACCCCACTTGAAGCCACTGTTGGTCATAATTTCTCTGAAGAAACAAAACAGGAACAAAAATATCTGAATTTGTTCAATGGGGAGGGGGCAGTTGACTGGTAAAATTACCTTTTTCTTTAATTTGCCTTATGTTGACCGTCTATTTGTTATGCTATGCACATGTAACCTGCCATATTTTTGACAAGTAATGTTCATTAAAATTCATTCATGTTAAAGTGGAAATCTGTGTTATTTTTACATTAATTTACCATTCCAAATATGTCTAAACTTTCTGTTAAGTAGCTCTGGTATTTCATCCATGTTGGAGATTTATGTGCTGGGCAATTCCTGGTCTGCTGTAATAGCTAGCATGTCATAGTACCAAAAGCATGGGGTTTAAACTTGCTGAGTCCCTGCTCCAGACCTTTTAGGGGGAAATTTATAAAGCTTGATTGAAAAAGAATGTGGGTATAGCGGCCGTGAAATGCATATTCATAAATTACTAAATGCTGAAATCAGCCAAGTTTGTTCGATTCGAATAAGAAAACTTGGTCAAAAAAAACACTTGGATGATAACATGTTTTCGGAAAAATATACCATTGATCCAAATCATTAGCCTTTTGGCAAAGACATCAATAGGACCTGGGAATTTCGTAGTGCAAATCGGCCGCAAAAAACAAACTCAAATAGAAATATCAAATGGAACCCCTTTTTCAATTTGAGTTTCACAACATACTTAACCATCACTGACAACTCAATTCTGTGGCCAATACACTTCTTTCCTGTTACAAAGACAAACAAAGCATGGCAGAGTTTTCTGTGCAGGATGGAGATCTTGTGGGGGCTGTGAGATACCTGAGGCTCTGCCACCAGACAGGAAGAAACCAGGGTCATGAAACTGAGCATGGTAAGCAGGTACCGCAGAGGCTGCACATGCCTCATTTCTTTAGGAGGCATTTGATCCTAAATGCATTGGCTGATGGCAAGGTCATACAGATGTTACGGCTCAATCGTAACAAAATTTTCAGTCTGTATAACCTTACAAAATGGAGACTAGACCCTGAGAACTCACACTCTGTTTCAGGCCTGCATAAACTCATGGATGTGTTGCAATTTCTGGCTAAAGGCAGTTTTCAGTCAGTCAGTGGCAGAGTGATAGAGGTCTCCCAGTACACCCTCTCCAGGTACCTCATTAAGGCACTAAAGGATTTACATCCTCAAGTAGATGCCTCTTTCTGCTTCCCTAGTCAAGAGTCACAGTGGCATGCAGTCAGGGTAGCTTTCTAACGCATTGCAGGTACTGTGTGCCTAATGTTCAGGGTGTGATAGATTGCACAGATGTCCAGCTGAGACCACTTAGGGAAAAACAGCACATGTATTTAAATAGACATCATGTGCACTCCACAAACATGCAGGTGGATTGTGATGCAAACCTCAAAATAATGAATGTTGTTGCGGGTTACCCTTGCACATGGAATGACTCCTTCATCCTCAGCCAGTCATCCCTCTAAGACTAATCTGAAGCCGGACTAATGCCAGAGGGGTGGCTGCTGGTTAAGTCACTATTTCATTGTCCCAGTAATGCAAACTCACAAACCTTTGGGCTACTTTATAGCTACATTTATATCTACACTACAGTATCTATGTGTTTTAGGTGATGAGGGGTATGGCTGTTTCTGCTGGCTTCTAACTCCTTTGTCGCTGCCTGATTTTCCTGCTGAACACAATTACAATCATGCACATAAGGTCACACAGTCAGTGATAGAAATATGTTTTGGAGTGCAAAAGTCTTGGTTTCACTGGCTGGATAAATAGGGTGACCTTCTGCTATATAATCTCTCCAAGGTGACTCAAATTGTGTTTTGCTGCTGTTTTCTCCATGACATCTGTGTTGAACAACATTTTGCATATGATGTTGCTGGAGAAGACAGTGAGAAAGCAGTGGAGTTAGTAACATCTGGCGACAGTTTGAGTACAGATTAAGGGAGGCAAGTCATACAGTGAGCACTACATTGGTAATTATATCTACCATTACTCCTTTTTTACAATGTACTGATAATAAACTTTTACTATAGTCATCAGATTCTCACAAACAATTGATGATAAAACTGAAAAGTGCTTCAAAGTTTCAACTAAAATATGTGTTGTGTGTATGTAACACATGAAGCTATTCTAAAACCAATGTTGTGCAAACATTTTAAAGATCATATTTTTAATCTCATGCATGTTTAACTTACAAAACACATTTAGCTAATACTACATACATATATATTTCAATCTTATTCGTTTTTAAATTACAGACTTATGGTTATTTTCTCAATATAAGGCCTAGATTTAGTCACATAGTAGATTTTACATAAAACATGTATTTAGGCGCTAGTATAGAATGCGTGAAAAATATTAATATTAGCAGCAACTAACAAGTGAGTTGTGTATACTCACTAAAGCTTTCAATGAAAAGCCACAAAACTAAACAAAACTAAATTAAATTGTGCTTATCACCTCTTATGATGGCTGAAAATAACTCAAGATGCCATTAGTACAGGGTTGGACTGGCCCACAGTGGTACAGGGGAAATCCCCAGTGGGCCCCACTGCCTGAGGGCCCCACCACTTGCTCTAATGTAAGTTTCAGACTGGGCACTTGAAATATACATTGTTTGTTACTCTATTAGATGGTCAGTTTCATGGTCTTCAATGTCTGTCCAAGCCTCTGTGGGGGCTGGCCTTGTACCCAGTGGTAAATGACCTCACCCCAAAGCATGAGCCCCTACCACTGCATTCCCCTGGTGGGCCCTTCATGCTCCAGCTCGACACTGCATTTGTATACAGTATTTAAGACATTTTATATCAATATTGTGGAAACCGGATAATTGGGTAAGACAGAATCTGTTTGCAATCTAGAAAACCTGGAAGACGCCATCTTGTGAATGGCAGCAAGACTCCATTTTAGAAAAGAAACCTTACACAAGCGCCATTTTGTCAAAAATACATAGTACACAATCCACAGTGCAAAATTGATAAAAGTAGCAATTTTGCTACTCACAACGCAAAGTTGCTAAAAAGTAACATGAACAGCTTTTTAATAATCTTCCCCAACACATACCGACAGTTTTCAGCACACATAAAAATGACTTCCCAACATGATAAAATCTCACAGCACTATTTTGTAAAAAAAAATAGATAGTCAGCCTTCCCACAAATGCATACAGACAGTGTTTAACACATAAACACTAACTTATTAGCATTTGGAATCCTATACAAAGCCCATCCTGGAGAAAATCCCTATACCATAACATGACACAATATACCATGGTGCTATGAGCATTTTTACATAAGAATATATGAGCTGTGGCAATTGTAATGTAGCCTAGCTATGGAGCTACACAATTGAGTCCATCCCCACAACCAAAACAAGCAGAATAAAGAGTGAGGCTCCGACTGCACTGCTGGGAGCCTCCACCCTGTATGAGAACTAAGGGGGTCATTCAGACCCACTCACGAGCAGCAGTATGCTCGCAAGTGGGTCAATGTTCCCCACTGCGCATGCGCACGACGGAGGGAGCTCCGTCGTACGCATGCGCAAGACCCGGTGAGTGATGGGCTTTCCATCACTCGGGGTCTCGCACCAAAGGGGGCATGCTGTCGATGTTGAGAGCCAGGGGCGTGCCTGCCAGATGGAGGCGTTCCCATGGGAACACCTACCGTCTGAAGCCGGCCCCACTGACATCACTAGTGATGTCAGTGGGAGTGATTTTGGCTCTGATAGAGCCAAAATCACTCCGGCCTTGCGGCTGGGAAACCCGACCGCAGGGTTTCCCTCGCAAGTCTGATGGTCGCGATGATCAAGACCATCGCGACCATCTTTTTGCACACTCGTATATGCTGTGGGTGGTAACCCACAGCTATACGAGCGTCCAGGAGGATGCTCCATTTTAATGGAGTAGGGCCCTGATTGAGAACAAGCGGCTCTGAATCAGGGCCTAAATTCACTGTATAAACACATTTTGCAATTGCAGTATAAAAACAGCAGAAAATTACATGTGTGCTTGTGTGTGTATATATATATATATATGTGTGCGTGTGCATGTGGCCCATCATGCATGGACTTACATGTATAATATCACACACAGACTTATATTTGAAAAGTAGCAAAATTCCCTGCAACTCATACACACAATGTTAAACAGAACACAGTCAGCTATTTAGTGATCCTTCCCAAAATCATATTGGCATGGCCACACACACATAGATGTCCTTCCAGCTTAGTGCTGCTCACTGAGTGCCCCACTGACCCTCAGACGCAAAATGCAATTCAGTGCTGTTTCTCCCCGCATACATACATTTAAAAGCAATGGTCCCGTAACGCAAAAATGGATAATTATTACTTGGGTTAAACGCAATGTCAGTATATAAAGAAATGAATGTTTTCTGTAACTATGGCTTAGTAAATGACAATTGGACTGTGTTTGGTGCCGTACTGATCTACTCTGTTTCAACAGTTTTCCGGTGGCATCGGTGAGAAGATCAGAACATGCGGCTATGAAATATGAATTTTAGAGAGAATAACTTCTTGAAATGTTGTATGCCATAGTTTAGACTAGATTTATGATGCAGCGGGAAAGTGGACACAATCAGGTTGTTGGAGGCTGGGTTGTGTGTTTGCACTGACCTATGAATTGTACCGTAACGGAAGAAGCAAGAAGAGGAACCAATGAGAACCTGCCAACATATTCTATTGTATTGCTTTTCCCAGTACGGGTATATATGTGAGTGCTCTGAAACAAGATGCCAGTCTGCAGTGTTCCTGTTATGCTGTTCGACGGAGGTCTCATTATTGATGCCGGTAACTGGTCCCAGAGCGCATGCGTATGTATTGACTGTACCTAATGTTTATACAATTTATTTTGCGCTCATTGTTAGATCATAGCATGGTAACATCTGTACTTTTACCTGAATAATAATCTTTAGCGTGTTGGACCGCTATTCAACTGTCTTAGAGTTTTATTAATGGTATAATTAAACACAGCGCTAATTAGCGACATCTTGAGGTTTTAGAAGGTATAGGCAGGTTTTGTCTTAGAGGTTCTAGGCAGGTGAATCTTAGAGGTTTATAGGCAGGAATGTACTAAAGGTTTATTTACGATTCAACAGTATATAATCAAACATAATATAGAAAATGCACATAAAAAACAATAAAAAATAGTAGAATGTTTACTAACACCAATTACATATATTTAAAATGCTAATCCAAATTTTGTCGAAAAAAGTTGGTATAAAAAAATCAGAATCCCTGAAAAATTATATGTTCCAGAGGTTATTGGTTTTTATTTATAAAACAAAGCAATCCTTGCTATGTTCATTTATTTATGGATTACAGGGCCTGATTCAGAGCCGGACGCTATTTGCGCTCGCTCGTTTAGAAAAAGGGGCCGGCTATTTAAATTGAGCGCTCGCTCTTTGCGGTCTAAAAAATAGTGAGCGAACGAAAAATGCACTCTCTATTTTGAAAAGACGCCCCCTGGCCGCTTGCATCCTACTTCATCTCCACTATTTATTTGATTAATCGAGTACATCGAAAGGCATCTGAACTGCTCGCAGTGCTTGTGGTTGGATTTTCCTACCGCAATCATGCGACCAGTTCAGGCTAAGAAACAACCAAGTGACGTGGTCGATGACGCTGCTTTGTTAATTATGCACACCCTTAAAATGCCCGTTTTGACCTTTTGGCACGCCTGCGCTTGGATCTCCACTTCCCGTTTTCAAGCACCTTCCCCTGTTACCACCCACAAACACCTCATTTTGTCACTCAAATTAGCAGGCATTCGCTATTTTGTGAGCACATAATTTCCGACCGCAATGTCTGGTTCGCGCATGCGTATTACAACCCATATGCATGCACAGTTGTGCGAACATCGCTCTGAGCGAACGAGCGGCCGCTTACGAGCTGCTCTGAATCAGGCCCACAGTCCTTTAGTATTATCGGACTTGCAACAAAGTATACTGTGATATCTGCCACACACGGTGTAAGGTGATATGAGTTTTAGGGGTACCTGCTGTGAAAAGTCTCTTGTTTCAAAATGTTATCAGGAACTGGGACAGCATTCTGCTGGCTGTACTTCTAATTTAGTATCAAACAGCTCTTTGATAAAATTTCTAATCGGAGTGAAATGCATCAGTGACTACCTGTTTTAATTGTGACTGGTATGCTAATGTCGACTTATTGACACACTCTATTCTGGAGACACCACTTTCAGATGGGACCTGGCAACATGTTTGATTGACTTCATACCGGCTTGTAGAGGCAGGATATTATGGCAACACCTAGCAAGGACTCCATGGTGCTGCTGAATCAGGACAATTAGCCTCACAAGCACTTAGAGGTGAGAGCTGGGGCTATTCTTACCTGCGAGGGTATATTTGATCTGAAAAACTCCTTTGGGATACTAAATAGGAAGCACAGCCAGCCATACAAGCTCACATATAAAATAAAACAAATAAAACATAAACCAATTTTTATTTTTAGATACATTAACTTGACACCAATGATGGCAAATATTATTCTTTACCCCCCCACCCTCTGGAGCTGCTCTGGCCTCCGGTCATTGAGGCACTTTCACAATGCCTTCGACTAGAGCATATTGGTGGTGTGGAAATAGGGGTGTTTGGACCCCAGAACTGCTGCTTCTACTTGCTTTTTGTTGTGCAACCATATTGTTTGCTAATAGTAAAATTCTGGTATTTAGTTCACTAATAGCTTGGGCTTGTGATTTCATTAAGCGGACCACACTTTGGGCCATATTCAATTAGAAGCAAAAAGCCGAGATCCACGGAAAAGTATCACTGATCTCGGCTTTTTGCATGGTGGAAACTTATCTCCATATTCAATTACACCTACTTTTCTGCGTATGCGGAAAGTCAATGCAATGTAATGGGTGAAAAAGATATACCTCTGAATAGAAGTTGAAAAGAAGTGCAACATTTTTATTTTGGGGTGCAAAGGTGGGGAAACCACTCTTGGTATACCCTTGGTAATGCCAAAAAAAGACAACTGTGTAATAAAAAATCTGATTTTTTTTTTAATAACACCCCAAAGAAGTACTTTCATTTTGGGGGCGAAAAATTAAAAAGTGGGGGGTACAAACATAAAAACTAGCAAAAAAAGACTTTTTGGGGGTCTGCAAGGATGGGTCAAGTATTTTTTTGATTGCAAGTGCTTGCAACATGTGCATTTTTCATGTTTTTTTTTACTTCACATTAGAGACTTTAAAATATGCTAGCACCCGTTTTCCCATACCCCAAATTTGACAGGACTTCTTATTTTCACCAAAAAATACTGCATAATGCCATTCTTCACCACTTGTGCAAAGACGCTAATAAGAAGCTATTGAAACAAGTTAAGTACCCCAAATAGGTTTACTAGGGTTATTCGAGCACATCTACATTAATCCCCAATGTTAGTGTATCTTTTTGGGGAGTTCAGGCTGATTTCCCCATTTCTGACAGCACTTACCGCCTGTTTCAACTTCGCGGCTTGCCATTTCATGTGGTTTGGAATTGAACAGGGTGAATAGTGGGGGCACACACGATAAGTTTCCGCATCCAAAACACATGATGTAGGCGGAAAGTCGGGCAGGCAAAACTTTAACGCGGATGCAAAACTAATTGATAACCACTCTTTGTTGGGTAGCCAAATGTGCCTCTATTATTCGTAAATTTTCATTGTTATAGCTATTTATTACTGTGCACATCTTTTGCATGGTGTTGACTTCTTTTTTAACATCTCCTGGTTCGTGGCTTGCTGTGCTGCTCAGGAGGCCCAAAATTGTTTTTCCTTTGTAGCAATTAAAGGTGTAAGGCTGAGTTGTGCAGCTGGAGTTGGCTGCCTAGGCGGCCGGGATTTCAGTGAGATTCAGAATGAACATCTCCTCTGAGGCTGGCTCCTTAACTAGCGCAGTAGGGCCTGCCTGATGACTATCATCCACTGTGAATAAATACATACTGTATGTTTTGTAAGTTACTTTGTAATAGTTTATTTTGGAATGTTATGTGGTAGATTACATTTCTAGAATTTTTTTTTGATGAAGTAAAGTGGTGTTGTTGTCCATACCACTAAGCTGAACAATTAATGAGGAGTGGAGATGTAGGACATAGTAAGGATTCTGAATAAAAAATTATGGTGCAGAATGTGTTTGTTGATTGGTAAGTATAGACAGATTCTTTCTTCTTCAGGGTCCATAGGGAACCACAGGGATACCATGGGGTAATGTAGTTGGGGAGATCCAAGAACCAAACAGGTAAAGCTTTCAGCTCCCAGAATGCCTCGGGCCCTCCCCATATATACCCCATCACCAGCCACAGGCCTTCAGTTGTTCATTTGGTGCAGCAGGATTCAGATGCACCTTTGTATCAGGGGACTGCTCAGCAGGGCCGGTGCGAGGTTCACAGGCGCCCTAGGCAAAGCTACACAACACTCCCCCACCCCCAATAAAGCAGTTGTATTCAATGAGGGTCATTTCTGAGATACATATATATATATATATATTAGGGGTGTGCACCGGCCACTTTTCGTGTTTTGGATCTGGATCTTTCTTCGTGTTTTGGATCTGGATTGGTTTTGCCAAAACCACCCTTCCGTGTTTTGGGTTCTGGGTTTTGTGTTTTGGATCTGTATTTTTTTGAAAAAAAGCTTAAAAACAGCTAAAATCACAGAATTTGTAGGTTTTTCTGCTCCTATGCTATTATTAACCTCAATAACCTTAATTTCCACTCATTTCCAGTCTATTCTGAATACCTCACACCTCACAATAGTGTTTTTATGTCCAAAAGGTTGCACCGAGGTAGCTGGATGACTATGCTAAGCGACACGAGTGGGCGGCACAAACACGTGACCCATCTAGGCGTGAAACTGCAGTGGCAGACAGGATGGCATTGAAAAACTAGGCCCCAAACTGTACATAATACAAAGAAAAAAAAGAGGTGCAAGATGGAATTGTCCTTGGGCCCTCCCACCCACCCTTATGATGTAAAAACAGGACATGCACACTTTAACAAACCAATCATTTCAGTGCCAGGGTCTGCCACACAACTGTGGCTGAAATGATTGGTTCATTTGGGCCCCCACAAAACAAGCGGGCAATTTATCTGTCCCTGCACAAACTGGCTCTACGGAGGCAAGATGTCATCCTCATCCTCCTCATCCACCGATTCCTCACCCACTTCAGTGTGTACATCCTCATCCTCACAGAGTATTAATTCGTCCCTGCTGGAACCACAGGTCCCTCTGTACGTTCTGGAGGCTGGTCTCCCTGGAAGAGTTGATAATTCATTTTATGAACATCATCTTCTCCACATTTTGTGGAAGCAACCTCCTACGCCTTTCACTGACAAGGTTCCCGGCTGCACTAAACACTCTTTCGGAGTACACACTGGAGGGGGGGCAACTCAGGTAAAATAGAGCCAGTTTGTACAGGGACCTCCAAATTGCTTCTTTTTCCTGCCAGTACAGGTACGGACTGTCTGACATGCCTACATGGATGCTGTCACCGATGTAATCCTTTAACAGACAGACGCACGCTTGTCGCTGCTGCATTCAGGATTCAAGTGCGGCTACAGCCCACACAATTCACAAAGACAGAAAAAAAAAAAGAATATTTTTATTGTTTGTGGAGCACACTTTGAGGGTTACACCACACTTTAACAGACAGACGCACGCTTGTCGCTGCTGCTTTGAGGATGCAAGTGCGGCTACAGCCCACACAATTCACAAAGACAGAAAAAAGAAGAAGAATATTTTTATTGTTTGTGTAGCACACTTTGAGGGTGTCACCACCCTTTAACAGACAGACGCACGCTTGTCGCTGCTGCTTTAAGGATGCAGGTGCGGCTACAGCCCACACATTTCACAAAGACAGAAAAAAGAACAATATTTTAATTGTTTGTGTAGCACACTTTGAGGGTGTCACCACCCTTTAACAGACAGACGCACGCTTGTCGCTGCTGCTTTCAGGATTCAAGTGCGGCTACAGCCCACACATTTCACAAAGACAGAAAAAAGAACAATATTTTAATTGTTTGTGTAGCACACTTTGAGGGTGTCACCACCCTTTAACAGACAGACGCACGCTTGTCGCTGCTGCTTTGAGGATGCAAATGCGGCTACATCGCACACAAGTCACAAACACATTAAAAAAATAGTTTTTTATTTTTTGGAGCACTTTGAGAGTTACACCACCCTTTAACAGACAGACGCACGCTTGTCGCTGCTGCTTTAAGGATGCAGGTGCGGCTACAGCCCACACATTTCACAAAGACCGAAAAAAAAAGAACAATATTTTAATTGTTTGTGTAGCACACTTTGAGGGTGTCACCACCCTTTAACAGACAGACGCACGCTTGTCGCTGCTGCTTTAAGGATGCAGGTGTGGCTACAGCCCACACAATTCACAAAGACAGAAAAAAGAAGAAGAATATTTTTATTGTTTGTGTAGCACACTTTGAGGGTGTCACCACCCTTTAACAGACAGACGCACGCTTGTCGCTGCTGCTTTGAGGATGCAGGTGGAATTTAGACGGGATTTGGAACCGAGGACACACTACCTCCATCAATTGTCTAAATCCCACTGCACTAATGTCGGATACCGGACGCACGTCTAACACCAACATAGCAGTCAAGGCCTCAGTTATACATTTTGCTTCAAGATGACTGCTGTCGTACTTCATCCTCATCGCTAGGGACTGTTGGAGGGTCAATTGTTTAGTAAAAGTAGTGATGTTCCTACTTCCTCTCTGGGATGATGAACAACTCCCAGCAGCAGCAACAGCACTAGGAGGAAGTGGATCTTGATCTTTCCCTATTTTATTTTTATCGGAGAAAGTTTGGTCCTCCATTTATGTTATATTGATATATATACGTGCGGCTAAAGCGCACACAAACACAGAAAATATTTTTTTATTTTTGCTGGAGAGTAGTGCACTTTGTGGGTTACACCACCCTTTAAGAAATGAGCCAGCCGGCTCTTTACTTATGGGACACAGGCGCACGCTTGGCGCTGCTCCGTTGTGGATGCACGTGCAGCCACAGTGCACACAAGTCACAAACACAGAAAACATATATTTTTGGGGTTTGGAGTGTACTTTGGGGGTTACAGAACCCTTTAACGGTCAAGCCAGCCGGCCCTTTACTTATGACACAGGCGCACGCTTGGCACTACTTTGTTGATGCACGTGCGGCTACTGCGCACACAATTCACAAACACAGAAAATAATTTTTTTTTTGGTTTGGACTGGAGTGTACTTTCGGGGGTTACAGCACCCTTTAACGGTCTAGCCAGCCGGCCCTTTACTTATGACACAGGTGCACGCTTGGCACTACTTTGTTGATGCACGTGCGGCTACTGCGCACACAATTCACAAACACAGAAAATATTTTTTTTTTTTGGTTTGGACTGGACTGTACTTTCGGGGGTTACAGCACCCTTTAACGGTCAAGCCAGCCGGCCCTTTACTTATGACACAGGCGCACACTTGGCACTACTTTGTTGATGCACGTGCGGCTACTGCGCACACAATTCACAAACACAGAAAATAATTTTTTTTTTGGTTTGGACTGGAGTTTACTTTGGGGGTTACAGCACCCTTTAACGGTCAAGCCAGCCGGCCCTTTACTTATGACACAGGCGCACGCTTGGCACTACTTTGTTGATGCACGTGCGGCTACTGCGCACACAATTCACAAACACAGAAAATAACTTTTTTTTGGTTTGGACTGGAGTGTACTTTCGGGGGTTACAGCACCCTTTAACGGTCAAGCCAGCCGGCCCTTTACTTATGACACAGGCGCATGCTTGGCACTACTTTGTTGATGCACGTGCGGCTACTGCGCACACAATTCACAAACACAGAAAATAATTTTTTTTTTGGTTTGGACTGGAGTGTACTTTGGGGGTTACACCACCCTTTAACGGTCAAGCCAGCCGGCCTTTTACTTATGACACAGGCGCACGCTTGGCACTACTTTGTTGATGCACATGCGGCTACTGCGCACACAATTCACAAACACAGAAAATATTTTTTTTTTTGGTTTGGACTGGAGTGTACTTTGGGGGTTACAGCACCCTTTAACGGTCAAGCCAGCCTGCCCTTTACTTATGACACAGGCGCACGCTTGGCACTACTTTGTTGATGCACGTGCGGCTACTGCGCACACAATTCACAAACACAGAAAATAATTTTTTTTTTGGTTTGGACTGGAGTGTACTTTCGGGGGTTACAGCACCCTTAACGGTCAAGCCAGCCGGCCTTTTACTTATGACACAGGCGCACGCTTGGCACTACTTTGTTGATGCACATGCGGCTACTGCGCACACAATTCACAAACACAGAAAATAATTTTTTTTTTGGTTTGGACTGGTGTACTTTCGGGGGTTACAGCACCCTTAACGGTCAAGCCAGCCGGCCTTTTTCTTATGACACAGGCGCACGCTTGGCACTACTTTGTTGATGCACGTGCGGCTACTGCGCACACAATTCACAAACACAGAAAATAATTTTTTTTTTGGTTTGGACTGGAGTGTACATTGGGGGTTACAGCACCCTTAACGGTCAAGCCAGCCGGCCTTTTTCTTATGACACAGGCGCACGCTTGGCACTACTTTGTTGATGCACGTGCGGCTACTGTGCACACAATTCACAAACACAGAAAATATATTATTTTTTTAGCACTTGGGGGGAGCACCCCTGATGGACAGCGCACCCCCTGGACAACACTACAGCACCCCTTTAGGACTGGGACACTGCACAGGACTTTGGAGTCGACACAGCCCCTATGGAGAACTGACTGCACAACACAGTCCAGCCAGCCCCTATGGACTTTGAAGTAGTGGACACAGCCCCTATTAACAACAGCAGCAGTGCACAACACAGCCAGCCCCTATGGACTTTGAAGTAGTGGACAACAGCAGCACTACACTACACTACACTACACAGCCCTAACTCCCACCCTCCCTCTTCACTGTCCACAGCCGAGTGAGAAAATGGCGCCGACGCGGGTACCTTATATAGGATCCAAAACCCGCGAGACTCGGAAGGCGGGATGATGACGTTTTGCCTCGATTTCAGATCCGAGTCAGGCGGGAAACATCGAGCCTGATTCGGATCGGACTCGGATCGGGGGGGCTCGGGGGGGTTCGGATTTCAGAAATCCGAACCCGCTCACCCCTAATATATATATATATATACACACACATGCAAGCACTGTGCAATACAAATTATATATAGCAACTTATTGCTTCCAAAACAGCAACAAAAGACCACCACCCCACCTTAGAAAATATTCACATCTTTAGTAGAAAAGAGCAATAACACACAGCCATCTAATTTTGAAAAATAGTGCATGTCATATACGTATACATACTGTAGGTATAATTATCATATGCCCCGTGACATTATGCATCCAGCATATCCATACATACTGATTACAAAGTCCACTTTGATACAGCAAGACCCACCCCCAGCACAGGTGGCATCCATTTCCCGCTCCTCATCACTGAAAGGAAGAGAGGAGGAGCAAAAGGAGAGGAAGTATAGCGAGTGCCGGGGAGGAGGGGAGGGCGGGTGAAGTGCTGACACTGACTGTGATTGACACAGCATAGCAAGCAGCCTGAACATGCCAGACGCTGCGGGTGCCCCGGGAAATGAGGAGACCATATACAGCGCTACTGCTGCACACTGTCTCAGCCACTGACAGAGTGGTGGCCGCGGCTAGCTTTACTAATGCTGGTGCTGTTGCTCAGACTGTACATGGGGGCGCAGTCACTGCTACTATACAGTATGTACAGGAGGTCCGTCACTTTTGGCTTTACAAGTGCTGCAGCAGGGGGTCTGTCACTACTCACTAACATAATAGGGTGGCGCCCTCCAGATGCCGGCGCCCCTAGTCAGCTGCCTAATTCTGCCTAATGGTGGTGCTGCTGCTCTGGCAGTCCTAAGCTTTTATTTTATGTTTTATTTTGTTTTATTTGTTTTTGGCAGTACTGAGTATGTGAATTAAGATGCATGTACTGTACTGCGACTATTTTCCTCTGTGGGGCCACAACTCCAGTAACAGGGTTGGTGATATATGCGGGTCACAGCTGAGCTTGCTAGCAGCATGGCTGGGACCCAGACTGCAACTGGACACATGGTGAGGTCAGGTAAGGCAATTCCTCACTTTAGAGGGAATCGCTCACAGCAGTCCTTGCTTCCAGAGATGCACTGGAAGCCACTGCAATGAGAGGCCTAGAGCATTTGTGTCCCCACTGGACCACCAGGGCCTTATCATCTGATGCTGTGGATTGGCAGCACATGCTTCTGCAGCCACAAGGCCAGTGTACCCAGACAGTTGATGCAATTTAGGGGAGGTAGGTGCTCCCATGGCAGCTCCTCCCCTGACCATCAAAGGTTTTGCATGTCTGGGTAGCTCTGCCTACCCTCATTGTGAATGTAAGATGCTCAGAGTGCACTATCAGTGTGCTGCTGTAGCTGTTGGTCTCAGGACCTTGGATCAGGTATAAAGTGCTCTATATCCTACCATTCTTCGTGTTTGGGTAGTTGATTCAGAGTCTATTGCCACTATAATACATATGCATTGTATGTGACTGTTTGCTAGCTGCAGTATTGATACTGTCATTTATTTCTGACTATCATTTATAACTATCACTGTTTTTTCTGTAGTATTTTTGAAGGCTGTCATGTAGTATAGCATTTGTTGCCTTTAATTTTTAATATTTCAAAAGATAAAGGGAAATAGGAGGTGGAAGAACTGTGCTGGTTTCATGTAAATCCTCTCTGGCCAGTTTGTCCCCTCAGGATATTATAAAGGATGGTTTGTGTGTTGTCTGTTATAAAGAGCCACCTCACCAGTCCAGTTTACGTGACTCTGAACAAGAGTCATCTTGGGTGTCCTCCTTTTCTCAGGTAATGAAGTAGTTTGTGGATCATATGGCTACTCCAATGCCTCCTCCTTTTATGGGGTGTCCACAGCTTGCCATGTTTGCACCTCCTATACATTCTTCCTAGAGGGATGTTCATGGCCATTCAAGTCAGAGTATTTAAAGCAGACTGGTAGTTACTAAGGCGCCTAAATGCAAATTATCTTTTTATCAGTCTGCTCAGCATATGTATTTACAGTCATCATCAGAGAAATCAGATGATGCACAGTGTTCTTCTGAAGGGTCTAGCACAGGAGTGGAGGACCAACCATCCATGGAGGATGTTTCTTCTTTGGTGAGGGTGGGTTTAATCAATCCTAGATTTTCAGGATGATGAACCAGCCCCTAGTAAGAAGGCTGCAGTGTTTAAGCACCAAAAGGTGACCAAAACAGAGTTTCCTAATCTGAGCAGCTCACTGATCTTATGGAAGAGGCATGTGGTAACCTGGATAAACAGTTTTATGTGAATAAAAGATTAACATTGTTATATCTTTTCACAGCTTCTTAATGTACTAAGTGGGAGGTACCTCCTTTTGTGGGTGCTCATCTGATGCACTTAGTCAGAAATGCTACCTTGCCTATTCCGTCAGCATCTTCTCTTAAGAATTCTACAGATAGAAAAATGTAAACATATCTTAAGGCAATATTTCCATAATCGGGAGCTGTTACTCATCCAGCTATGGCTGGGACCTCGGTAGCCAAAGCTGTTTTGTGGATTACTGACATCAAACAACAACAGATGCCTGTGTCTGAAAAGTGATCTCTCAGGGGTATGCCCTCACTTTCTGGAGGCATCCTCCCCAGAAGTTATTTTGCACAGATCCTCCATCAGGAGTGGTCAAGGCCTTGGCCCTTCAGGAGGCCATTCACTCCCTGCTGCAGGCAGGGGTAAAAATCCCAGTTCCTGTATTGCAACAGGGAAGGGGTTATTATTCCAATCTATTTTTGGTTCTGAAACTGAATGGGTCTCATCATCTTATTCTAAATTTAAAAACCCTCAAAAGGTTTATTCATGTGCCCAAGTTCCATATGGAAACTCTCCAGTTAATTATTTTGGCAATGAAGCCAGGGGATTTTATGGTTTCCCTGGACATTCAGGATGAGTAGCTGCATGTTCCTATTATGCCATCCCACCAACAATTTCAGTGGATTGCTTTCAACAACATTACCAATTTCAGGCACTGGCCTTTGATCTATCAACAGCCCCCTGGGTATCCATGGTATCCACCTTCAACATGGTGGGGTATGCTTAGTTTCATTCCAGGCCTCTGCAAAGATTGCATCTCTCCAGGTGGAATAGATAGTATCATCTAATAAGGGAAGAGGATCATTCTCACTACAGAGGTTTGTCTCTCCCTCTCATGGTGGCTTTAAAAGAATCATCTGGACAAAAATTGCACATACTGGATTCCAAATTGGGTGCTTCTCGTCCAGAGATGCCAGTCTTCATGGATGGGAGGCAGTGATTGGTCATCACACCTTTCAGGGAAGATTGATTCATCAGGAAAGTCATCTGCCCATAAACATTCTGGAGCTTCGAGCAGTACAGAAAGCATTCATCGTGGCACAGAACCTTCTCCAGGGCAGGCCAGTCCAGATTTCAGCCTGACAATGCTACCTTAGTCTACTATCTCAATCATCAGAGAGGCACACAAACTCATGCAGCCATGAGAGAAGTGACAAACATTTTGATTTGGGCAGAACATCATATTCTGGCGATGTCGGTAGTATTCATCCCGGGGGTCCTCAATTGGGAAGCAGACTTCATAAATTGTCAAGACATACACACCGGAGAGAGATCTCTCCATCCAGGGTTTTTTCAACTCCTGGTGAAAAAATGGGGTCTACCAAAGACCTCATGGTATGTCACAACCACAAGGTCCCCAGTTATGGGTTCAGGACAAGAGAACCCTCAGCAGCCTTTGTGGATGCACTGGCAGTAAGATGGGGCTTTAAGCTGGCATATCTATTTTCTCAGATTTCACTCCTCCCAAATGTTCTCACGAAATTCAAGCAGGAAGGCGGAACAGTAATACTAGGGGCTCCTGCTTGGCCCAGACATCATTGGTTCACTGAGATAAAGAATCTATTCATAGACAGTCCATATCCTCTTCCTCTATGGCCAGATCTGTTAGCGCAGGGTCCCTGCCTGCATCTGGACTTATCTTGCCTGTCTTTGATGGTGTGGCTCTTGAGTTTTCCATCTTAAGAACCAAGGGTTTGTCCAGCTTTGTGATTCAAATGATGCTTAGGGCACAAACACCTTCCTCTGCCATCATTTATTATAGAATTTGGCATTGGTCAGTGGTGTTCCTACAGAAAAAGTGACCTAAGATTTTAGGGTTTCCCAGGTACTTTTTTTTTCTCCAGGTTGGACTGGACCTTGGTCTCTGCCTGGCCACTTTGAGCATGCAAGTTTCTGCACTGTTAGTCTTGTTCCAGAGAAATATTGGTTCTTTACAGATGTTAGATTTTTTTTTCAGGGAGTTCTCTGAGTTCAGACTCCTTTTGTCCCACTGGTAGCACCATGGGATTTGTCTTCGGTTTCCAATGGGCTACAAGCATCCTCATTTGAACTTCTGGACCATGTAGATGTGAAACTGTTGACAGCAGATACACTGTTTTCTCCTTGCTATCTTTTCTTTAGCAGCGCTCTCTTGTTGCTCCCCATTTTTTATTTTTCACCAGGATAGAGCTGTTCTCTGCACAAAGGAGGGTAACCTTCTTAATGTATTAAGGATACTGACTTTGAACCTCTATACACTCCTGCCTATAAACCTCTAAGATTGACATAATTTGCGTATGCAGTCATACATTAAATTAAGACTCCAGACCTTGAACCTGTGGTTCCAAAGCACAAAGTATTATTCAAGTAAAAGTACAGTCAGTACACGCTATGATCTAAGTACAATTTAGCGCAAAGAATTCATACAGACCCAAGTACAGTTATACATACGCAAGCACTCTAGACCAGATCCCGGCATCAACAAGATAACCACTGTCAATCAGCAAGAAGACTAGAAACCCAGGGTCAGAGCACACATATTTATACCCCCCCAGAAATAGACATCACAATAGAAAGGCTTGTTGCTGATGCCATTGGTTCCCAAGGGGGATGCATCTGTTACAGAGCATTTAACAGGTTGATTCAAATAGACACAGTCCAGCCTCCAACAGCTGGTTGCCTCTGTTTCCCGCCTCATGCAAATCCTAACAGTTGGTTTTATAATGTACATTTTGGTGCTTGAAGTCTCTGGGCCCATAAGTTGCGAGTGTATGTTGCAATCTTCCCACCGACGATACCGGGAAGCTGTGGAGAGGGTGCAGATCAGTTTAGGATTCAGACAAATTCAATTGTGTAGATAAATGTCTGGGTTATATTACAATTGCCACAACTATACTTGTCTACATACAGGGATTCCCAATTTGTATGTAAAACACTGACAGTATTCTGGTGCATTGTCTATTCTATTTACTTTTTCTCAGGAGGCTGTTCTTCCAGTTGCCCTTGGTAGATTATCAAAAGCATTGCCATCTGTACTTAGCTCGTGAGTTGTAACTCAAAATAGCACTGGTCGCAAAATGGCATCTTGCAGATTCTTGTTTCTAAAATGGAGTCTAGCTGCCGTTCGCAATATGGCATCGCGCATGCCAATTTCTATGCTGATTCCGTCTCAGCCACTAATCCAGCTTTGACAGTGGTGTCTTGTTTTCATGTGAATGAAGAGATTGTGGTTCTAGCTTTTCAGTCTTCATACCTTTCTTTAGTTGAAGCCTCCCTGGATATAGTTTGTGCTCTCCATATCTACGTGGAGCATACAAACTCTTTTATAAAATCAAATACTCTTTTTGTGTTATATGGTTTTCACAAATGAGGATGGCCAGCTAATATACTTTGGCAAGATAGATATGTATGACTATCTCTCAGGACTACACATAGGCTGATCTCCCTGTTCCAAACATGGTGACAACACATTCTACTCAGTCTGTAGGGCGATCATGTGCATTTAGTTGTGGTACTTCTGTTGAGCAAATATGCTAGACAGCCACCTGGTCAACTGTGCACACTTTCTCAGGTTCTACGCCTTTGATACTTTTGCCTCTCAGGATGCTTCCTTTGAGTGATGAGTTCTACTTTCTGCTTAAGAGCATTCCCCACCCTTAGGGGAAATGCTTTAGGACATCCCCATGGTATCCCTGTGGATCCCTATGGACTCTGAAGAATAAAATAATAGTTATGGTAGACTTACCATTGATAACTCTTTTTCTTCAAAGCCCATAGGGTCCATAGGGCACTCACCCTGATGCACCCAGCTGCATTGGGAATTTTTACTTCTGGTGATGGATTCCCTCATCTTGTATGAGAGTGTTTAAGGTGTATGATTGTTCCTCCTTCTCATTTTTCCTTCTCCTGCTATGCGGCTTATTTACAAAACTGAAGGCATGTGGCTGGGGGCAAGATATATATGGGAAGGACCTGAGGCATCCTGGGGGCTGAATGCTTTAAATGTTTTATGCCTGGGTCTCTCCAATCACATTACCCCATTGTATCCCTGTGGACCCTATGGACCTCAAAGAAAAAGAGTTATCAATGGTAAGTCTACCATAACTCTTATTTTTCTATGTACCATACTTCCAGGTGTACAAACTATGACTGTATGTAATTTAGGCATATGTGTAAGTGGTCATTATATTGTGTCACCTTTATAGGAATGTAAATCATCTTCCAGATGAGGAGAAAATGGTACTGGGCACACTGGAGTAACAAGTAGCTGCAGTGGTGGCAAATGGGACACAACTGAAAACCTCAGTGGAGGTGTCATGTGGCTGGAAGGTCCTAAAGAGAAGTTACACACAATTATACCTTTTTTTAATTTTGCCTTCAACAATCACATAGTGCTAAACTAATTACCTTCCACCTTGTGATTCTCCACATTATGTGCTGCAGAGGGCCGACCTTCGGCAGCAGAAGACTTCTTCTGCACTGTACAAATATAAACAAATATCAAAAGATTATTGTACTACTTAATATGTTATAGTGGGAATAAATCAACTTTACAGTGAATTAATGCAGACATTACGCATTATGTCTGCAAAAGAATGTTGAATCATTAGATCTTGTAAACATTTGAAATTAGTTTTAAAAAAAAACGAAAAAAAAAAAATTATTGATTATGCAAAAATGGATGTTAGACTACATAATGTTTACAACAAATAGCATAAACCAAACCATTATTTTAAAAAAAATTGTCATGTCAAAACACATTTATGTGTTCAATATATAACTCCAAAAATACAGTTTTCCTTTCCATAAAGTGTATGTTTAGAAAAAGAAAACAACATATACCCATATATTACTGTCAATAATGTTGCAAAACTACAAGTCCCAGCATGACCAAGACACAATTACATCTTATAAATAATAATGGGTTTATGGATATGGAGGAGTGGTTGGTAACAAAACACAACACATGGCACAGGTGGACTTGGCATATGCTATGTGCTGTGAATTCAAATGATATTGGCTAGGTTGAATTAGTTGTGCAGAGTCAATAAGCAATTTACATTATACATGGAAATGTCAACATGGTTGTAATTAAATTTGCAGCATACATGTATTTCTGTAGAGGTGCCCAAGAGTAAAGGGACTCATGTTCGAGGAACATTAAAACATGAACTACATATTTATTAATTTGTTTAGTTGAGGGCAATGTCATGTAGTGTTCCCAGTGGAACGGAATAAGGTTCTTGGATACAGAAGGTTAATTAAGCCACACAAACCAGTATCTTGAAAAAAGATTTAATTTATTACAACAAATTACAAGATATAAAAGATGTAATAGAAACTTAGCTTCGGAATATAAATGGTTACACGATCCAGGAGAATTGTCTCTCAAAATGGAGAGCTGGAACGAACAATTTCCTGGCCACTAACTGCAGTCCAGGCATAGGGCAGGCCACTGGAAGCTTCTTTGTTCTTCATTTATATAGCATCCTACTTGTCATACACATCTAACTCTACTAATATGGGCATAAACATAATTCAAACTACTTTATTGGTTAACTACTGATAAGAACTTTCTAAAACTAAACGCAAGCATACATCGCAGTAGACAACGCATTGTGGATTTATGGCATGTCTGCTTCCACATTCCTGTACCATTTCATGCCTGATACACCACTTCATGTCTGATACACACATAAGAACCATGAATAGAAATGGCTGTCAGTAGCCATTTTGTTATCCCAATACATGTAGCCATGTAAATATCACATGATATCAGCAAAAATGTGTTAGTACATATTACAGGCAGAAGCTTAGTACATGATGCCTCACCACACCATTCCAAAGTATCCAGAAAAACAGGTTATACAAACAGAAATCTACTTTAATAATATGCAATATACATGTAACACACACTGCAACAGCAAAATGTATTTTAAATGTTAAAAAATAGGACACAACAATAAGAACATGATATTAACATTCATTAAACACAATATAGATAAATCTTTACATTTTGATAAAAGAACACCTTTAACTAAACCAAAATTAAAAATTAACCAACTTCCAGGCCTTCTTGGGTGATCAGAGTCCCTCACATATGTGGCCCTCACCACCTCAGATGGGAAGAGGATCTTGAGGGGCTCCTCATAATCAAGGTACAGTATATGATGATGTAAGGGGAACCACCACCTGACTCGCAGGCCGACTTCGCTTCTTTCGACATCTTGTCTTTTACCTGCCTCTTGATGTCGTAGAAGCATTTTTTGCATTGGTCAAATCTGTGCAGTGATGACCCCTCTGCATTGACTGCTGTGATGGCTGCCTGCCAAATCTTTCTTCCGGTGCTGACCTTGGCTACTGTACCTCGCAGCTAAACAGCTAGCGGTGATTTCTCATCAGCTCCGTCACCAGTGCCATGTTTTCTGCAAAGTTGAAGTGCACATTGCTGCCGGACCTGGTCTATGTGCGCTGAGAAGCCTTCACATCACTGGCCTCCACAGAAGAGGTTGGTCCCTGAGCAGCCATGTCCTCAACCTCTTCCACCTCCCTCACCTGCCTCTCCTGAACATCAGACATACTGACAAATAAACACAAAACACACAAAGATAAAACAACACACTACTCGCCTACCACCACACAACACACATCACACACACCACAGACACACACAAACAAACACTGACAATAGACTTTAAAAAAAAAACAAAGAAACAAAAAAGAGACTAACTTAAAAATTACTCCACAATAAGAAAGGCAAACAACTTACACACAAAATACAGCAATCAGAACTCGCTAATAAACTCTAAAAAAAATAGCTCCAACAACAGCAAACTCCTCTCTCTTACCACTCCACTAACTAAACCCATGAGGTTCAGCCAGTTTGGGGTATATTTAAATGGCTAGGACAAGACATTCCCATGTATGACACTGTAAACCAATCACAAACGGTCTTTTACGTATGTACCCAAATCAGACGATTTAGAGTGAATGCGTACGCATTTCACAAAACGAACGGATGCTAAATTCTGCCATGTTCGGCCGAGTAGGCCAAAATCAAATGCTAAATACGACCAAAAATATGAATGGTTATGCATATATACACCATCGAACAACATGAATAACAGCAAATTGTCAGCTTAGTAAATTCAGCAACCAGTTAAAAAATTAAACACATGAATCTGGACTATGTCATCTCCGAATACTTTCAAATTATTTTCTACTAATACTACTTTATTTAGCATTTTTATTACACCTTTCACCTGTGTCTCGCCTTTTAACACATAGTAAGTGTTAATAATAATAAATGAAAAGCTAACACCTTAGCCTCTCACAGGTGCTCTGCCCTGGGGTGGCTGGCCTTTGCTGTTTTTTTGGGGTTCCATGCCCCAGATTTTGACTAAGTATTAGGGACCTCCAGTAATCAGAGAATCTGAGAAGTGGCCTGGAGGCTTAGCCATATTTTTGCAAATACATGCAACTGAGATCTCTGAATTATCTACCACCATGTAGTTTTTCAAATCTTATTGCTGATATCTTTCAGAGTGCTGGGGGAAACCATTTGCTGTTTCTTGTAACAAACACATACTGTATACCAGTAGTAACTAATTTCTTCTCCCAAAGACCCTATAATCATTTTGGATGGCTGCACCGAGTATGACATACCTACACAAATCGGAGATGAAAGAGACGTTTTTGGGTTGAGAAGGCAACAAAATATAAACAAACACAGTACAGAAGAAGAAATTGGAAGTTTGGTGAAAGAATGTATGGTGAAATTAAGCCTCATAAAGGAACAGAGACATGAAGTGGAAACAACACTAAAATACATCCTGAATTTAACTGAATCCCAGTGTTGTGGCAAAATTCTACTAAACAAAGAGTTTGATATGTGTTAATAGGACTATTTAATACTCATTGGTGTAACTTTACCATGCTCATGCATGTTAAATTTGGTGTACACACTGAGTGCAAGTTTTTAATAAAAATTCAAATTAGAATTTTAGACATTCAAGTACATTAACGTTTTTGGAGTTGACTTATAGCATACAGTAATTCACAATTACACAAACTGGGTCCTTAAGGCATCCCACCAGTCCAGATATATTTGTTTGTATATGCAAACTATACAAGATACTAATTTAAAGAGTCGTGCTACTGCATGGATCTCCTTAAAACCTGACCTATTGGGTTGCCTTTAGGACCCAGTTTATAAATACTGACATAGATTAATTGAGATGTTTTAAAATTTTAGATTGCTACATTACTGTTCTGTTGTTTTATTGGTGTGACAACCATGTAAGCTTTAAAAAAAGTAAAAAGCTTGACTGATGTTATTTACAGTATTGTGGATAAAACAAACTACAACATAAGACCTCCCATAATATCTAACATACCGTCTCCTGGCTGACAAAATTAAGATAAGATTTAATTTATCTGTGTAAAGCTGGTAAATTCATGTAAAACATATGTGCACACAGATGATTTGAAACATATCATAATGGTGAACTCCAGGTGCAAATCATTTGTAATATGATGGGAGTGCCATTGTGTGTGGGTAGGTAAGATATAACATTACCTATATTGTGATCAAACATTACCTGACATTGTGGTACTGATCTGTATTGCTGGTTTCAGAGATGAACATATAAAATGATACCCTAATGCACATATTACCAAACGTAGGTGCTGACAGTGTGAATTCTCTTTGTAGGATTCTTGCTTGCTGACAATAAGGAATCCACGTGGTTTCTTGAGGCAATTGATTTGTAATAGTTATAATATAAAGCATTGAATAGGAAGTGATACTACACTACTCAGTTTGAGCATAAAAAGAAGTCTTGCAGTATTGTGTTCTCCTGAACATTCACAAAAAGGTTTTTTTGCCAGTGGTATTTGCACCACAATGCAACATACATTGTGTGTTTAATGCTGTGCATGGGTCATTGTGAGAACTATCCAAGGCACTAGTGACAGGTAGTCCACCATCACAAAACAGCAATAGCATGTTGCCACCCACAAGGCGGATGAGGTATGGACAACAAAAATATATATGACATATCATGAGATTATTGAGAATGCACACACTGGTTGATATTGGGAGTGTGGCCAAGATTTCCAAGCTGGGCCAACAGATAAAATAATCTAACGTTCGTGTTTGTAGGCAAAATTGTCAGAATTTCAAAACGATTGTGCATACACACTATTGAATACATTAAACCATATTCATGATTATTGGCAAATTGGCCCAATACTTGTACAGTATAGTGTGTAGCCAGCTTTAGGCTGTGTAGACAACTAAAGATTTATCTGTCTAATCTCTCTGGTGGGAAGGAAAGTCTTGTCTGTTTTCCAATGACGGGAGCAAACTTCTATTGTTATTTGCTCCCATACATTGCCAGATTTCCCATCCCACCAGACAGATTAGACAGATCAATCTTTAGGTGTGATGCAGTGCCATGGGCTATTCAATTAGAACCCTTGGTAGTCCATGATAAGCCCAGAGGCTGTACTTAATGCAGATTTCTGTTCATTATTTCCTGATGTTAAAAGAAAAATCTGCATTAAGTTGGGCTCTCTACACTTATTATGGGCTCCAAAAATGCTTTAACCCACAGATTTACTGCACGAGGAAAATGTTTTCTTATTGAATAGCTCTGTGACTAAAGCTCAAGGCTACACCCCATTTCCTCACATGGTAACATAACAAAGATAATTTAATTTGGCACTAAAACACACTTGATAATGCAAATAAAGTAAAACTGGTGGGGTTGCGACATGAACGTAAGATTATAATGTACTGAACACGTGTTTTTTTAAAAGGTATATTTTCTACTTATTTTGTGAAGGGGAAGGCTATCTATACAAACAAACATGTACTAAGAACCTCAATTATACTCCATGATAACTGTTTTGACTATCTGTATTCTTAGTGCTTAGGGGCATATGTATCAAAGCTTGATTTGAGATAAAATTGAGAGATATATATCACCAACCAATCAGCTTCTAACTTACATTTTGCAAGTTGTGTTTAAGAAATGATAGTTTGGAGCTAATTGGTTGGTGATATATATTTCACAATTTTATCTCACATCAAGCTTTGATACATATGCCCCTTAGTGTACACATGCCTTTTATTTTTCTTAATTTGAATGTATTTTAGTGTTTGTAAGTTCTGTTTGTTTAAATAGACTGTATTTTAATATAACATATTATAGTAGGTTTAATATTACATGCATAGTTTTTAGAAAATAGTATAGATTTTTTCATACAGAGAATTTTGTCTACTACTGATTGATATCAGTTCACAAATAAAGTGAATTGTGGATTGAGCACAGCATATATGCCTTCTGTCAAGTGTTGCAAGTAAGGCAGAGGATCACTTGGTATTCCAGTTATATAGTAGACTTATTAGAATGTGCGGCGGTAGTATTACTATTAACAAAGTATAAGTGGTTGAAGTGTGGGTTATACAAACCTCTTTTGAAGATTTCTTGAGTGGTATAAAGTCTTCTGCATTTAAAAAAAAGTAATTGTCCAGGCTTTATGGCCTTCAAGTTAAAATAAAGATGGATTTGAAAAGCACTTGTTGGCTTATCAAACCATTACAAGGGAGTTACAACATTCTAGACCTGCTGTGACTTTGCTGAAATGTCAAATGCTGACAGATTATAAATGAGGTCAAGTTGTTCTAGGAGGCCTTTTTATCTGGCTGTTACTAGAGTAATACTTACTTACAATGTGTTTCTCTCAATAAGCAAATAACTTTCAAAGTACAGTGAGCCTAAATTCACTTGGCACATGATGGCCAGCCTCAATGTAAAGCATTGTCATGGAAGGGAATTTTTCTTGTTTAGTGTCCTGAAATGTAAGATTTTTTTTTGTTTCTTTATTCTAATTTTGTCATTCAGGTAGTTTAGGTCACATACAGTATATATATATATATTTGACCAAGTATAAGTGAGTAAATATCACTTCATCTATATTTCAGTTCAGGATCAGTTGTAAGAAAATTTTCTTGCCAACTAATGGATTGGTGATATATTTAGCATTTGTATTGTTTGTGCTAAAAATATTAAATACATCAAAAATCAACATTATGCATAATACAGTACATTTATTGGCTAAACTAACCATAATATTAACACAATAAATGCAAATCTCAAAAACATTACATGATGAACCTTTGATGCAGAGGCATATACAGTGCTACTGCATGTAAGTGTATTAGCTACCAGTTTCAGTTTATGAATATCACAAAATTATATTCTGAGGACTTGTGTTACATACAGGTAGAAAAATCAAAATGTACTAAATAAGCGAATAAAGTGCTAATCTGAATTTATTAATATGATGCTAACCTTCTAGCAAAGTTTCATAACAGCTAACCTGGGTCTGTGAACCTGTAAAATGAAAAATCCATAGTTCTCAGAAAAATAACATTTATTGACAAATGGTGCAGAAACTACAACTTAAAAATATTTTTTTTCAATTCAAATAAAGTCAGAATAAATCAATGACCAATGTTCCATGCACACCGGCTTGTGACGTTTTACATTAGTACTGTATGATGTATTTTGTTCTTTTTTCAATGAACACATTCCACATCTCTTGGGTTTTGGTAGACATATATTGGTTCCAAGTTACTGTTGGTGCATTTTTTGCAGAATGTCCTGTAACAAAATCTTAACTTACCATCGTAAAGTTGCCACTTGAATGTTTTCACATGCTGGGGTTTTAAACCTAATATTTACCTCTGCGCTGCCTCTCCCAGCTCATCCTGAGGTTCAGAGGTGTCCACTGACGATTTTCCAGATGTGCATTCGCAAAGGGCTTTGGATCCTCCTACCAGTTTCGCTCCTGTATGGAGGGAGTTTTTTCAAAGAGTGGGAAAAGCTCCCTCTATACATGAGTTAAACCGGTTAGAGGATCCAAAGCCCTATGCAAATGCACATCTGGGCAATCGTTATCTTAGTGCATTCACCCCTTGCCATCGCTGGGACTGGTTGCCATACACTTTCCATTGTTGTTGCTGTACACTTGGGGAATCCTCCATACCATCTGGAAAATAGAGGCTACTGACATCCAATTCTATTGTCAGCACTTGTGGCCCAGGCGGACCCCTGCAGGTGGATATATGGGTGGCATGCAAGCACAGCAGCTGCATTAGTCTTTACAGCACAGGAGATATTCAGGACTGCCTAATCCCGCACAGCATACTGAGTGCTGACTACTAACATTAGTGGAGAGTGGTGACTGTACAAGTTTTCATGTTTGCATCTACATCTGATTTGTGGCTTAAAACCAAGAGCGATATTTTATAAATCTATGTACTGAGTCCTTTAATAGAAGTGTCATTTATAGATTAGACTTGGAGATCTCCATGGAGTCATTGTGATCACTATTGTTCAATTAGTTTCATGTATTTTTATATGTAGTAGTTCCAGGGATAGACTCTTTTCATCTCAGTCTTTTCTCCATGTGAAAGTACTTAATCAAACCACCTAGTTTTCTACACGTAACTTAGACCAGCTACTACTGTAAGCTACAGTTCAGATACAACAGAATCCTTAGATCTGCAAGCAGAGAAAACTCCCATCCTGACAAATATTCTTTATTGGAAAGTTAGAAATGGCTGGGTGCTTTAGATCCATGGTTAGCTTTCTAAGGTTAGGAGTGACCTGACATAAACAAGCTGATTATATATGTTTGGTTTACAGTAATTGACAACTTTATTTGTTCCATTAGTCCTATTGCTAAAAGAGATGAGAAATTTGGTTTCTATGGAAACCAAACACACTGCAACTTAGGAGTTTTTGAGTGCTGGGTCGCGTCTTCCCATATTTGGATACCAAAATGAGGTAAAACATTTTTCTGATGTTGTATCTAACATATTTTGGATTGCATATAAAAGTCCCTCCCTATTTTATAGGGCACTATTTCACACAAGAGAGTAGAGGAAGATGTGTGGGACTGTGGGCTGGAGCACTGTGTTGAAAGAAAACACCATTAGCATACCATCAAGGCTCTGTAAGGGTGCTACTAGGATTAGGAGAAGTAGGTAGGAGTGCAAATAGATTTTTGGTTGAGTAGGTGCCTAGTTTAAAGGAACAGGGTGACTCAGACATCCTCATTGTCAGTGTTTTTAATTTGTCGCACACACTGACTGTGCACTCACACACTTCAGTGCAAACAAACAAGCTACTGTCTGTGTGTGTCTGGTGTTTTTTAGGTTTGTTTAAGTGAACCTGCACCTTTTTTACCTCTAGGAAATATATCACTGCAGAACAATATTATACAGTATATAGTGTTAATCTCTTTAAAAAAATATCTTTGGTGTGTGAGGCTTCTGTACCTCAAGAAGATATTTTTGTTTTTGAGGTTTTTTTACAGTTACATATAAAATAATATTTTTTTCTGATGTCTAAAACTAAAAACACCTTCTGTTTTTTTTATTAAAATTTAACAATTGTTAGTGTTGCTTGTGTACAAAAAATGGAGACAGTTAAAAAAAAACTATTGCATAGTGTGTTATCCTTCCAGTGTAAGTGACAGTGTGTGCTGTGGTGTCCCTCCATCATCTTGCACCCCATAATAATTAGAAAACAAGAAAAGAGAAGTAATCTGTGTGGGGGGCATTAGATTCTAATATGTATAGTTAAAACATCGCTTTAATTAGAAGCAGATTAAATATAAACTATGTAGAAAAAGTGACTGGACACTGACAGCAAACAGATCAACAAGATTTATTGATGTCAGTACTTTGTAGGTCCACCACATGCAATGACAACCTTCTTGTCAAACTGTCCACAAGTTCCTAGACAACAGCAGGGGTGAAGATCTGGACTCTGAGCTGGTGAGTCCATCCAGGTTACCAAATTTTCAGTATACAATTCCAGCCCTGGAAACATGACAGGTGGCGTTGTTGTCCTGATAAAAAATATTTGTTGTTTTCATAGAACTGTAAGTGCATGGCCTCCCTAAGAAGTGTTCTTGTTGAAACTGCCACATTAATGGCCATTTAGAACTAATGTGCATTGGTATAGATGGTATGCAGTTTGCTTGCGCTGAGGTGTCCAATCACTTTTGTGTACATAGTGTATGTATAGTTTGACCTTTACAACATATGGTAAGGGAAATATACATAGTAAGGACAGAAATTTCCCAGTGTCTAGTGAATTTAATTTTCAGCGAATAAATATAAAGTTATATTATAACTAGTATAACTGTATTATGGGAGATATCCCCAGAAAAAAAAATTATATAATTTTTAGGATATTAATCCAAACAGTTATTCTACAATTCTACAGTAATGTCCTTAATCATAGATATCAGTCAAAAGGTGTTTATCAGCAGTTACAATATGAATGTCTACTATGTGCTTATCAATTAGATGATGTGCAGGTTTGAAAGGTTACATATATTTCTCATAAATGCAATCAATGTGCAAATATAGCATTCTGGTAGATATAATAGCAGCGTCAGTCAATTGCATATCAAATAGATAATGTGCACATTTCGATAATTAGATACAATTCTCATAGAGTGAATGTGCAAAAGTAGAATAGTAATGTGCAAAAAAATGTAAATCTCTGGTGTAAAATAAACACAGTATAGGCAAAAAGTCAGAACACATGCAAAATCACATAGATGTAATATGCATATGAAAATTTTTGCAGGGGTATTGTATCCAATAAATGTAAGATTGGATACTCTAAATGGTAATACAGGTATATTCTCTATTTTAAGATTGCACAATTGTGTAAATTATACAATAGTGAAGAGAAAGTTGCTCATATGGTATGGAGAGGACTGGTACTGTGTTTCAAATACCTGTGAATAAGTAGTGAATGATATGTGATCAAGTCTGTTACTCACAACTAAGGGTATTGAAAAAGATAGTTGAACACCTGCTTATGGCCTGCACAGTCAGGTGAGCCTGTTACAAGTAGTGCATGCCCACTCTTACCTAGTCATACCAATGAAAGTATCACAGACAGGCAATAATAAGTAAGAGAAGTAAGGGAAGAGGACAAGCACTTAGGAGCTGACTCAGACCCAGACGCTAAGCCATGAATGCATGCTTAGGCCGATAATCTCATGTTTGCGTATGTGTCATTATGCACGTGCATGAGTCACTCACTGTGCTCGGGAATTGTGCCCTCATAGTACACAGACTGGATGCTAATTTGAGTGACAGTGCGGTTTGTGGGTGGTAACAGGGGAAGGTGCTTGTGAACGAGGGAGTGGATGAGCTAACGCAGGCATATCTGGGCATCTAAACGGCGTTTTAGGGGTGTGCATAATTAGCAAAGAAGAGTCATTGTACATGTCACTTGCTTGTATTTTAGCCAGCACTGATTGCAGTGCATGGGGTGTGGTAGGGTCTACCTCAAGTGCTACATGCAGCTCCGATGTCTCTCAATGTCACCGATTAATCACAAACTCCCTGGACGTGTGCTAAAAGTGAACGGTCGAAATTTTTACACTGATGTGAGTATGCTCTGCCGTTGCTCTATAAGACATAGAGGGCATCCTTCCACCAGACAGTGCGATCTCAGCATTTGCATGCCTGGCCCCTTTTGGCTGCATGAGAGCGCAGCTTAGTGTCCGACTCTGAATCAGCTCCTTAATGCTGCTGCTTGCTTTGTATGTTACTCATAGTGAAAACCAGGTGAGTGATATTCTGCATGTTAGTCCCTTATAGAGAGAGATGGTGGAAAGGCTAGCTGCAGGCAGGTTCACAGTGAAGACACTGTTCAGAGACCGTAGAGTAAATAAATAAATACACCTGCCCAGACAATCCTGTGTCCTACCTTTTATGTTGTACAATGAAGCAGAGTAACATTGTTTGTGAGGTCGGGTCAGTCCTGTACACAGGAGTGACCATATCATGTCCCAAGACATGCACGATTTACCAGAAGTGGCTTTCTCAATTGGTCACTTATTTTGGATAAAGACCAGTCCTACTATATTGTAGGGTTGACCAATGGGAACACAATTGTAAGTTGATTGACATATATTACACTAAATCCTGAGTAAGGGGAGTGTTGCCGTGTAAAGTGACAGACACAAATAAGGGTAACTCCTTATGTGTATGAATTCTCTGCTGCATACCAATAGGAACTTTGTTTTGGCTTACAGGTAGTTCAGCCTGTCATAATGTAGTGGGCCATGCTTATATATGAATTGAATGACCACATGCATATAGAGTATACATGTTAATTTACATTCACAACCTATTTATGAGTTAATTGACAGAGAGCAAGTTTAAGTAAGCTTGGCCATATGTGAGAGAGGGGGTTAACAGTGATGGTCAATCTTGATGGTACAAAACAATTCTCAAGTGTAAAAAAAACATTTCTTGACTGGCGTCAAAAGTAATACTGATCCTTGATTAGTTGATAGATAAGCAGGAGTAGCAACCCAATCCTAGTGCTGTGGCTGCTGCCAGTAATGATAATACTTCAACATCTTCTAAAGGTGTCTAGGAGAAATAAAGTTTAAGAAAGGGCACAATGTTAAAGAAAAAATATCACCTATAACAATAACAGGTTAAATGTACTGCTGAAAATGTAAAATTGCCAGTATATCATAAGCCACACCCAGTTGTAAGGAAAGGCTCAGACCATGGCTTTCTGGTGGTGGTCCTGCTACTGCTGGTTTATGCACTAGAATTCCTATTGCACAACTAGGGGCTAAACACAGTTAAGGCATCTTATATAATCTCACATGCAACACCTTTTTGCTCTAAGTCTAGGAAAGTCCCTTTAAAACAGCCAAATTAGTGCATAAAAAACACTAAGTCTAAAGAACAAACTGTGTGTTCACAAACCCCTGAGGAAAGTCTAAGGGTTTCCTAAAGTGCTATGTGTGAGTCTTGCATTTCTGATACTGTAATCCTACAGAAGCCTCCTTCCATCATTTCTGCATGCTCTGTGAATGTGAGGACAAGTAGCAGTAAAAGTAAAGATGGTGACATAGAAATTGAGGATGCTACTATAGAAATGCAACAGGATGAGGGAGATATTTGTGTATCTAAAGCTAATGAAAATGTGGATGATGAATGTGTTGGACAAAAGAAGTAGTTCATAAAATTCATGAGGAGGATGTTGTTTGGGTCAAAGTAAGTCAGCCACCAGTGGCAGCAGTTCTTGCCAGTGATAAGAAGGCCATTGCCATGCCTGGAAATAAGACCAGAAAAGCTCTCTCTTTTGTGTGGAATTATTATTATCCAAATCCTGGCAACATTTGTCAAGCCATCTATAACATTTGTAAAGCCACAGTAAGTAGAGGTAGGGATGTTATCCATCTAGAATCCCCCTCCATGTTATGCATATGTAGCGAGTTCATGCAAATTATTTTGTAAAATCTCAAAAATCCTATAAAATAATAACAAGCAGTCTAGCATCAGCTGCCAGACGCATGGATAGATGCTAGCACATGCAATTTCCACTGCCAACACCTGCATCATAAATCTAACCATTACTAATCCTTAGGTAGTCCACCGGCATCCAATTTGGGAAGGCTAACTGACTCTTCCCCTATGCAGGATTTCCCAGATGAATCCATGCACACTAGGGCTGCTGCTGCTGGGATGAATCTTCATCCCAGAAGGGAACCAAAAAGACTAGTAGTTTCAAACAACAACTGGCTGTGAAACAAACAATCATTTGCAAGAGAAAGCAAGTATTAAGGCAGCCATCCAGTTGCAAAACAGATCACTAAAGACAAATTGGCTACACTAGCACTGGATCTGTGTTTAATATCCACTATCAATGCATGTCATTAGAAATGCCATCTTCCTGAGTATGCTTAACTACAGATAATGTATGCGAACAAGCAGTACCGTTTAAACAAAAGCGTACATGACTGTGACAGCTTACTGGGTAGGTGTATCACCATTAGCAGCAGCATCTAACAAATTGCAAGCTCATTCACAGGCAGGCTACTCTCTGAATCACTGGCTTCAAAAAGAGGCATACTGGTATCAACCTGTTGGAAAAACTGAGGGGTATGATAGCAAAATGGCTTACCCTGCTAATACCCATTTCAGGATTTGTAATTTCCTTTAATGTAAATAACATTATACAAACGTTATACATTATACTGTGTGAATTTGAACACATACCATGTTTTGCAAACACTAACTTGGTGGACAGGTGCATGCCATAGATGCTGACTGTGGCCCTGAGTCAGGAAAGGACGCAGTTGTTAACATGCACGCAATTGGTCAATTGTTGCATACTGTTAATGTATTGCAGTGCACATGTGTGAAATAACAATTGTATTCAGAACTGTGATTGCAGAGGCTACACAGTTATATGGAAGAAAAGAAAGAGTTTGTCTGAAGTGTGGCACACAAAGTTCAAATATTATCTTATAAAATGAAATTCTTTATTAAATATGCATTCAAAATGTCCCAATTAGGGAACAATGTTCAGCGAAATAAAGTATAAAATGACAGGAAAAGTAATGTGTACAAGTAAGAATTTGTGTAATAAAATCAAAATTAATCCTTGCTGTGTGTCCTCATTTTAATTCTAAAATTGTGTTCTAGACCTACTAAGATACAGTATATGCTACACAAATGTAATTGCCCCACTGATTCTTATTATGTCAGTAGATGTCAATTTATATAATTGCTTATTACTTCGGAGGTTCCAAATAGATATATGTTGTGGTTGTTGTTACTCCTATTAAATCACCATGTTATTATTAACTTGTTCATGACAGGTCTGCCCTTATTAAATTGGCTGTCCTATCATAAAGTATGTTATTTGATAGATCCTTTACTATTGATACATATTCAGAACAAAGCCTCTACCGAGGGTGAAATTAATAAAAATTATTGCGTGTTACTAGCCACTAATATACCATGTATCTGTTATGAAATTTCCATTTACATATATATTGTCTCTCATGATTATTATTCATTTACTGCATTGGATCTACCTCTGCTCCTATTAAAGGCTATATTACTCTTTATCCATTCAGTTAAATAGAAGGGAAATATAAGGAAACAATTTTGCTGTTAGCAATCAAGCAGTTACTAGTATTAAAGCTCCGGTTTCAATTACACTTCTTATGCGGTGGAGGAATGCACTTTACCACTCCGCTGTTCCAATGTACATGTCTGGTTAGAATTACAACATCACATATAGAATCTCCCTCTACTGCTATATGAAGCTCTATTGCTCTTATCCATTCAGTAAATGAGGAGGAAATGTAAGGACACAGTGTTGCTGTTAACATTCAAACAATAACTGGTATAGCATTAGAGCTCCGGTCTCAATTACACCTTTTGTGCGGTAGTTGATTACAATTTACCACTCCGCTATTTCAATATACATGTCAGGTTTGAATTGCCAACATCACATATTAGTCAGAGGAAATGCACAGCGAGGACGTGCCAATGCGCGTTTCGCTGTAATTAGCTTTGTCAAGGCAAGCCGATTGCCTCTACAGCCTTAGGATATATTCATACTGGCTGGCCAATCATGCCGCATCCTGTGGTCACGTGTTAACTGGGACCAATCAGATGTCCCTTCTCTTTCCTGTTGAGAGCTCAGTATCTCAACCAGTGGTATCTCTTTTTTCTTAGATCTCGGGTTGAAGGTGTGGTCCCTTCCACCAATCACATTGTAGTCCATTCAGAATATGCATCTCTGTCACTCTGAATGGAGTAGAGGGGAGATCTTGTAATTGAATAATAATGCTGGTGCTTTCATTGCACTGAATGTATTCATCCTCACTCAGAGGGATAAAGGAAGAGACAGTCATTAGTAAGAAGTGAAGTGAAAAGTGAAATATGTGATACCTTCCATCCTTATTATGGTTCTAGTGAATATGTGTGATTAATTTTTTTAACTACTGTAGTGAAAATTAATTACTTATATATATATATATATATATATATATATATATATATATATATATATATATAACACTCTAGATGGTATACTCTTCCTATTGTGGTACAAGTTATGTAGTTGCAGATTGTCCATTTTTTGTTCAATTTGTCATAAAACCACTGCTTGGGTATCATATACTTACAAGCCTTACAATGACCACATCCAAAAGATCCTTTTTTATTATATAGTGGTTTCTTGATTGTTATTAAATGGCTATGGACTAATCTGTCTCTGATATTCCGTGATCTTCTCCAACTAGTTTGTATTTTTTTAGGTAAAATTGTAGCCAGATCATTATCTGTTGACAGTATTAGCCAGTGTCTCTGGAGAATGTTGTGTATTTCTTTCCATCGGACACTGAATGTCAATACAAATCTCACTATGTCTTCTTTATGTTGTTTCATCTTTGGTTTCAAGAGTGAGTCCCTTGGGTACTTTACAGTTTCTCTGGTAATTTTTATTTTATGTTTGCTGCTATACCTTCTGTCTTAGAGTCTTTCACATAGTTGTTCTTGTCTCACATCCCATTTATCTAAGAATCTCTGACCAATAATTATTAGTAATATACCATACTTACCAGGAGGTCCCTCCTGGTTGAAAATTGATCCACCTAGAGTTCACCTTTTTAAATCACTAAAAACGTAGAAGGAAGATTGGGACCTACTGTACATGGGAGAGGTGACATTTAATAATTCATTCTACTATAAGTCTAACTATTGATTTGATAATACAAGATATATGATGTTTATCATTTAGTTTTTAGATCTATGATATATTGATATGGAATCATATTTCAGAAATAGCAGGTGGAAGATCAGAAAGGGCAAGGGGAGAAAGAAGGAAAAGAGAACTATTAGATTCAAGAGACAAACCACTGGAACAGAGGAGACTCTGAAAATAAGGGAGAATAACATGTACAACCCCGCTCAGAATCATAAATCTTACTGAAAATATACTTAGTGAGGATCAAGTATCAATCCTAAGTAAAGGGCTATCATTTTCACC
The DNA here is from genome assembly GCA_031769625.1 of Taudactylus pleione. NCBI lineage: Eukaryota > Metazoa > Chordata > Amphibia > Anura > Myobatrachidae > Taudactylus > Taudactylus pleione. Next base: position 6,192,071 of record JAUIMM010001311.1, on the reverse strand, counting down.
AGCACAAGAATTAGATAGGTTAAATTGTGAGAAAGATCTACACCTCTTTATGAGGAAAATCCTTTTGAAAAAATCTTCCTTAATCAAACATCTAGACAGAAACAATCCATAACATCCAACTATGATAGTAATACCCTCCAATTAGAGGACCTACCAATATTACAGGTATTGGAGGAATTGGAAAAGGAGGATAATCCAAAATATCAAAACAATAAGACACTGTTTGATACATCTAAAATTAAGAAAAAAATCTCCATTTTTTTCCGGATAATAAACTTTGCCCAGCAGTACAAGTATACCAGGATTTAGTATCAAAAGATCTGGATAAATTGTTCACTCAGAAAAAGCCATTCAGAGATAATATCACCAAAGGTGAAAAAAGGACTCTGGATCAAATTTCCAAGTAGCAGGAGGTGATGATTAAACCTTCAGACAAAGGGGCTAGCATTGTCTTGTGGCCCAAACAGATGTACATCAAAGCATTGGATAGATAACTGAATGATAGCAGTTGTTATAAACAATTTATCTTTAACTTGAACCAAAATGATCTCAGACAATACACTGGTATAACTACCACAGCTTTCAACAATGGGACCATTAGTAAAAAACTACTTTGACTTTTTGAAAGTGGAAAACCAAAGATATCAACACTATACCTCCTGCCTAAAATAGACAAGGATGAGAAGACAGCCCCCGGAAGACCAATAGTGTCAGGAATAGGCAATTTATCAGAAAAAGCTAGTATATTTGTTGATCAACAACTGTGCCAGTTTATATTCACATTACCATCTTACGTGAAAGACACAATGGACGTATTCACCAAACTTGAAGACCTAAATGTGAATCCTGGCATGTGACTGGTGTCGTGTGATGTGGAAAGTTTGTACACCAGTATAAACCATACTATTGGAATCCAAGCTACATAATACTTCCTTAACATGGAAGTGTCAAGTGACTTCAATGATTTTTTGTCCAGCCTTCTAAATTTTGTATTGACCAAAAATAATTTTTTATGTAAAGAGTGCTACTACCTCCAAGTTAGAGGAACAGCAATGGGGACAGCATGTGCCCCCACATATGCTAATCTCTACTTGGGGTGGTGGGATAGGGAGGTGGTATTCAGTGAATGTCGTGTAAAATATATGAACAGTATATTAGTTTTTCTATGCTATATCAAAGATATCCTGATACTATGGGAGGGCGATACAGAGAGCCTGGATGAATTTATCTCAATCCTGAATGTGAATGATCTCAATCTTAAACTGACTCACACTATGAGTCAGAAAGAAATACATTTTCTGGACTTGACAATACGGATTGGGGAATATGGCAATATTACCATGGATATGTTCAGGAAAAAATACAGCTACGAACAGTATTTTACAATCCACCAGTTCCCACTTACCTGCTACCATCCGAGCCATCCCAAAAGGAGAAATGCTCCGTACCAAAAGAAACTGCTTTACCACAGAGTCACACAGAATCAGACAAGACCAACTATGTGAAAGACTCAAAGACAGAGGGTACAGCAGCAAACTAATTAAAAAAGCAACCAGAGAAACTGGAAAGTACCCAAGGGACTCACTCCTGAAACCAAAGATGAAACAACATAAAAAAATACGTGAGATTTGTAGGGACATTCAATGTCCAATGGAGAGAAATACACAACATTCTAGAGAGACACTGGCCAATACTGTCAACAGATAATGATCTGGCTACAATTTTACCTCCAAAAATACAGACTAGTTGGAGAAGATCACAGAATATCAGAAACAAATTAGTCCATAGCCATAGACAACAATCCAGAAACAACTATATAACAAAAAAGGATCTTTTGGATGCAGTCATTGTAAGGCTTGTAAGTATATGATACCCAAGCAGTGGTTTTATGTCAAATTCAACAAAAAATGGAAAATCTGCAACTACATAACTTGTACCACAGTATGAACAGTAGACCATTTAGAGTGTCCTTGTGGCAAAATAAACATGGGAAAGACATCAAGACCACTAAAGATAAGAATCCTAGAACATGTCTGTACAATTGAGAACGTGTCAAGATATAGAAATATTTAAAACCTTAACCTCTGTACCCAGACATTTCTACAAATATCACGACAGCAACCCTAACCTTTTTAAAACATTCGGTATGAAACATGTTCAAATGGGGATCCGCAGAGGAAATATTGATGAAGAACTACTACAAATTGAAGCCAAAATAATCTTCCTAATGGATAGTCTGTACCCTAATGGGCTCAATGAGAACAACAGATACATCCCATTTCTCTAAGAATGACTTGACAAAGCTAACTACAGCAAAACGAGCATCGGCATGTCCTCGCTGTGCATTTCCTCTAACTAATATGTGATGTTGTAATTCAAACCTGACATGTATATTGAAATAGCGGAGTGATAAATTGTAATCCACTACCGCACAAAAGGTGTAATTGAGACCGGAGCTCTAATGCTATACTAGTTATTGTTTGAATGTTAACAGCAACACTGTGTGCTTACATTTCCTCCTCATTTACTGAAATAATAAGAGCAATAAAGCTTCCTATAGCAGTAGAGGGAGATTCTATATGTGATGTTGAAATTCTAAATGGACATGTACATTGGAACAGTGGAGTGGTAAGGTGCAAACCACCACCGCATAACAAATGTAATTGAAACCGGAGCTTTAACTGTAGTTACTGCTTGATTCCTAACAGCAACATTGTTTACTTATATTTCCCCTCTATTTATCTGAATGGATAAAGAGCAATATAGTCTTTAATAAGAGCAGAAGGAGATCCAATGCAGTAAATGAATAATAATCACAAGAGGGACACTATTTATGTAAATGGAAATTTCCTAATAGATACATGGCATATTAGTGTCTAGTAACATGCAATATTTTTTAATAATTTCACCCTTTGAGGCTTTGTTATGAATATGTATCAATAATAAAGGATCTATCAAATAACATAGTTTATGAAAGGATTGCCAATTTAATAAGGGGAGACCTGTCATGAACAAGCTATTAATAACAGGGTGATTTAATAGGAGTAACAACAACCACACCATATATCTATTTGGAACCCCTGGAGTAATAAGCAATTATATAAATTGACATCTACTAACATAATTAGAATCAGCGGGGCAATTACATTTGTGTAGCATATATCTTAGTACTGTAGGTCTAGAACACAATATTAGAATTAAAATGAGGACACAAAGCAAGGATTCATTTTGATTTTATTACACAAATTCTTACTTTATAGTTTATACACACTGCTTTTTCTGTCATTTTAAGTTTTATTTTGATGAACATTGCTCCCTAATTGGGGCATTTTGAATGCATATTTAATAAAGAATTGAATTTTATAAGATAACAATTGAACTTTGTGCGCCGCACTTTAGACAAACTCTTACTTTTCTTCCATATAATTGCAAGTACAGGTTAATTTTACCTATTGTCTGATGGCAGCACCCACAAAATGAATATAACTATTTAGATACACAATATGAGGTTTGATCTTAAAATGGATTGATGTGTGCCGATAAAGTTTTTCCTTTTATTTTCTTCTAGAGGCTACACAGTCCCAGAGCACAGTGATTGAAAGGTAGTGCCATTTGTGGGTGATAGGGGGGTAGTCTGGCGAACCCAGGGGCATGCATAAATTATCCACTGCATGGCCATAAGCAGCCATAGTACAGATAGCGTATTTGGCTGTTAGCAATTTCTAAGTAAGGTCAAAGCTTGTGCAAGTGTGCATATGGGTCCAATTTTTCTCGATGTTATTGATTGTTTCACTATGTTGCCCTAGTATATGAATGTGAGTAAGGGGAAGTGGGCATCCTTATTTCTGCCTGTAATCGCAATGTGAATGCAAACATTTAAATAACACTGCTGATATTAGCATGTGCGGTATGTGTATATAAACAGAAATGCGATCCATAGTGAATCAGGTCCTATGACCTATACATTTTCCGCTGATTTTTGGCATTCAGCATCTTCATGTAAAAGCTTGCACAATCTGCAAGAAGAGTTTAATTTGCTAACATGTAGTAAACAGGTGGAATTCCACCCTTTTATATGCTTTAGTGACTGGACGAACAGCAAAAAGTCATCCTTTCCTATACTACAAATTATGACATAGGGAGACAAGGGGGAATGTACAGTACTTTACTCAAGGACAGTGGAGAATAGTTTTATGCAAGATACTGAAACCATTTAAAGAGTAACCAATGAAGTGAGTTCAGAGACTGCCAACCTGAGTCAGATGATTCTATTAGTTAAACTACTGTAAAAACAACTAGAGAAACTAAAGGAGGAGATGAAATAAAGTCTTTCCACTAAGTATGATAGACTTGTAGTTCAAATTCTTTATTTCCTTCATGAGGTATAGGTAAAAATTCTGTATAGTAAACTGCGCTAATTATTACCTGGCTGAATACTTAAATGAACTTAAAAACACATCTATTTCAAGGTGCATTCATTCAAGGTAAACAAATATTTATTCCACTAATTAAAACACACAAATTAGTGAACATATAATATATAAAAACAAAGAATTGTGCATATATAAAGTGCATACTGTATATAATGGTGGATACCATCAAAGGCAAGATATTAAGGAGAGGCCATATAGTCCATGTTTTTCTTATCAAATAAAGGTGTTGTGGTGGGCTAGCTTAATTCAAAGCAATGAGTTCCCAGGCCTTCCAGCTCAGCACCACCGCAAACAGTTTTGTCAGACCATATAGAAAGTACTCCTGCAGTTTATACTCTGTGGTCCCAGCATCAGGATTTCCGTGCAACATGTTTCGGTAGTCAAACATTCTTAAGGAATGGATATCCTGCTTTACCTGGAGAGGGTTTAAATACCTCTGTTTACAATTACCTCCTCCCTCTTTTTCCAATAAAACTTTAAGTGATGCATGCTTGTCACCGCCCACTTCCAGTTTCCGGTTTTCTAACTTCCTGTTTCCGGTTTGCTCACTTCCAGTTTTTTGTTCCATATGCCAAAACCAGAAGTGACACATGCGGATCATCATCTACTTCCGGTTTGCGTTCCAAGTGGTGACAATCTTTGTTGAAATGCATTGTTAACCATTTGCAATAGGGCATCATTTCCAATCCCTTTTGGAGGTTCCAGAGGAGCCAAATCTAATTAACAATTTTTGATATGACTTGGCACTTTAGAGCTGGATCCATTATTTTATTGATTTTATGGTAGTCACCCCTCCTCCATACCAAAATCTACTGCTGAACTTGGTATTCCAGCAGAGTCCTCCCCTATACCAGAGAAGGGGGTTTCACATAAAATTATCCAAATGATGACCCATGTGACATGTAAAAATAAGATATAACAATGAGAAAAACAAATAAATTAAAATATATATATATAAAATTACTATATAGAGATATATATATATATATATATATATATATATATATATACAATTTAATCAAAAAACCACTTCAACTCAAAACCTTAGGTTTAAGTGTGTATAAATTGAAGATCCACCTCATCTCAGTCTGAGCTAGGTTGGTTTCCACACTTTTATTCTTTGGCATTTTTTACTTGTTGAGAAACTGAAGGAGGAGGTGAAATAAAGCAATTCCACTAAATATGGTGGACTTATAATTCAAGTTCTTTATTTCCATCTTGAGGACCAAAGAGTTTGCAACATCTTGAAATTGGATCAGTACATTTTGACGACCATGCTAGAATGTAGGTTTAAATCCCATGTAATATCTTTCTTTCCAAATGACACAGATCTTAAGAGATGCAAAGAGCTCCTTATGAGAAAGCTGCCAGCTCAAGTAGCACATAACACAAAAATGTCTCTTCCTTTAGTTTCTCCTGCAAATGCTGCTGCCAGGAAATAAATTGACCTTCCCCAAGACACCCACTGGTGATGAGGATGAGTCAATTCAGAGCACCATAGTGAAACACCATTATGACATCTGGTCAGGTTGTAAAGAATTACCCCAAATTATTGACACTTCAACTGTGGACTCAATCTCATACAGTTAGCATCAATAGAATGGCAGATGATAATTTTAATGACAATGTGAAAATTATCATGTCACACAGTCCCTTTGAATACTGGGAGTATATAGAGTGAATTTGGAGTCCCTTGTACAAACTAGCTTTGCTTTACTTAAGCAGCCCATACATCAGTTTGTATGCAGAAAAAGTGTTTATTACAGTTGGGAACCTAGTAAGTGATTGGCGCAGGAGGCTAATTCCAAATAATTAGGAAAAACTGGTATTCATAAAAATTAACTATACGTTTTATCAGGAAGTAATTTGCTACCAATTACAACAAAATACATATAACTCTATTATGATTGATTCCAATGGGGATGAACTAATATTGTGTGGTGATGATGGTATTACCAACACTGGTGAGGATGAGGATGATAATGACAGCTTACAAGTGTAGATATGAATAATAAGACTGTTAGCTGCCTAATGCCCATTGATAGCTTTGTTTTGTGGGGGCCAAAATAAATCAAGCACTTCAGCAACAAGTACTGTAGTTCCTTTTTTGTGGCTTAAGTGGTTGGTTTGTAAAACTGTGCATGTCCTTATTAAAATACAACATAAGGTTGGAAGGGAGGGCCCAAGGACAATTCCATTGTCCACAAATTTTCATTTTGATCTTTTCCAAGATAAGGTTGGTTTGTCAGGCAGTGTACTGTATATTACTGTAAATACTGAGACGTTCATGTTCTTTAGTATTTTGCAATGCCATCCATCACCAGCTTCTCACCCAGACATATAGACCCAATTTCCTGCAGCTTCTCAGCAAATACAGACTGGTATCATCAATTCATATTATTAATAATTAATTATTAAATTTGACTAGGCTGTTTCTTTGTCATAATCTGGAGTAAACAATCTCATTTGAATTTTTGATGCTCCTTTTTTGGTAGTGTTTCCATTTCCCTGCTTTACTTTTTTATAGTTAAATTATTAACACTAATCAATCAATCAATCAATCAAACAATCAATCACATTTGGATTTTTGTTTTTTAATGGTTTGTTCAATCTTTAATTTACAGTTATATTCTGTAATTAATCAATGCTTTACCTGGCTTCCTCCAAATAGTACTCCAACTCCATTTATCTGTGCTGGCATTGGGACTCTGGGCCTGATTCAGAGCCGCTCGTAAGCGGCCGCTCGTTCGATGTGAGCGATGTTCGCACAACTGCGCATGCGTATATGCCATATTGTGCATGCGAAAACCAGTCATTGCGGTCAGAAATCGTGCACTCGCAAAACAAGGAGGGGCTCCTAATTTGATTGACAGAATGTACCGTTTGTGGGTGGTAACAGGGGAAGGTACTTGAAAACGGGGGAGTGGAGATCCGAACGCAGGCGTGCCTAACGGTCAAAAGGGCATTTAATGGGAGTGCTTAATTAGTAAAGGAGCATCATCGACCATGTCACTTGGTTGTCTATTAGCCTGAGCTGCTCGCAGAGATAGCGGTAAGAAAAACCTACCACAAGTACTGCGAGCAGTTCAGATGCCTTTCGATGTAACCGATTAATCTAATAAATACCGGATATGACATGTGATGCGAACGGCAAAGGGGTGTCTTTACAAAATAGCGAGGGCATTTTTCGTTCACTCGCTCAGACATAGAGGCGTCAACAAACCGCAAAGAGCGAGCGCTCAATTTAATTAGCCGGCCCCTTTTTTGGAATGACCGTCCGCAAATAGCATCCGGCTCTGAATCAGGCCCTCTGATCTAGTTCTTTATTAATGAAAACATTCTATAGCATTGTATAGTTTTATATAAAACTGCCATCCGCTAAGTTTCCGAGATGTGCTATATCTTTTTTTAAACTGCCATGTGATTGTAGCGCTGCTCTTTCGCTTAGTAAAGCCAGTCAGCTTGCTTCAGCCTTTGGCCAATATGGTTTAAAACTGATAACAATAGTCACACAAATATACACATACAGTACAGTCAGGGCTGGGGCAAGGTTTCTCAGTGCCCAGTGCTGTCCTGTGTTACTCTGTCACCCTTTCCCACCCCTGCTCCTTTCCCTGAGCATGTACCAATAACACCAGCAGGCGGTCCCTTGTTTCTGATAGTCTTCCAGACTACTGCAAATCCTCCTAACTCTTTTGAATTGGCCTAGTGGGATGTTTCTTAACCAATTCTCATGGTGCCCGCTGTTTGATAATATAAAACTGTTGATGTCCACTTGCTTGTAGTACGTCTTGGAGCAGAGTTTGTTGTTGTTGATGAAAAAGGTGATGTCCAAAAAATTTACCTGGTTCCTGCTATCATCTGTAGTGAATACTAGATTGTTACGATTGTGGTTGATGTGCTCTATGCATTTTTTTGAGGCTAGTTTCATTCCCCTTCCATATGAATATGACATTGTCAATGAATCAATACCAGAGGACCAAGTTTGCCTCGAAGTCATGCCCTGACCAGATTTTGAGGTCTTCCCACCTACACATGAAGAGGTTGGCATAACTTGGGGCAAAATAGGTCTGCATAGCAGTCCCTGTTTCTTGTTTGAAGTATGTCTCTTCGTGCCAGAAGAAATTGTGTTGTAGGATGAATGTTATGCAGTCAGAAATGAATTTAATTTGTTGTGTATTCATCTCATTGTCTTGTTGTAGGCAGTGTGTTACAGCTTCTACTCCTTGTGTGTGATTAATAACTGTATACAGTGATGTGACATCACTTGTGTATAGCCATAGATCTTCTGACAAATTGATGCCCTCTAGAGTTTTTAAGATATATGTTGTGTCACGTATATATGACCTCTGTTTTTGTATGTGTGTTTGTAGAAAGCTATCTATGTATTCTGATAGGTTGGATGTCAGCGAGTCAATTCCTGATATAATAAGACATCTTGGTGGCTTTTCTGGATGTTTGTGTATTTTGGGCAAGCAGTAGAAGACTAGCATGATTGGGTGAGTGTTGTCTAAGAATTGATGTTCTTTCTTAGTGAGGATTCCTTTCTTTAAACCTTCATGTAGCAGTGTCCTTAATTCTTTCTGATTGTGGGGTATTTAGTGAGTTTTTATATGTTTTGGTAACATTTAAGATCCTGTGGCATACATGTATGTAGTCTGTTTTATTCCAAATTACAATCCCCTCCCCTTATCTGCCAGTTTGATCACAATATTTGTGTTCTTGGTGAGTTCTTTTAGAGCTTGATGTTCTTTTTTTGTCAAGTTCATATGTTTTGGTGCTGTGTGTGTTTGGATTGATTCTATATCTTTGGTGACAAGTTTTTCAAAGGTTTCTATCAAATGTCCCTTCATTTGTGTACTGTAAAAAACTGATGGTGGTTTCTTGTCAGTATGTTTATATATTGAAGATTGTTGATTTCCTTGTTGATGTTGGATTGGTTTTTTTTTTAAGTTTTCTAGTAAATCTATGAAGTTCGAGGTATGTCTCGAATTTGTTCAGACTTTTGGTCTGGGTGAATTTCAGGCCTTTGTTAAGTAAAATGATGTGTTCTGATTCCAGGATGGTGTTACTGAGGTTAAAGATACCTGTACTCTCTACTGTTGTTCATTTTGTTTTCGGTGTTTTGCCTTTGTTTCCTCTACATCCTCTTCTAGAATGTTTAATTTCCTTTTGCTTGTGGTGATGTTTTTGCAGGCCTGTAGGCCTGCATCCATATCTAAAAAATGGTCCTCCCATGCTTTGTTTTGTATTGGTGTTTGGTTGGGTTCTGTTATAATGTGTTATTCTAAAGTGTTAGCCTGTCTTGGGATTTTGATTGTTTTGCTGATTGTTCATATTCTGGTTAATCTTCTATGCTGTATGTTGAAAAAAGGCTATTGACTGATGTTTCTGATTCTGATACAGATTTGTATATTGATATGTTTTGTTCTTGTGGTAGATTGGTTATCTGTCTGTTTTTCTGTAGCTTAGTCATATAATGTTAATTAATTTTAGTTTTTTGTATATTGGGTTTTTGGCTCTTTGTTTTGATCACCTCAGGTTTTGCTCTAAAGTGGGGAGGGTTTGTCAGTCTGGTTTTCTGTGTTTTCTTAAGACCCTGTCTTTTATTTTTTAGGGAATGTTCTTTCCGTATTTTGTCTCTAATAATTTTGGATTTTTTCTTTGCTATAATTGTTTCCTCATTTTTGTTCGACCTGCTACATGTCAATGTTTGTAATTGTTGGAATTATTTGTCTGATCTGTACTGATCTAGCTTCTCATCTTGTGTTTGGATCTCTTTCCCCTGTTCATTCAGATCTGCAAGGTGTGTATCAATGATTAGTTGAATTAAATTGGATGAGTAAGTGTTTAATATAGATTCCCATTTGTTCATGAATTCCTTGTCTTCCATTTTGAATGTCAGATTCTTTTTAATTTTAAGACCCTTTGAGATTAAGTTGTCTGACAGGAACCACTGTAAGATATTAGGACCCACCATGTCTTTGATTCTTTCGTTATTAATTTTTCTAATGTTAGGAATGTGCCACAAAAGGTAGTGGCAGTTTTTTGTAGGTTAGTTTCAGTTTCTATGTCCATAAATACTGTTTTTGCCCTAATACTATTTTTTGGACATCAACTTTTACATCAACAACAACAAACTCTGCTCCAAGACCTACCACAAGCAAGTGGACGTCAACAGTTTTATATTATCAAACAGCGGGCACCATGATAATTGGTTAAAAAACATCCCACTAGGCCAATTCAAAAGAGTTAGGAGGATTTGCAGTAGTCTGGAAGACTATCAGAAACAAGGGACTGAACTGAAGGAACAATTTCTTGAAAAGGGGTACCCAGAAAATCAGGTAGAAATAGCCTTCAAAAAAGTAGAAAATGAAGAAAGGAAAACACTGCTAAAATATAAAGAAAAAAGACAGAAGAACAAAGTAATTTCAATACAACAATCATTATATAATACAAGAGAAACAATAAACAAATACAAGGATTCTTAAAAAAAAACATTGGCACATCCTCTTAGAGGACTGAATGACATCCTACAGACAAATCCCACAATCATTTACAGGAAAGCTCCAGACATCAAACAACATCTGGTACATAGCTACATTAAAAGTGAGGGACAAGTACAAACAACACTCACTGGTAAGAAACTTAGCACTGTTTTTTTCAAATTCTGGAAATATTGCAAACTAAAACCCAAAACCACAAAAAATACTATCTCTTTCATATAATCCAAAACACAAGAGTTTAACATAAGGGACCACATAACATGCAATAGCATGAGGGTCATCTACCTCTTAGCATGCCCATGCCAACTCCAATACATAGGCAGAACCACAAGACAACTCAAAGTGCGAATTTCTGAGCATATTAGAAATATACGCAGAGGCCTAGAAACACACAACCTATCTAGACATTATATGGAGAAACACAACAGAGACCCACGCAGCCTCCACCTCATAAGGATACAGGTAGTACCGACTAACTGGAGAGGGGGGAACTTCACACCTCACGGCCTAAATTTAGACAATGAGGTTAAAGCGGTGATTACAGGGTAATTCACCCCTTAACTCCGTGAGACACCTCAACATGATCTTTGATCCAAAATAAGAAATAGGAGAAGGAAGCACCTATCCCAAGGAATACTATCATAGGCTTATTGACAAAATAACTACCATCCACTGCTAAAATAACATATATACTTATATCCCCCAATATGTGTGCGTGATATACTTACAACCTAGATTAATCATGGGTACTAAAACTCCTAACAGAGCCTGTACTAAAACATTTAAGGGCACCTCCAATTACAGGAAGGTATAATATGACAAACACATGGGCGAAAGCATCAAGCAATCTCTGCTGATCTTTATCTCCAGACTAAAAACCCACCAACCTAATGTCAAAAAGCCCCAAAATTCACTTCCCAATCTTAATCAAGTGAGATCAACCTTAAAATACACCCCTTGACTACCAGTATACACAACAAGAATGGACCAATCATAGGGGAGGTGACTTCATGGCAACTGGGACTTAAAAACCACATCAAACATGGCCACTCTACTCTCTCTCCCTGAAGAAAGCAAAAGCCAACACATATTGGAGCACATCCATTGACCTTAAACTACCACAGATCACCCTAACTCTCCTCGCCGCAGGGTACCCGGTGAGTCAAGCACACAGTGTAGCCTCTGGAACCCGCCCTCACCAGACTGCATCCACGTGACTCCTGGAAGGCCAAACACGGGCACCCGGATGCGTAGTTTCACTGCGGAGACCCAGCCAGCCAAGCTGACAGCAAGTCTGGGCAGCGGTCAAAACACATCCAGGTGACCCAAAGATAGGAGGAAGAAGACGGAACACAGAACAACAGATGAGGCCTCACAAAGTTCACTTCAGATATGAGACTTTCACATTGTACTTTTATTAGCCCTATTTCAACAACAGCACCCCCATTGGTCCACATGCTCATCAGTGGAGGCCCACCTACCAATAACATTCAGACTAAGGAAGACCCAGATTGTTCCAAACCCCCCCACATCCTCTTCCCTCTCCTGCTCACCTGTGAACCTTAAGGGTAACCAGTGACCAGCATATCCTGATACTATCCCCCATTTTAAGGGAATAGAGCATCTGCACTTCACATTACCCCACATTCATAATCACAATTACCCAGACATTTGGATCATTGTGACTACCAAACCAAATAAAAGATTTACGCACCATAAATTTATTTGCCTATTTCTTTCCCAGCATTCAAAACATAAGCAACAACACTACTCTCCACTTCAGGTGTAAATCCCGCTGTTGTTTGTTTATCATTTGAAAGAGTTGGGGACCTCAAAACTAGTTTTTTTGCGGCCATCTAGCAGTGAGCGCTCAGTTTCCTATTATTTTATCAAGGTTCACATATTGCTTGGTCGGGCATGCCGGATCAACCAGCATGCCCATCCAATGCGATATTTGTGATTTAAAATTTCGGCCACATCGGCAATGTCGCCCCCATTCAGAGGCGGTTGGAGGATGCAAGTGGTCGCTCAGAAACTGGGCTGCCGCTTGCATCCTGACCGGCCACCTCTGTTTCGGTCATTAGGCTTTTGGTTAACACCCACAGCTCTAATGACCGCTAGGGTGATGGTCATGATGGTCATTGACCATCACGACCATCGTGGCTTACGACGAGACCCTAGGGCAGGGTCTCCCTTGTCGTAAGCCCTGGAGAGCTTCTGGCTCTGTCAGAGCTGGAAGCTCTCCACTGACATCACTAGTGATGTCAGTGGGGCCTCCCCCAAACGGCAGGCATTCCCATGGGAACGCCTCTGTTTGGGCTGCCACCCCCCTGGCCCACCTTCCAAATGGGGCGAGCTGTCAATCAACATCGACAGCTCGCCCCCTTTGGAAAGAGACCCGCTACGACCAGCGCTGTCAGTTGTAGCGGGTCTCACGCATGCGCACGAAGGAGCAGGCTCCCTCGTGCGCATGCGCACTAGACAAACATCGAGGCAGCTGTGTGGTCGTAGACCGTACGGCCGCCTCTGAATAAAGCCATGTATGCTCATCTGTGGCCAACAGACATTTTCTGTGTTCCTTCCCATGAAAGGAACAGGGAAATGTCTCCTCGCCCTAGGTGGAGCGCAGATGTCTGGGCTAATACACTATGAGATATGCCGCCGACATCTGTGGGCTGACAGGCTGCCAGATAAAATGTCATTCGGTATGTCAGGCATTTTATCTGGCCTTGTATGTTCAGATTTACTGAGACAGTTATTCTTTTAACTTCAGCTCTTAAGCTCTATGCACATGAAGCAATTAGACAGATCAGACAACGATAAAGATATTGTTGTTTGATCATCCTGCATGTGCTGGTTGTTTGATATTGAACATACAGCCCCTGCACCAACCCCCAAACAGCTATAACAACTCACGATCTATGATTGCGGGTCCCTATAGTAGCAAGGCTAACCTGGTCAATATCAACCAGGTTGGCCTGCATGTACGGGCGATAGCTGATATTGATATTGACCATCCGTGCCCGCACATCAATCATCATTTTGGGGTTGGAAGAGCCCAAAAACAGGACGATATGAATGATAACTATATGAACGATATATCGTTATTGTTCATCTGTTAAATCTGACACTGTGTTTGCACCATTATTAGTGTTGTCAGATATTTCTAATTACCCAATGAGCTTCACTTGTTACTAATCATTAGCTGTCAGTGAAAGTGCTGGGCCATTAAATTCAGCAGCTCCCTTTCCCTAAGTTTGATTGTTATAGTTATGTCCATTAAACTTGCCACAAACTAGACTAATGGTGCATACACACCTAAAGATTTATGTCCAACCATCCAACTAGTTGAATGGTTGGAATGAACATCTGGTAAGGTATGGAAGCAAATGACAAACATCCATTTGCTCCCAAACCCCAGAAAACAGACACAAACTGTTGTTAAACAATTTTTTAAATCAAATATTTAACCAACTTGTCTGAACAATCATTTTTGTTTCCTGGCATTTGGGAGCAAATTGCTGATTATCATTTGCTCCCATACCTTACCAGATTTTCATTCTAACCAGCCAACTAGTTGGTTGGTTGGAATGAAAATCTGGTAAGATATGAAAGCAAATGACAATCAGCAATTTGCTCCCAAACGCCAGAAAATTGACAAAAACTGTTTGATCTTTTAAAATTATCAGTGAGCAAGCTCTAGTGCAGAGGTCTTGAACCTTGGCCCTCCAGCTGCTGTGGAACTACACATCCCAGTATACACTGCTATAGTTTTAGCATGCTGTTATATCAAAAAGGTGGCAGTGCATGCTGGGATGTGTAGTTCCACAGCAGCTGGAGGGCCAAGGTTGAAGACCCCCTGTATGGCCAGCTTTAGTATCCCATGTTTCCCTGTGCTCCAGTAACCCAGCTATTTTTCTGATCTTTAGAATGGTGGGAGTGCTAAATTGTATTATTTTGTATGAACAAGGTGGAAAATGAGCCACAGGGATGATCTTTATTCTTCATGTTTCCTTTCTATAGAAATTAATGCCTTAATGGCTTTTGAAATTAGACCCTTGACAATTAAAATTATATGATCCCTGCACTTGAATGCATTGGGATGGAGTCTATGCCACTGAAGGAGATAGGGGTTTTCTATTTACCTCAGGACAACCAATTTAATTTAGACAGTGCTTCCACTATGGACATGTCCACCAGAATTGCCAAACTGGAAAGTGCTGGTGATATTGCTGCTTCCTGGGCACTTAAAACCCAATGATCTGATGTGGTGACCAGGGCACTCAGTTTGGATGTGGTGACCAGTGGCACACAGTCTGAGTGTGCCCTTCAGTAAAAACAAAACAGTCTACAATAGAGATGCAAATGCAGCTACAGAGGAATACTGGTAACAGTTTCATCAATTGCTGCAAATTAACTATCATGTAATGGGGAAGGTGCTGTGGAAATACTGAGCTAAACAGAAAGACAACTAAAGGCGGACTGTAAGCCTAAAGCTGGGCATCCACTATACGATTTTCTGTCAGGTATCGGTCCTATCTGGCTGGTTGGAATGAAAACCTGGTAATGTATGGGAGCAAATGACAATCGTCCATTTGCTCACAAACACTGGAAAATAGACAAAAATGGTTATTCAGTCAAATTGGTTAAAACACACAAATTTAACCAATTAAAAAAAGTTTTTGTTAATTTTTCACTGTTTAAAACCATATGTTCGACTGTCATTTGCTCCCATGCATTACCAGGTTTTCATTCCAACCAGTCAGATTGGACAGATATCTGACATAAAATTGTATAGTGGATGCCCAGCTTAGAGAGTTCAAACTGTAAGGGTGCATACACACCAGGACGATATCGACACGATTAAGGTAATTGGAACAATGAATCGTGTAAATCGCATAGTGTGTACGCACAATTGTGCGCTCCCGCTGGTCGTATGTGAGGTCTTATGATTGTCTGTGCAGCACAGACAATCATAAGATAATGCATACAATAAGGTGCCAATCACACAGTGTGTACGGACAACCGGACGATCAGCCCACTGTACACTGTACAGCGCATTCGATTTGACGATTCAACAAATCGTCAAATCTTATGCGAAATTGGACAGTGTGTACGCTCAATTTAGGAAGTTCTGCCTTCAAGGGAAATTGGATAGGAAATCAGAACGATTACAAATCGTTCAGGTGTGTACCCTGCCTTAGGCCATAACTTTCATTTGGACAACTTTGTTTGCTAATATGTTAGTTTTGGGGTAGAATAGCTTCCTGTAAGGCCTCTTTGTTCCTGATTTATTACTTGAATCTTGTTTCATCTCTGTTTGCAAGGAAGTAAAAGTAATTTCCCCCTTAGTTCTTGAACTAGTGGCACTAGCTTTGTGTTTGTGGTGGTGTGGCCCAACATAGCTCTGGAGCCAGTCACTGTGGTTAAGTCCCATGGTAGAGTGTACCCTTGTTGCAGTTGAAGTTGTAGTCACCTGATGCTGCACCCACCAGTGTGTCAGATGGTGATAGGCCTCCTATAATATTTTCTGTGCCTGTGGCTTCTCAGCACAACTAGTGGGAGCTGCAGGTTGTGCGCAGGTTCATGGTGTGACATCCTATCAGGCAGTGGCCTGGTCCTGATTAAGTCATTTTAGGGACTTGTACTGGGGCTCTTTTGTCAATTCCTGACATGTCAGTCTTTAAATTTCCTATTTCCGCTCATCTGTTATCCCTTTCTGATTCCTTGGCTCCTATTTCAATTCCTGTCCAGGAGAGAGTGACTGTTGTAAGGGTTAGCAGGTGCTCTCTAGCATAGGTGGCTTGTTTGGCAGGCCTATCTTCTGCTTTGAGATGCACAAATTGCTACATTTGTGTCACCTCTGACATCAAGTGTTGGGTTCTGCAGGCAGGTTGCAGACCTGCATGCTTCCATTGTCATGGGGGATGGGTTATTTTGCTGGTTTACACACAGATGGCATGCATCTAAGCAGGCTAAGAAGGGAAATTGCAAGCAGAATGCTAGGAGATCTAAGAGATCTAGATATAGTAGTCTTAACAGGCTTGATTGGCACTGAGTTGAATTGTGCAGTGTGGTAGCATAACTGTTCTTTATAGCCTTCATGGTCAAATGTGTGAGTGCATTAGGCAAGGAAAGTTTGTGAATGCCTTCAGTATTCCTAGGCTAAGAAGAGGCTTGTGGCTGCTTCCTGCAATTTGTTATGGGGAACAATGATTTTAGGTTTTATACCAAATACTTGTCTTCATTTCCTGTTACTTGGATTCTCACTTGGAGGAACATGCCAATGTTCTTAAATATTTTAATCTTGCACAAGTCCTATAGATGTTTCATGTGGTGAGCATATTATGAGTTCTGCCACAAGCAGTTAGGTGCTTTGATAATTGTATTTGGGTCTAAGGATGTGGAGGTCTGACTAAACATCATGCAGCACATATTTGGTTTTTGTGAGGAGTTGGTCCCCTGTTGGGTACCTGGCACTTCTTAAGCCTTAGCTGCACCCAAGTGGTAAAGTATTGTTATTAATTTAAACAACAACCAATGTGCTAGTGGCCACAGATGAAGTTTTCCATTGCTTGGGCTACCATCTAGGCAAGCTCCCTCTGATCCCTGCCCAATCAAAGAGGCTCACCAGGGCACATGGCCAACCCCTTTCATCTATTTGAAGATATGTTTATTTTCCTGGTCAGTGTGGTCCCAAAGAAGGTGTTTGGTAACTTTAGATTGGTGCAGCACCTCTATTACTTAGCTGGTTCACCAGTCAATGATGCATGACAGTTTGAGTACAAGTCGCTTTATAGTGCTTTGGAAAGTACTTGATCCCTGGTTCTGAGTGCACTAATGGGTGAGATCAACATTGATTGCACACATGTTTGTTCTGGTACATTGGTTTAAAATTGCCATATGACTTCTACATAGACAAGTACTTTAGCATCTGTTTGCATTGGTGCATGGAGGTTCAATCACTGGGGTAGCTCACCACTTGGATGATTATTGATTTCTGACCCTGCTGGCTCTTACCATTTTCTCAAATTTACAAGTCCATGAGTGGTCACAATTTCACAATTTTCCAGGAAGATTACATTAATAGAAACTAAAGTTGCCCAAAGTGTATGCAGATACTGTAGACGCTATTGTAATTTAGATGCACAAACTAAAAAAATGTCTTGTACCAGTTTGTATAACAAAATTTACAGATGCTAGAAGTGTGTTGTCTAATATTTCGGGAAGATAATCTAAGCACCGAACTGCAATAGATCTCCTAATAGGCTATATGTAAATAGCTGCTGCACACCTGCTGAGACACATCAGCCAAAATACCAATAGCATATCAAAATAGTATATTGCATTAATTAAAAAAGCAAATACTGTATAAATGTGTATTAAACAGTACAATACAATCACAAATTTGTTTCTTACATTCTTGTGCCTTCTATGTCATATTTCCAAAGGGAGAACATCCACAGGCACAGTAATTGAATTTGCTGGAGACCACTCCCATGGACCGGGATGTGAGCTCAGGGTGGTAATACCACTTGACTGTGCCACTAGAGCTCTCCCAGTATACAGGACAATCTCAGTGCCTTAATAATATTGCACTTTCATTGTTAAGTACTGGCTCTTGATCATGAATTATGTGGATCTTTCCACTTTCTCTGCATACCACCAGCAGACACCAGAACAGTTACCTACTTAGCTAGTGGTGAGTTTAAGCCATAGATTCACTTGTGAGTAGCCAGGAGCAGCATTCCCACTGCACTGATTTGTTTCATCTGCTTTCACAGTCACTGAGTCTGCTAATTTATGATCATTTCATTATATAGCAGGACTGACTGAAATATTATATTTCTGCATTAATGCCAAGTCCAGACCTGGATGCTATTAAATATGCCCTATTTTGCACTATACATCACAGAGAGACTTTGATATATGGGTGAGACTCCGCTCTTTCCACGGTATTGCTAGCCACTTATTAATTGGAGAATTACCTTTTAAAGTCTATTATCCAGCATGTGTTACTAGCCAATATGGTTATAGAAGGCAAATATTTATTCTGGGATTGTGGTGATGATTATGTATACATTGATTTTCATAAGTTGCTGGGAGTGTTATTGATATTTTACAATTGTATTTTATTGTTTAATACACATTTATATGTGATTTTTTTAATAAATATAATATACTATTTTTATCTTCTTTTGGATTTTTGGCTGATGTGTGCAGCACCACCCACTACCTCATTGTCTGTGTCTCAGTTTTTGCACATTCACATGCATGGATGTACACTAGGAAAAGCCTTTCTAGTGGGATTTTCATAAAGTCGCAGACATGCAACCACCAAAAGAAGCAGCTGTGTCTACATCCACCTCTGAATCAGGCCTTAGATGTCCAGAATCAGACAGCAAATCCATATATGACGATACATCATTACTTATAATTATTATTGCCTTGACACTTTGATGACCAGGGTTATGTCCAGGTGGAAGGCAGTTAATATAATTTCCAACAGCTTAAAAACATCAGTAAATAAAACATCAAACTAAAACAAATGCATAATATGTAAATATATACAGTATTTATTTATCTATTGTGATAAGGTCGGGGTAGCGGATCCCTCTCCTGGGGTAGATGGACACCACCTTACACACAGCAGCCAGGAAACAGCACTACAGTCATGGATTTTCGTATAAGCTGGACGGTGCCAGTTTTTATTGTGCAATTTCAACAAACAAATAAATAAAACATAAAATAAACCCTAGCCCGGCTGGGCACTAACTAGACAGCAAGTTCCCTATCTAAGGGAACACTAAGCAAAATCCCCATCCACAGTACCTTCTGTTTTACAGCCAACAGTGTATCACAGCAAGCTAAACTGCGGCCTGCTCTCCCAGGTATGAGACACTCAGCTACAACTGAACACAGCTTAAATCAGCCAGTTCCAGGTATAAGCCCTAATGAGCCTGCTACCAGGCTGAAAGGCCCAAAACCTGGA
The DNA here is from genome assembly GCA_031769625.1 of Taudactylus pleione. Taxonomy (NCBI): domain Eukaryota; kingdom Metazoa; phylum Chordata; class Amphibia; order Anura; family Myobatrachidae; genus Taudactylus; species Taudactylus pleione. Next base: position 6,172,140 of record JAUIMM010001311.1, on the reverse strand, counting down.
GTGGCCTGTGGATGGAGCCCTCCCTCTCCTCACATCCACACCCCCAGGGCCCAAGCCGGCTTTTCCAAAAGCCAATATTCTGGTCTGTTTACAAAACAGACTTTTCCTGGGGGTTTTAAGAAGACATAGGCCAAAAACCTAGGACAAACGTCCCTGTCATTGACCACTTTACCAGTGCTTCTATCACATATCCCCTCCTTTGTTTTTTCGACCTGTGGGGTGGAACAATTGCAGTCCCCAAACAATGGACAAGTTGCAAAACATCTGCGTTGGCCAGCTGGCATCCTGGCCTGTGTTCTACCATAAATTGAAAGGTTTGTAATGCCAAGAACCATCTCAGTATTCTTGCATTACTTTACTTGCTTTCTGACATCCACTTCAGAGGGGCATGGTCAGTGATCAATCTGAACTTCCTTCCCACCAAGTAGTACCTGAGAGTCTCTAATGCACACTGTATGGCCAATGCTTCTTTTTGACCGTAGCATAGTTTCTTTCATGTACATATAATTTCCGGCTTAAGACAAAAATCGGGTGTTCTTCACCCTCTTTGCTTTGGAACAGGACCCTTCTGATGCCTACATCTGATGCATCAGTTTGTACAACAAACTCTCTGTCAAAATCAGGGGTCATCAGAACTGTTTGAGTACATAATGCTATTTTTAACTCCTGGAAAGCCTTCTCTGCTTCAGGACCCTATTTCACCTTGACTTTCTGTTTGTCTTTGGTAAGGTCAGTCAGTGTGACTGCAATGGTGGTAAAATTGGGTATAAACCTCTTATAATACCCAGTGATCCCTAAGAAGCCTCTCACCTGCTTCTTATTCAGGGGCCAGGGCCAGTTTTGGATTGCCTCGATCTTATTGAGCTGTGGCTTTATCAAACCTCTGCCAATGGTGTATCCAAGATACTTTACTTCTTCCATCCCCAGACAACACATTTGTGGGTTGGCTGTCCAACCTGTCTTATAGATGGAGTCCAACACTGCTTGTACTCTGGGCAAGTGAGACTGCCAATCAGGAATATGAATGACCACATCATCCAGATAAGCAGCAGCATTCTGTCTATGGGGCCGTAGAATCCAATACATCATTCTTTGAAAGGTAGCTGGTGCCCCATGTAACCCACATGGCAACATCTTGTATTGAAACAACCCCTCTGGTGCAGAAAAAGCAGTATTTTCTTTTGTGTTGTCATTTAATGGCATTTGCCAATACCCTTTGTTTAAGTCAAGAGTAGTTAAGTATCTGGCTTTCCCCAGCCTTTCAAATAGTTTGTCAACCCTAAGCATAGGGTAGGCATTGAACTTTGACACACTGTTCAATTTCTGAAAGTCATTGCAGAATCGCACACTCCCGTTGCATTTTGGAATGAGCACAATGGGACTTGACCACTCACTATGCAATTCTTCAATTACACCCAACTCTAATTTTTTTTTAATTTCCTTTGACATTGACTCTTTGGGCTTCTGGTAACCTATAGGGCTTTAGGTTAACCTTAACCCATGGGTCAGTGATTATGTCATGTTTGGTGACCATGGTTTTCCCTGGTAGGTCAGAAAACAGCACCCTAGTTCTGATCAGAAATTACTTAACTTCCTGCTGTTGACTAGCTGACAGGGTTTTTGCCACTGTCACATCGGGTACCTTGGGCCCTAGGTTTACATGAGGGGCTCAGATGGCTGACAGTGCTGCTCTATCCTTCCAGGGCTTTATAAGATTTACATGGTATATCTGTTCTGGCTTTCTTTCCCTGGCTGGTAAACTTTATAATTGACCTGTCCCACTTTTTCTAAGATTTCAAAGGGTCCTTGCCATTTAGTCAAAAGTTTACTTTCTACTGTGGGAACCAACACCAACACTCTGTCCCCAGGAGCAAAATCGCGTAAGCGAGCATTGCAGTTGTATACCCTCTGCTGTGCCTGTTGGAACTGTTCCAAGTGCTCTCTTACTATCTGCACCACAGCAGCAATTCTTTCTTGCATTTGAGAAACATGCTCAATAACTGTTTTATATGGACTGGACTGCCCCTCCCATGTCAAGTAATCCCCTTGGATGTCTCATGTACAATAAATCAAAAGGGGAAAACTCTGTGGAGGATTGGGAAACCTCTCTTAGGCCAACAGCAAATAAGGTAACAAGTAATCCCAGTCTCTAATATCTTTGTCCACTAGTTTCCTTAGCATGTGTTTTAAAGTTTTATTAAATCTCTCCACTAACCCATCGGTCTGGGGATGGTACAAAGAGGTTCTTAACTGGTCATTTTTAAACAGGTGGCATAACTCCTTCATGATTATTGACATAAATGTGGTACCTTGGTCAGTCATGATCTCCATAGGTATACCCAACCTCCTAAAGACATGGACTAATTCTCTAGCAATGGTCTTGGTTGATGTAATGCATAATGGTATCACTTCCGGGTACCTGGTAGCATAATCCATTATCCCCAGAATATATTGATGGCCCCGGGCAGATTTAATTAATGGCCAAACCAAATCCATAGCTATTCTTTCAAATGGAACCTCAATAATGGGTAATGGAACCAGGGGACTTTTGAAATGTGGCCTTGGAGCATGATACTGACATTCAGGGCAGGATGCACAATAGTCAGATACCTCTTTATGGACCCTGGGCCAAGAAAACCTCTGCACAATTTACAAAGTGGTTTTCTCTACCCCTAGGTGGCCTGCCATTATATGACCATGGGACAGATCTAACACTGTTCTTCTCTATGCTTTGGGTACTATTAATTGTTCAACAATATCTTCCTCCTTCTTTGTCACCTGATACAACAAATCCTGACATACTGCCATGTGAGGATATGACAAAGGACTATCGGGTCTATGAATTTTACCATTGATCACCTGGACCTTCTCCCTGGATTTTACCAGAGTAGGTCATTTAACTGCTCCATGGAAAAGATCTCTCTTCAGACCTCTAAATCAGAGAGACAATCAACTGGTTCAACAACACTACCCACCGCAGTGGGAGACACATCACTTGGCAAGCCACCATCACGCTCCACATAATCTGGTTCGCCAATCATACTAGAAAAGGGTACATCTCTGACTCTGCTACTATGCCAGTAACCCTCTCAAATGAGTCAGGGCAATTTACCTCTGTGCAAAATTGGCTTTCCCACAATTTCCAGAAGTGAGCAAAGTCTCTACCCAATACTGCATCATACATTAAGCCATGTACCAAACCCACAGAGACTATCATTGAACAACATGATGTCTCGATATTCACTTCTGCAGTAACATAATAGTGAGTTTCCCCATGTATGCAGTTCACACCAACCAGCTCTGCTTTCACAAGTGTCACCAGGCTACCAGAATCTGACAGAGCCTAAAAATGGTTGCCTTCTACAATGTGTAAAGACATGTGCTTATCAGTCTCAGCCCACCAGTTGGAAGTACAGGCTGGCTGTGCAAAGAAAGACCCCCCGCGGTATACATGAGCAGTATCACATTGCATAGGTTCAGAGGTAAGTAGACAATTAGCTGCAATATGACCAAAGCCACCACATCGGAAACACTGAATCACATTATAATCTTGTCTTTTAAGGGGAAGGAACCTTCCTGGCCAGTCTCCAGGTTCCTCACCCTCAGTCTTAGGTATATTGCATCACCCAGCACCCTTCTCCCCTGGAACAGTCTTACCAGTGATGATTTGAGTTCACTGATGCTCCTGTGGGGCTCGGTGGGGCAAACTCTTCAGCTTCTCAGCCGCCACCTACCTCTCCACCAGTTTGACTAGCTGGTCTGAGGACTTAGAGTCTGCATGGCTCACCCACTTGCGCAGAGACGCAGGTAGCGATCGTAGATACTGGTCTATTACAACTCTTTCCACAATCTATGGCTCTGTCAGTGTCTTGGGCTGCAGCCATTTTGTGGTTAGATGGACAAGGTCATGCATCTGTGAGCGTGGAGGTTTTTCCTTTTGGAACTCCCAGCGGTGGACTCGTTGGGCCCGAATAAATGAGGTGACTCCCAAGCGGGTTAGGATCTCCTGTTTTAACTTTGCATAGTCCTTAGCATCATCCAGGCATAATCATAATAGGCCTTTTGTGGTTCTCCAGACAGGAAGGGTGCCACAAAACTTGCCCACTGCTCTTTAGGCCACTTCTCTCTTTTGGCAGTTCTTTCAAAGGCCGTAAGGTACACCTCCACATCATCACACTGGGTCATCTTTTTCAGAAAGTGACTTGCCCGTATGGTGTGAGTGTTAGTTAGAATAGCAGGGGAAGCATATCCAGACCGGATTACAAGCTGTTGCACCACCTCTTTTATAGCCTGGTGGGTTTCCTTGATAGTGACTTGTTGTTTCCTCTGGGCTGTCTCCAAGGCCAGTAGTTGCACCTGGGTGGATTCCTGCTGTGTTCTGGTATCTTCCTGCTAAGCCCTGGTAGCTTCTTGATGAATTTTGTTTGTTTCCTGCTGAGCTGCCGAAGCTTGGAGCAAGGCCTTTACAATGTCCTCCATGTTGTTTTTGGAGGTAGGCTGAAAGAAGAACCAGGCCTTTCTGTGCATCTGCTGATGCCACCCTCATGGATTCCACAACTTCATGTCTGTCCCTTTAAATTTAAATGATTTTTTTTGTTGCTGCAACTTGAGTGTGTGATTGCCCGCATTATCCACCAATT